>QAOC01036322.1:75929-145947 GCA_003255005.1 Begonia fuchsioides | reverse complement strand
TATATATATATATATATATATATATATATGTATATATATTTCCATGATCACGTGATGAACAAACAGCCCTCCCCTTGCTATGATATCCTCTTGTTAGAATGAAGTAGAATCCACTAGGCCTCGACGTGATGCACCTTTGGGTGGGATGCCTCGGACGGAGGAGCTCTTGGTACTTCGGTGGTTGTCTCCTTCATTTCATGCTCCCATTGTAGGCAATGCTTGGGGAGCTCTTTATCATTAGAAGTGGGAGCATCCAAGAGACCTCTTGGAGGTAATAATGTCCCAGCAAAATCAACAAACACATTAGAAAGACGCCTTGCACGGCTGCGGGTCACCATGCCTTCCGGTGGGTGGGAGTCCTCGGGCACATCAAGAGTGGATTACGATCCCAACAGATACTCTCATAGTTTTCACATCCAATAGGGGAGTTTAAGTCCTGAAAGAAAGGTTTGTAATCAATGGAAAGTTATGATTCATATAAATAGGGAGATATTGACAGATTAGTTGGAAGTAAATATACTCACGAAAAAAAAAGAAGAAGTAAGAGCTACTAATTATAGAATGAATATATCTGGTGAGTATGAGGCTTCCAGAAACTACCACGATTTATATCCCAGTGACAAAGACGTTCTTGCTATGGATTCGACAAGGGAAACGAGATTTAAAAATGAGAAAGACAGAAAGTAATTAAAATATGCCTAGAGTATCAAGTAGGGAGAGTCTAGTAAATCTAGAAGATTGAATGTAAGGGTTTGGAAAAGAACTAGTTAAGGAGGTAAGGGACAAATATATCTAGAAGACGTTTTGAGGTTTATCAAAATTTGCCTCACACTTAGGTGAGTAAAGAAAAACTTCAAGTGTACTAGTATATTCAAGGTCTAAAGTTGGAAACTTATAGAGGAGTTAAAGTAGCTGGTACCAAGAATGTTAATCATGCTAATGTGGTGGTCAAGAATTTTGGAAATTTAGATGTGGTTTATAAGGTATAAGAAATCTTTGATGAGAAATTCTTTGAACCGATAATACCTCAATCAAGTAAAGAATGACAACCACTGAGAAGAACAAAAAGGATCAAGTGAAAATAAACTAGAAGGAGGTAAACCAAAAAGTAAGTTTAAGGTTCTTCTCAAGCAAAGTTATGTCATAGACTTAAAGGAGGCATTTTGGAAAATGTGCTATCGACACATGACAATTTATTAAAATGCAAAGAGAATAGGGCGTCTAGTGAGAAACTATTCCTTAATGAAAAGTAACAACCAAGAACAAACTCAAGGAC
The DNA here is from genome assembly GCA_003255005.1 of Begonia fuchsioides. Lineage (NCBI taxonomy): Eukaryota > Viridiplantae > Streptophyta > Magnoliopsida > Cucurbitales > Begoniaceae > Begonia > Begonia fuchsioides. Next base: position 144,671 of record QAOC01036322.1, on the reverse strand, counting down.
AGGGAAATTAAGTAAGCTAATGATAAGGGATAAGTGTATGTCATCAGAGATTGACAACTTGTTCGATCAAAATGGACGATATTTCAAGATGACATTCATGAAGAATATAAACATTATGAGTTTTTGGAAGATATCTGTTAGAGTAACAAATGCACCAGTAGTTTTATGGACGTAACAAGTTGCATGTTTCAAATATTTTGGACAAGTATGTGAAGATGCACATCTAAAAGAAAGTAAGATTAGTCGGAATCTCAAGCTCCATTGTTTTGGAAAGACCATGAGAAAAGTTTAGAAATATGAACGGTGGTTCATACCCGAACCAGTAGACGAATCAAAAGGGCAACCCAAATTTAGAAGACACGGTGAAAGCATGAATGTTAAAGGTTCAAAGTGTCATAGAGCAAGTCATTGCCCTTAGCAAAGTTTACTTACACTCATTACTACTAAGCTACAATTATTATAACCTTTATAAGGTGAAGTATGATGAGAAATGTAAATGACCCCATATTAGACAACACTAGAGAAGCGAATTATATGATCCCAATATGTTACAAAAACTCATGGATCAATATGCATGATTAGGAAAAGGATTTGAGTTTCACGAGACCAAGATGAGGGCTATGCTAGCTTAGACAGGACTCAAGTTTGGTTGAGGAAACATGGTATTCTTTAAAAATTCATCATTTAAAAGAGTAAGTATTTTGGTACGAAGGAGGAAGACGCATCCCAAAAGCTATTGGACCTGTCTTGATTATAACTGAGATTGAAAAAGCAGCATACAAATTGAGAATTTCCATCAACTTTGCAAGGATTATGCAAGGTAGTTCTCACATCGATGTCGAAAAACGTTCATATGGATCCCAATTAAGTGAAGAAAATTAAAATGGTATAGGGAGTTTCAGGTTTGAATGTAAAAGTTGAATGTTTGAGGCTGAACAAAGGTTAAATTGGGATACAAATATAGAAGGATGAAAATAAACCAATAGTTTAATACAATAGAATGACTTATAAAATAATAGAATGAGAGGTGTGTTTGAATGATGATTGATTAATGAATGGAAAGAAGGATTGATGTTAGATTGAAAAGAGATGAAGGGTTTGTATAGGTAGAGTAGTCGAGATTTGATGATGAGATATGCAGAGATGTGTCGATCAAATTAAAAGAAGGTTAAATAGAGAGTTGAGTTATTTAGTGAAATTGGGATTGAAGGGGATGATTAAAAGGTTACGAAAAAGAAGGAATAGTAACTTTGAATGAAATAACGAAGAAAAATGTAGGTAATATTTTGGTTACTTAGGATTTTGTAGTTGGATTGCCTACAACAAATAGTGGAGCAGGTGAAAACCATACAACAAAGGATGAAAGCTGCCCAAGATCATCATAAAAGCTATGCGGATTAGCGACGAAGGGCACTAGAATTTAAGGACAGAGATAAAGTGTTTTTGAAAGTTTCGTCATTCAAATGTATGATGAGGTTTAGGCAGAAAGGAAAGTTGGCACCGATATTCATTGGACCATTTAATATTTTGAAGAGAGTGGGAAACATATCCTATATGTTGCAATTACCAGAATACTTGGCAGGTGTTCACAATGTGTTTCATGTGTCAATGTTAAGGAAATGCATTCGTGATCCATCCCAAGTGATCGAAGTGGAGTAGATAGAAGTAGAGCCAACTATGAGTTATGAGGAGCAGCCAATAAGGATACTTGATACAAAAATCAAGGTGTTGCGTAATAAGCAAATTCCATTGGTGAAAGTTCTATGGTGAAATCATAAAGTAGAAGAAGCTACCATGGAAAGAGAACAAGAAATGAAAGAAAAGTATCCAGAGATGTTTCAAGTCAAAATTTTGAGGACAAAATTTTATTCAGGAGGGTAGAATGTAATAACCCTCATTTTTATTTTACAATTTTGTGACTTTAAGATGAAAATGTTTAAGATTTGTTTTATGAATATTGCGTAAATATTTTGGTAGACACAATTGGAATACTTTCGGTCGACCCCAGGATCGAGGAGGGGTCGACACAATAGAACGCTCCCGAATACTTTTGGTCGACCCCAAGATCGAGGAGGGGTTGACACAAAAAACTCTCGGGAATTCTTTTGGTCAACCACAGGATCAAGCGGTCGACAAATTCTCACAGACCCAAGTTGAAAAGTCAGCCAAAACATGTAGAGTTTTCATTGGTGGACGTGAGAGAAACATTGATTTTTGTTTAATTAAGGAGATAAGAAGGCATGATCTACCATTTCCCTTCAAGCACGTCTTCTTCTCCCTATTTTCCTCCGAGTTCTCACGTCTTGATCAATGAGAGAGTGAGATTGAGAAAGAAAAGAGATATTGTGAGAGAAAAGAGTAAGAAAGTGAGTTATCTCAAGAGAGGGGAAGTGGAAAACTCTAAAGTTTTCGTGGAAGCTGAAGTTCAAGGTAATTTTTCTATCCTCTGAGTTTCTTTTAGGTTCAGTAAGGATAATATGATGGTATTGGTTGAATTGATGGATAAAAATGAAGGATTTCATGTAGATTGTTAGAAAATCAGTTGATTGTGTGCAAGGTTAGGGTTTTGAGTTTCGGTCAAATTTTAGCACCAATATGAGTTTATGTCCTTCATAAGAGTTAGAGTAAACCCCTTGGAGTGATTTATAGCCATTTGAATCACTCAATTTGAAGCTATGTATAAAAAGTTATGGACGTCGCAAGTCAGCATGCAGAAACTGGGGAGAGCTGCGATCGACCCCTTATAGGTTAGGTCGACCGATTCTCGATTTAAAAACGCATGCTCTCTGTTTTGTCAACATCGGTCGACCCCTCATAGGTTTGGTTGACTGGTCCTTGATTTCCAGAGATGCATACTCACTATTATGTCAACATTGATCGACACTTTATGCTACGTTAGTTTTATGAATTTAGTGTCTTCTAAGAAGTTATAGTAGACTCTTTAAGGAATAATTTGACACCCGTAGAATCACGAATGGAACAATATAGAGAAAGAAATAGTTGTTCAAAAGTTGAATAGTAAGTTGTGACTTTATGCCATAAAACAAGTCATGTTACCTGATTTCTCATCTTAAATAATCTCTAGGTTTAGGTCATCGATTGGATTAAAAATAGGACTCAAGTGGATCAACTCAATCTAGCTACGAAGGTAATTTAGTATTAAGATTGTTTGGCCCTTAAGTGGGACTGCATTGCAAAGATTAGGATGTATGTTTGATGTGCGTTGTATGTTTGTTTTCATGACATGTTTGATGTTATACTTATTTTCATGTTATGTTTGATGTATGCTTAGGGCTTATACTTTAAGGGTTAGGGTTTTGGCCTTTATAATATCCTTCCTGACACGAAATTTTTTTTTACATGAGCTAAAAACATTTTCTCACAAAATGTAACACCCTTGCTTTTTGTGTATGGTACAATGATCTTGTGATTTAGTTTTGATGGTACGGTAAATTAGAAGTTGTGATCGATGAAGGGAAAAAAAAGTTGTTATGTGTATGAAGGATTTGAAGGAAAGTTAGAATAAATAAAAATCTCAATCATAAGATTAACCTGAGTTAATTAGTGATTATTAGAATGGACACATCCTACTTGAATGGATACCTCCTACTTGAATGGACACCTCATGCTTTCTTCCACCTCCACCTTAGATTTCTGTGTAAAAATAATATAAATCAAAATATTATTATTAAGCTTAAATAAATACGATTGGTGAATTTGGGGAGGAGCTTAAGTGAGGTGGAATAAGGAGAAAACACCTCATGCTTTTTCCACCTTCTCCTTAGCTTTTTATGAAGAGGGTTTCCAATCAGATGGGGAAAACCACGAAATTCATCTCCTTCTCTCAAGTTCTCTCTAGTTTTGTAGGAGAAAAGTTAAGATTTAAGGATAGTTGAAGTGTGTGAGGGTATTTAGTGCATAAAAGTGAGACTTAGTGCACTATTAAAGCAAGAAAAGAGGAAAACAGGGAAGCCACGAATTTGGAAACTTTGGTGCAAGTTTTCTTTCCTCTAAGGTATCAATTCTTACCTTATATTGATATCTAAGTGCTTGGGTTTGTTCAGAATGGTTGCTAGTGCATGAATTTTAAAGTTGTATCAAGATTTATCAATTTTGGACAAATCTGCACAGTTTTAGAATTTGAATTATTACAAGGTTTTCGAGTGGTAATTTGATTTTACTCTCTTCAGATGACTTAAAGTAGACATCTTCATAAAAGTTATGACACTTGAATCATCGTAATTGGACTTGTGTTCCTCAGCATACATCCACTCCCGATACGGTGTTGATTCCATCCGTTGTAGACATTGAGGTTCTTACCTCTCCTACCACCATAGATATCGAGCTTGTTCCCACTCCAGCACTGGACGTGCCTGGATCTCCATTAGTTAGATCTCCTTGGGAATAGACGCTCAGTCTTGTTTTTTGTTGTGAGACTTACTTTTTGTAGAACAATACTTTTCATTAAGTCATTATCTGTTTACATCTTCCTATGAATTATTCTGTGGATTTTTTTTCGATAATAACAAAGGGGGAGAAGTATTCATCCTTATTTACCAATGATAACATATAATGACTTACATTCTATGACTAATTATTTAGCAATGATATTTGATATGGATGTATATTTATGGGGGAGCATGCATTTATTACGGGGGAGAATTTACATAAAATTCATATAACATGTGAACTTGCTCAAATTATCTTTCAAACGGATAGTTAATCAATAATGGTTTGTCATCATAAAAAATGGGGAGATTGTTAGCTTTAACTATGATTAAAGTAACCATTATTTTTTATGATGAATATTAATATGTTGTATAATTGATTAACCATTAAAGAGAAGTTGATTTGAATAATGTATATGAAAGACCCTCAACGAAGGGTACCTTTTTTGTCTAGCAAGTCGATCGAGTTTTGCAAAAATTGTTAAGTCTGTTACAGGTTATGTCGACTGATTACCAGTTATGTCGACCCATCCTCAGGCGGAGGATAAACTTATGTCGACCGGTTACCAGATATGTCGACCTATCTTCGGGCAGCAACCTATTTATGTCGACCGCTACTTTATATGTCGACCGATGAGTTAACCAGAGAAGAATGTTATGTCGACCGCTATAAGAATGTGTCGACCGCAAGATATTCAAGACAAGAAGCAACATGAAGTCGACCATGCTTCTACTAGTTACAAAAGCTTCACTTATGTCGACCGGCCAATCTTGTGTCGACCGCATACATGTCCAAAGGCCATATCTATGTCGACCGCTAAACTATTGTGTCGACCGCATACATGTCCAAAGGCCATATCTATGTCGACCGAAGCTCTTCCCAACGGCAACTCACTAAAACTTATCTCGACCGATCAAAAGATATGTCGACCGATCAAGAGCAGAAAGAAGAGATAACTCCTCTCTTAAGTTGGCAAGGTTGGCCGAACCGCGTTAAAATCCGGTGTCAATCTCTCTCTCTCTCTCAATTCTATTAAGTTGTTTATCTTTTATGCATTAGAGTTTTAGATTGAGTAAACCATACGTATGAATTTGATTAAAGTTTAATCATCGGAGTAAAATTTTATAAATCTAATTCACCCCCCTCTTAGGTTAATCTCGATCCTACAAATACAAAGAGTAGACTTTATGGATTATGATTTGAATTGATTAGGTGTTAGATTAAGTATGGATAATATTCTGTTGGGGTGTATTGCACAATACACCGACCCAAACTCTTGGGATTGTTTGTGTGCTTGTTTGCAATTGTTTGATGATTGCTATGTTAAGTTAAATTTAATATTATCATTATAGGTTATATGAATGTTGTATGTCATGCATATGTACAATTGATCATGCATCATGTTTTATGAAAAGAACGAAAATATTTTACATGCATGGTTTTCATGATAATTCAACCGGATATTGTGGAGGGAGTAGAGTAAGGCTGCCTCGAGGGAGGCCATATGGTGTCAATCCTCTATTCTGTAATCTTCAATATTCGATATATAAAGCATTTAAGTATCAAGCTATGGGTGGGATGGAATGAGCTGTCTTACGGATCGGGCCATATGGTGCTCATGAACTGTCCTAAATGGACCAAATGGTGTTCATTGGGCTGCCCGTGAAGAAGACCAAATGGTACTTTTCCCTCCCTGTACGTTGTGACGCCCACACCAAAGTAAAAGTATCAAGAAATCAAATGAAACGAAAATGTAACATGTTTTAAGAAATGCATATTCATGTAGGCATTAAGGAATCATGTATGGTTATTTAATGAGTCTTAAGCTCAATAGATTAAGTTTTGTATTGTAGGTGATGAGATTAGTGGTGAGGAGGTTTTTCCTTATCATTGAGACAACGTGGTGGAGGAGGTATAGTCGGCGCTGATGCTTGGATCGTTAAGTGACGACCGGTGGGAGATGTATTTTGATGTTTAGTGTTTTCGAAAAATGTTTTGAAATATGTAATGTTTAAAAGAGATTGACAATACATATTTATCAAAGTTGTAAATTAACCTTATGTTTTGAACGAATACAATGCTTGATTAAGAAATTTTATATTGTTAATGGGTGTTCTTATGGAATGGATTTAACTATCATTAAGTCTCCCGCTGTAGTTTTTATAAAATGTGTTAAAATAGTATTTTCTTATGCATAAAAAGCAAGTATGAAAATGGGATGTGACACAAAAACCATTCATTCACTACGTAAACATAAAAATTAAATTTACATAATACATTTACTATGTGTTAGGTTAGTAAATTGTTTACAAGCTACATATAAAAAGTTCGATTTAGCATAGCATCGGGCCTGCCAATGAACATCAATAAAACAAGCTTCTTTGTAGCTGGAATCAAAGAGCAAGCTTTTTTTGAGATGTTAAGCACAATAGGGCTTAGCGTGGGAAAATTTCCGGTGAGATACCTTGGCATCCCTCAAGCTGCCAAGTTACTAATTCTCTCAAATTATGATGGCCTTATTGAAAGCTTAGGTGACATGCCACGGATTGGCATGCCAAGCAGAGCAATCACCCGAGCCCGAGCTCGGAATTTTTCTAATATGTTTGTTAATTTTGACAGAAAATTAATTTAACAATTATACATTTCTAAGCCAACTTTGGAGGATCAAACAAGGCCAAAACACATGATAATTTGGCATGGAGAAAAGGTGGACTTTCAACCAAAAACTGAGAGCTCTGGAATCAAGCCCGAACGGAATTTGAAGTATCACGTTGCATGGAGAAATTGGAGTCCCATGCAAAATTGATCAAGGTCTCCACGACTCAACTCACCAGCATTTCCATGGATTGAAGGGATTTTATCGCATTTTTAGCTTAATTTTTACGTGAATTTTACGTAGGATATTTGGAGAATCCGAGAGAGTTTCTCGGCTAGGTTTTATTTTGTTTATTTTTGAATGCTTGCATGGGGTTTTTCATGAGGAACTTTTGGCTAAGAGAAGGGTATTTTGGGCCAAGGAGGAAGGGAAACTTGGCTAAGGAGATTCGAGATCACGTGGCTTTCACATTCTTGCAATCTCATTGGTCTAATTTTCCCTCCTTTATTTCAATTTCCAGCATGCAAGTTGCATGCCTTTGACCCTCAATTTTCCCTCCCTTTTTCCCACTCTTCTCAGCAGATAAAACTTCCCCCATTGCGTGATTGTAAAGGCAATTTGGAATTTGAATTTTAGTAGCTTTTTCAGCTCTCCCTTCATCGGGCATTTTCCACTTTCAGCCGGCCACCGTGGGTTCTTCGAGGGTTCCCTCCTCCTAGCCGGGCTTCTCTTTTTGCTTCAAAGTCTCCAGCCTTCCTCAAAGTCATAGGGTGAGCTTGAAGTCCATTAGATCCTTCTTCCATCAATTGATTTCGTTTGGTATTTCTTTTCTTCTGTCGGTTGTTAATTTCCGGCCACTGCAGAGCATTGTTATTGTTCCATTACATTCCGACCGATCCATCCACGTGATTTCCTTCATTTTTGGAAGACTATCACCTATCTTCTTCCCAGAGTTCCACTTAAAATTTCATCCTAAAACTCGATCTTATCGTTGAGTTATTGCCGTCCAAATTTCAGTCCCGATTCTGGAATTATCGGATTATCGTTTTCCATATAACCTAACCCGATTCTCCCACTTCCTAAATCTAATCCCCCTCCATTCCATTAGGGCATACATCGACTGTTGGAGTGCAAACACTCTCTCCTATGCAGGAAGAGCCGAACTCATAAGATCATTCATGCAAAGAGTAGAATCGTTTTGGCTCACTAATTTAAACATTCCTACTACCATCCGCTTGAAAGTTGCTCAAATCTGCAGGACCTTACTGTAAGGTAAGTCCTCTACAAATGTGTCCTAGATGAATTGCTGCCTTACCAAAGATGAAGGAGGTCTAGGATTCAGGGACTTGGAGTCTTGGAAGAAGGCATCACTTCAGGTTCACCCGTAGGAGGCCGACGATTGAAAGTGCCCTGAAATGGACCAACAAAGAATCAAAGAAGAGCAAGAATAGAGCAATCACACTCAGAATCCTGCTCTCCTCTATAGTATACCATATTTGGTCTTCCAGAAACTCTCAAATTTTTTAAAAGCTAATGAGCATCCGAACCAAATGGCAAAGCGTGTCGAGCGGCATGCCTACAAGATCCTTTTCAAATTGTTCCCAACGCTTCTTTCCAAGCTGGAGTCTAATGTGTCAACCCCGGCGGCCATAGAGACCTGCTAAGTGCTTTGCTTAGTCTGGAAATTTCATATTTTGATCTTATAATCGGTCATAGGCATCTTTTATTAGTGTCGGTATGGGTGTTTGTGTTGCCGGTTAAGCTCCAGCTCATATGATTTTATTTTTCTGATCCTTGGAACCCAGACATATCAAATTCACTTTGTTTGCTTCCTGTCGGGCCGGCCACACAATCTGCAAGCAAGCTGGTGTTTTGTTTTTGGCTAGTCCAATCAGCGGCTGAGTGACTAGGTTGTAGTCTCCTCCTACTATTCGAACTAGACTATAGTTGTTTGTTGCTCATTATTTTAATTTAATTTACCCATCTTAAAAATTTTGAATTTTTTTTTCCTAACTATTATTTTTAATTCTTTAAAATCCTAGTCCACGCACTAAAATCCACTTAAACAGTGTCAAACACCACTATTAACAATTCATATCGTACACCTCTCAGTGCATGTCCTCTTCACCTACTTCATAAAACTCATCTATAAGCATAAGGCTTAGTAACTAGTATGTGATATGCATGAACATGTACATAATACACATAAGTAAATTGTTTCTTTTCTTTTTATTCTGTGTCTTTTTTAATTTCCATCATTGGAGCTTCCTGGCAAGGAAGGAGAGACCATAAACTTGAGTCCTTCTAGCGAATAACCAACAAACATCTTTACCAATGACATTTACGTAACATTTTCTTTCTTTATTTTATCTTTTTTATTGGCTATTCGAGCGAAACTTGTAACAACCATTTTCATATTCTGTTTCATATGAAATCTCATCCATGTAAGTAGTTTGTCACTTTCTTTAAAACATGATGCATGAGATGCTTGTGAACATACTTGGTATGAACGTATCAAGCAGTTAAATAATGTTCATAACATTAAAACAACAATTCATCATATCATAAATTGAATCATGCTTTTTTGCACCATTTTATATGTGCATTTAATCTTGTCATGTAAAGCATAAACAACATAGTAAGATGAATGCCTACTGTGGATGACCCTATTAAGGCCAAAACACACATAATACTACTTACCTTTTTTTATCCTTAGCAAGTATTTCTAGTACTAGGTAAAAGTGTGGATTGTCTTCACCTTAATTTCCTAAGATCATTCATAATTTTCAGAATTAATGTTATGTTTTTTGCTAACTTCAAAATATTATAACAGTTTTGTGGAAACTTTGATAATACATGAACTGCCTCTCACAATTCCAAATTTCTTTTAGACAAACATATATGATATTGCAACATGATTAGTTAACTAGAAAATAGAAACATAGAGCAAAACTTCTAATTTTCATCTCCCACTCGCAACAAACTTAAAAACCATTATTAAGTCCATAATTTTCATTTATCTTTATCTAGTCATGTATATAAGGATTATCAATCTAAACCATATAATATAAAGTCACGCCTCTTGATTTCTAGCTCAATATATTCCTCTTGGAGAGAGAAACACTTCTCCTTAGAGGATTGGAAGCCAATTTTAACTTCTTCCCCCTCAATCTCCACTTTCCCTCTCTAAAAAACTCTTCTTTCAATTTCGGGATTCTTTCCAAAGTTATCAGTTTAGTTTTTCAGTTTTATCTTTACCTGGTCCTTCAATTGCCAAAATTCCTTCATTATCTTTACTTTAATCATACTTAGCGTAAATAATTAATTCACATTAGTACTAAACTAATACAAAGGGATCAATTAATTAATAATGTTTAGTCAACCTTACAAATGCCATATCACTAATTATGTCTTAATAATGATAGTAACATCTTTCATATTTTAATTTACCTCTCTTTCCTACTCCTAATTCAACATGTTTCACTTCAAACAATTTCTAATTACACTATTTAACTATTCGGAAAAGTTGAAGTTGCAACTAGTTTCGTTGGAGTTTGCCAGTTATGCTAGTTTGTGGTGAGATAGCTTGAGCGCTCAAAGAATGAGTGAAGGAGAAGATGAGATCCTCACTTGAAGAACTAGGAAGTTTCTCATGATAAAGATGTTTTTGCAGAGCAGGTACAAACAAGAACTCTTCTTCAACTTGAAACATTGAAGCACGGTAACCTCTCGGTGGAGGAGTATTTGACCATATTTGAAACTCTTAGGATTTGATGTGATCTTTAGGAACCTGTGGAGCAAATTATTGCAAGATTTTAAAGAGGTTTAAACAAGAAAATTAGAGACATAGTTGGGTTTCAACCGATGAATACTATGGATGTTGTGATCCAACTTGCCATACGGTGGAGAGGCAAGTGGAAAAAAAGGGAAAGAGGGTGTATATTTTTAGAACCTCAACTACCTAACTTTATTTGTGAAACATGTAGTGTAACTGATAGATAAATGTCACTACATGTGAATACTTGTCCACTCCATTAAGCATGACAAACTCAGTCTTGATGATGGGGGGATCAATGGCAAGGTTACTGTACAAAAATTACATAGTATGTAAACTTATTTGTTCTTTGAACTTCTATTTCCGAACTCTGGTTATTGGTCCTTTTAAGTTGGCATCAATTTTGTCAAGTTCACTGCCTTTATTCTTTGTAATATCTTCATCATTGATGTCCACATCAAAGATTTCAAAGAGAAAATTAAGATGAAAAAGGCAAAAGTATCAAATTTTAGGGCATTGTGCAAACCTTGTCGAATGCTGCAAAACAAGCCAACTTAAGCCACCCAACAAGTTTAGGGGCATAACAAATATCTTTCACCCTACAAAAACTATTTTGGTACCTTGTAAAAATTTTCGTGCATATTCTGAACCTTGTCGTATGCCACCAAACAATCCAACTAAAGCCTCTGAATAGGTGTAGGGGTTGTGTGAACGTTTCGCACTCTGCCAAAAACTATTTTTTGCTAGTTGTCTTAACCTATAAGATGTAGCCAAGTCATAAAATTCAATTGATGTAGCCAATTTTTTTGCTGGTCGTCTTAACCTTTGATCATGGAATATACATTTCAGATGCTGCTCAAACTATTTTAGTTCGCGGTATGAAATTTTGTGCATTGCTGGAACATGGTGGCACACTCCCAAATGCCCAATTCAGCCTCTCGCCTGGTTTAGAGGCTGTATGAATGTTTTGGGCATCGCCTGAAATGTTTTCAAACATGGTTAGCATTTTTCACTCTTGTTTAAAAGGTTTTAGTACAAAACAAATGTTTAGGGAATGATTGAACTACTTTCGTACATGATAGGAAATTTTTTCCCATCGTCCAAACCTTGTTGAATGCCAACAAACGATCCAATTCAAGCCCCTTAATAAGTTTAATGACCAAATGAAGGTTTTCGGCCTCACCACAACTGTTTCTGAACATGGTAACAAATGAAGGTGCCTTTGTTTTCATGGATATCCCATAGTGTTTTGGAAAGAATGGCTATATTCCACGACTCAATGTCACAGAAACCAAGGCCACCTTCTTTGTGGAGGCAGATGTTTGACAAGGTAACAGTTTGGTTGGATTTTTTCCAAAGGAAATTTCTAAAAATCTAGGCAATGTTAAGGTGAGTGGAGGCTAAATAAGTTGAATTCCACTTAGTAGAGACATATGTTAGAAAATGCTAAATCATATTAGTTTGTTATTTGTGCATATATTAGTGAAAAACAAACGGTTTAACTTTAGATCAAAGTAGTTGCGATATTGCTAATTTATTTGTTTATATTTTTTAAAAGTACCCGTTAAATTTATAAAAATTGAAAGAACAAGATGCGTCGTGGAATAATAAATTCTCGAAAATTCCTTCGTAGCCTCAAAAAATGGTGATAAAAATTCAAGGAATAAATTAGCAATATCGCAACTACTTTGATTTAAAGTTAAATCGTTTGTTTTTTCACTAATATATGCACAAATAACAAACTAATACGGTTTCGCATTTTCTAACACTAAATAAGTTGAATTTCACTTAGTAGAGACATATGTTTTTAATTTTCTAGGTTTCATATTAGATGATTTACAAAATTCTTTATATTCTTGTTGTCGGGTATTAGATGACGTAATATAGGAAATTACATTACCAATTGCATCCATATTTGGATAAATAAATTGCATGACATACGCATCGTATGTGAAAAAGATATGTTTGAATATTATAGAATTGAAATAATCTTTCAAATTGAGCAACACAAACATCATTAGTGAAAACATTATTTAAAATGATACTAAAAAATTTATCTTTAATTGAATATTCTTGTAAAATACCAACAATATATCAATAAATCGTAATACTACTATGTGGATATTCACAACTATAGAAGCCTAATATTCTTTTATTTAGTTGTCATTTCTCATCAATAAAATGAGAAGTGGTGACTATATATCCGAGTGAATTAAGTGCACTCCATAAATCGGAAGTGATGCAAATGGACATAGTAAGAGCATTTGCAAATATACCTTTTAATTGGGCTTTCATATTTTTGTACATTTTAATAATATCACATCTTAATGTACTACGATGAACTCGTTTATAACTAGGATTAATATATTTTTAAATAAATTTTCCGTGTACCTCGCTATCGAACATTGATAGAGGTACCTCGTGTTGTGCTACAAATCTCACAACACCTTCTCTTAATCTATCATGTGAATATATAAAATTACCATTACCACTAGAATTTATTTGAAGTTGTGTTTGTGAACTATCTCTTGCTTGCTCATTGAAATGATATTTTTTTATAATGCTTACCAATAGTGCTAGTAGTCGATTCGTAAAAGTAGTGTTTGAGACAATATTTACATTATGCCCTAGTTTCTAATTTTCTCCTACACTAATTTATTTTATTTCGAAGTGTGTCCAAACTTCCGATGTTTTACTTTTTTTATTTAGGTGAACAAGTAGATACTTGTGCCGATGATTGATTAATTGAAAGTGCGAGATTAGTTGACATTATTTTTTTTGTATCATCATCAATAAAAGTATCTAAATCAAATAATCTATGATCCATATCGATAAAATTCTAAACTTTGCACACACAAATTTAATAAATTGATTTTGTTCACTAATTGACTAGTATATGATAAAAATTTTGGAATCGAGTTCAAATCCACTAATGCAAGTCCAACAAAAAAAATCGTTAGTTACTAATTTACTTTAAACTAATTATGAATGTTAACAAAAAAATAATTTTGAGATACCTTGATTGATTGCGTGCAAACAAATCAAACGAGCGTAGTTAAATAATTGAGAAATTGAGTAATTAAGATTGAGTAACAATGGTCATATGACCGTTAGATTATCAGGGAACGGTAATCAAGATTGTTGCCTGATGCCACGTGCGATGCATGTGGCGAGAGAGAGAGGGCCCGAGCTCGAGAGAGAGGCCGAGCGTGAGAGAGAGGTCGAGCGCGAGAGAGGGGGCGTCAGAGTTGGGCGATTGGAGTCTGGATTTTGCGATTCCGACTCCAATCTTCGAAACGGTCATATGACCGTTAGATCATCAGGGAACGATCATTAGAATCGTTGCCTGATGCCACGTGTGATGCACGTGGCGAGAGAGAGAGATAGAGTGAGAGAAAGAGGCCGAGCGCGAGCGAGGGGGCGTCAGGATCGTGCGATTGGAGTCGGGATTTTGCAATTCTTTCTCCAATCTTTGATGGGGTGGCAGCAACGACTAAAAAATGCGACTGACGGCAACGACTAAGGGCTTACAATGGGCGAGCAGTGACGACGACGACGTTCGGCGAGAGAAAACGAAGCGATTTGGTCGTTCGATCGATCCGGCCGCCATCCCGGCGATTTGCCGACTCCCAAACATCGGCATTCCTCTCCCGAGCAGCGATAGAGACCGGCAATGCCTATCATTGTCGATTGATCGATTGATCGATTGATGACGAGAAATCGTCATCCGAAATTGACGTTCGTTAGTGGTCTGTAATTTTAGTTCCGGTTCAATCCGCTTTCCTGAGTGAGTTTTCAATTTTGAAGACATAATATATATATATATATATATATATATATATTATAATAGATATAATGATATTAACATAATTTTTTTAAAGAAAGTAACGTCTCCCTTCTAATGGAGCCGACAAGCCCTCTTGGGATTTTGGGTTGTTTTTAAGGAAAGCATTTTTTATAAGGTAAAAAAGAAACAGTAAAGAGTTGGTGTGGGCAAAATCAGGCCCACCCAGCGGGTTTTTTACAGGGCGGACCGATTATGGCCATTGGAAAATCGGTCACGATGTTTCCCTTACCTGAACCGGTATTAGCTGTCCAAGAAAACCGGTTGAACCGTGAAAAATCGTTTTAACTTAAAACGTTGTTATAAAATTATATCGATTAAAATCTGAATCTCCAGCCAGGTTCACCGCACCCTCCCGACGGCCGACACTAACCCTAACAACCGCCCTTTGCTGCTTCTTCTCCCGACGACGTCGTCGGTGCTTTTCGCTCGTCGCCTCGCCGTCGAGATCCAGCCCTCCTCATTCATTCGTTCTTCGTCGGTAATTTCAAGTCTTCGCCTCCCACCCCGTAATTTCAGATCTGTCGAGATCCGCGTGCCCTCCAGCCCTCTTCGTTCTGCATCCGTCGACGTTTGCATTTGTTGTATTTTATTATTTTATTTTCATGTTTTTTCCTAATTTTTTGCTTTTTTACTGCATTTATTCAGAACTCGGGTCGGCCCCGGACCGCACAGCTAAACCAGTCAGGTGACAAACCGGTTCTTGGACCGGAAAAAACCGGTGACAGTTCTGGAAATTAAAAAACCTGTTATACCAGTATCGGTGCCGGTTCTGTGAAAGAATCTTGATCGCCTCCAAATAGCTGTTGAAGGTCTTTCAAGAGACGTGACAGAAAACAATTTTGAGTACAGTTGGTGGAACCAAAATTAACCTAACTGAACTCAAATTTGTATTTGTTGGGAGTCTGTTCGGTAATGATTTTTTGTTTCAAAAAAGCTTCAGATCGTCTGCATTGTTAATTTCGGTCCCAATTCAGTTTCTGAGTTTTTAGATCAACCCCAAAAGCAGCACATCAATCCGTATTCAAAAAAATAAATGAGTAATTAGATATATTTATTTAATTAAATATGTAATTAGAATATATTTTTTGTTTATAATTTTAATTTTTAAATTTAAATAGTGTTATTTAAAAAAATCTAACCTGAATATCTACAACAGTATTAAAAACACTAAAATGAATATATATTTATATTGTAAGTTGAAAGTAATAGAAATCAAACCGTGAAATACATACTATTCAAAATCTAGAACTCTAGGTGATTGTTTGTAGGATGATCCAATCACTAGACGATTTATGAACAAGAAAGAAAATAAACCACTTGGAATTGTTTCTCGTATAAACAAAGCTAATTAAGAATAATCTTTTGGTCTGATTGGGAGTTGTGTTTTACATAAATGGGATTGGACACAATTTGATGGGAGGTGGCAATCAGGAGGGGCCGGGTAGCAACTAATAATGTTCTATTCCTAATAATAGATGTTTTTCTCGACTGCTTGCCAACTCCTTTATACATAAAATAATCATCATGCCTCTGATGCTCAGAACTTTAATATGGGTGTTAAATCCTGCTCGTACACTTGTCAAATTGAGACATCATCATCCCCGCAAGTGCTTATGACAAGAAAAATACATAAAAAAAACCCAGGCATATTGAGGCTACGTGGAAAATGTTTGAGACTCGAATATACAGTAATACATGTTCTCTATGGCATGCTTTGTCTTAGTACAATTGTGTTTCGGTTTTTATGAAGAATCAACTATGTTTTGGTGTGCATGAGATGGTCGGAAAAAGAATCCACGGTTGAATTAAGTTTTTACAAGTATATTAGAACTCTCAAATCGGATCACGTGGGCTTCAC
This sequence comes from Begonia fuchsioides, assembly GCA_003255005.1. NCBI lineage: Eukaryota > Viridiplantae > Streptophyta > Magnoliopsida > Cucurbitales > Begoniaceae > Begonia > Begonia fuchsioides. The sequence goes on along the minus strand of QAOC01036322.1, from coordinate 128,146 downwards.
TAGTTCCAGCCTGGCGGCAGATGCCCCCTTCACCGGATGAAAGCGGCACCTGCACTCCCCAAGAATTCTCTAGACTCTCCTCATATCCGCCACGCCAGGCGATTGACCCAACCATCCTCCCCATCCGCTTGGCTAATCCATTCTTTCTCTTACACGTGTACCTTTCCAAGTCCAAATTCGCTTCTGCATGCTGCCACGTTTCGTCTTTTATGGCCGATACTATTGGTACACGTGGAGGTCTTCCAGAAAGTGTGAGACATCCGTACGATCTGCGCCATGTCTAAGACAGCTCAACACCATCCCAAATGATGCGCCAAAAGATCAGCTTAAGTGGATCTTTTTTTGAAGAGTTCAACATGTCGCTTGTGTTAGTAGTTACGTTAGCCGATTGACAGTGTAGGTGGAGGAAAGAAAAAAGAACACGTGGAGAATTGTGTCGTAGATGTCAACATCCGAATAAAACAACGGAGAGAGATGGACAAGATGAGTTTCAATTGGCTATCAAAACTGATTTATGCCAAAAAATAATATAAATAGAACCGATTTTCAGCGGTGACCAATCAGAAAGCATTGATCAAAGTGGAAAATCCATTTCTTCGGTAGCTTCCAGCTCCAATTTCTCTTACCCAGCTTCGTTCGAAGGAAAGAGAGAGAAGAGAAGTGAGTGATGGCGGTGAAGCGTCTGGCTACTTCTGCAATTCATGCTCTTACCTCTCAGCCACCGTCTATTTTAACTCGGAATCTCCATGTGAGTTGATCGTTTCCAGCACTGTTCTTTTTTTCCCTTTGATCTTTGATGGGTACCTCAAATTTCACTAGGGTTTTTTATTTTCAGTATATTCTTTTCGTTTTCTTACGATTTTCTATTCGTGTGGTTTAATCTTCCTCAATCGGAGATCCAAAGTCCTTGCATGGCGTTTATATCGATTTTCCTTGTTTTGGAGGTTTTCCTGATCAAGAAACTAACGAATCCTTGTAGTTGAAGAGTTTGGATTGATCGTGGTGACTGATTTCTAAATTTGTTTATTTCGCGTTTAGTAGAGCTTGATCATTTTTTTTGGCTCTATTTTGTTGATTTTGAACAGGCTACTCCTGGAAGCAAGAAGATAGTGGGAGTGTTCTACAAGGCGAATGAGTATTTTACAAAGAATCCAAACTTTGTTGGTTGTGTAGAGGGAGGCTTAGGTATACGTGATTGGCTGGAATCACAAGGCCACCAATACATCGTCACTGATGACAAGGAAGGACCTGATTGTGGTCAGTGTTACTGTTTAAACCTGTCTTTGGTTTTGATTTACGTGCTTTAAGGTCGAACAACCACATTCTCATGTGTTTGATTTTGTCAACTCTTGGATTGAATTTCGATCCACATCAAGAATTTTATTTATTTTTATCCTGAAGCACTGAGAATTCTAAACCTGGTTTTTGTTTTAAGCCTCCTTTCTTGTTTTGACGCTCAAGAAGAAGAAAAGAAAATCCATCTCTCAGATCGTACCATCGATTTCATCGACCTGCAGTGTTTTAAAACATTGCTGCTGCTAAACTTGGACACATCTTAATGGTTTTGCTGCGTTTCAGAGCTCGAAAAGCACATTCCAGATCTCCACGTGCTTATATCAACACCCTTCCACCCTGCATACGTAACGGCGGAGCGAATAAAGAAAGCCAAAAACTTGCAACTGCTTTTGACAGCCGGAATAGGGTCTGACCACATTGATCTCAAGGCTGCGGCTGCTGCCGGGCTGACAGTGGCTGAGGTCACTGGAAGCAACACCGTTTCAGTTGCTGAGGATGAGCTCATGAGAATCCTCATCCTCACCCGTAACTTCTTGCCTGGCCATCATCAAGTCATCAATGGAGAGTGGAATGTGGCCGGAATCGCTTACAGAGCTTATGATCTAGAGGGAAAGACGGTGGGGACTGTTGGGGCAGGCAGAATTGGAAGGCTTTTGCTGCAAAGATTGAAGCCTTTCAACTGCAATCTTCTCTACCATGATCGGCTCAAGATGGACGCAGAAACAGAGAATCAGATCGGAGCAAAGTATGAGGAGGACTTGGACAAAATGCTTCCTAAATGCGACATCATTGTCATTAACACTCCTCTCACCGAGAAAACAAAGTACCAAACCGACAACTTTTTTTTTAAACTCTTTATTCGGGTGACCCATTTTTTAGCATATTAATAAAGATTAAATTTGATCTCTTGATCAGGGGATTATTCAACAAAGCTAGAATTGCCAGTTGCAAAAAGGGAGTGCTGATTGTGAACAATGCTCGAGGAGCGATAATGGACACTCAAGCCGTGGCTGAGGCTTGTTCTAGTGGGCAGATCGGAGGTATCTCAGAACAAATTTATTCAGAATAAAAAATCTAAAACAATAGACGTACTTATTCTTAATCATGCGATTCTCGTTTCAGGCTATAGTGGGGATGTTTGGTATCCGCAACCAGCTCCAAAGGATCATCCTTGGCGATACATGCCCAATCAAGCGATGACACCTCATATTTCTGGCACCACCATTGATGCGCAGGTAGGCTATTATTCAAAAGCTTGTTTTTGGTCTTTCCAAAATTGATTTTTCTCTCACCCGAATATCAATCCCGATCTTATCATTGTCGTTTGCAGCTGCGATATGCAGCTGGGGTGAAGGATATGCTGGACAGTTACTTCAAGGGGGAAGAATTTCCTGCTCAGAACTACATTGTCAAGGAAGGCAAACTTGCAAGTCAGTACCAGTAAAAAAGCATTCTGGGTTGAGATTTCTCTTTGTAATTTCCTTAATAATTTGGCTCTGTTTGAGCTCCAAAGTTGTGGGCTTGTGTTCAGCAAGTACTCTGTTATGATTTCCATGTTAATGCCAAATTTGGTGATGATCTATATTTGTTGGTGGAAGTGGAAGAGAAACCCTTTTCACAATATCTGACAAATTTTAGCAGTCTTTTTCCATTGAAATTCTAAATTTAGCTCAAATCTTGTGCACCAAGTCCTCCATCGTTGATAATGATCCTTCGGAATATTGAATTTTATCATAATTTGAAACACACCATATCATACTATCATAGTACCATTATTATATCCGTTGATTAAACTTGTGTTGGTTGATTTTGGCGTCAAGTAATAAAAAGGATTATAAAAATAACCTTGGGATGAAATATTTTGTTTCTTTAGAGATTGACAAAAATTCACTTTCCTTTGAAAGCCAAAATATCTGACTAGATCCTGAATCATTTTCAAATTCACTTTCCTTGGAGTTAGTCTTTGCCATAACCACTAATCTTACCTAGGGGTGGGCGTCGGATCGGATTGGATCGGATTGTTGCCAATCTCATCCGATCCGACAATTATCGGATTGGAGTTTTGGATCCGATCGGATCGGCTCCAAAACTCCATCCGAATTCGATCCAATCCGACAATTATCGGATTGGATCGGATCGGATCGTGCAAAAATCCGAGGATCCCCTGTTTTGAGTGTTTTCCCAGCAATCCGAGAACCTAATCCAAAATATATCATCCAAGATTCAAACTATCATCCAAGATTACAGACAACCAGACATACAACGTAATCCAAAATTTTTAAAATCTATTCATAATCCCAAAAAATTCATCCATAATTCATTATAATTCAAAACTATCCATAATGCAAATACATCAATAATCCAAAACGATAATATTCCCTAACAATTACAATGTAAAGAAATCATAATCCAAAACTATCATAATCGAAAACCAGAATTCCAAAATACAAAAATAATTCATAATGTCATCATAATACATAAAATAAACCATAGAAAATAATCATAATCCGCCGTTTAGAGTTCAATGATCGGCTCTACATCTCCCCCGGTTGCATTCTCCGAAATTTCTACAAAAACACATAAAACATATTTATCGACATAACATTAATAAACAGTCACCCTTATAAATAACGTGTAGTTGAGCAATACCTTCGTCAATCGTTTTGTAATCTTCTAATACCTCCGACAAAAGTGGAGTCTCAGATTCAGAACGGATCCAACTCTGAGTGCATATAAGGGCCTCCACTGTCTTTGGTAATAGAAAAGTCCGGATTGAGTCTATAACGCGACCACCACAACTGAAAGCTGACTCCGACGGTACTGTAGAAATTGGAACGATTAACACATCCTTCGCTATCCGACTCAAAACTGGAAATTTATGTGAATTCAATTTTCACCATAGCAAAAGGTCTAGAGTATTAGAAAATTCTTCAACAACATCGTGTAGGTAGACGTCAAGTTCCGACCTACTAATTCTAGACTCCGTCAAAGATGACCCGGCGTATAATCTAGAAAATAAAGGATCCTTCAGTAGCTGTGCGCTAACATTGGACGAACTCGATGGTTCGTCACTTGAACCCTTATATTCACTGTAAAGTCGGCGCAAAAGAACATCTACCTCGTCATAATATTCACGCCCCCGCTCGTCCCCCATGAGAATGGTCAAACAAAGTTTTAACATATTTGCTTTGCATCGAGGATCCAAAAAAACTGCAATCCACATTTCTCGACGTCGCCCCAATAGTTGCAGCTAGCTCTCGGATCCTCCGGATCACATCCATCAACCAATGTAAAGTGATCCCAACATGCAGCCTTCAACGCTCTTTTTCTTGGATTAGTGGCAGACTGAGGCTCAATAGGTTTTGTAGTTGTCACCGGAGTTGTAGATGTTGATTGTATCGTTGCATCGACAGTTGCAGAAGTTGTACTTTCCATTCTGCAAAAAAAACATCTAAACAAAATTTAAAATTTTAGAATATTTGAGTCCATAGTCCATATTAAGCAAGTTTATAAATACCTAACCAATTCTAAAGTATACTGAACTATTAAACTTTAGTAAATTAGTATCGGATCGGCCACAATCCGATCTCCAATCCGACACGGAAAGTTCAAATCCAAAAGCTCGATTAAATCATAATTCACAACTCACAATTCACAATTCACAATTCACAATTCACAAATCATAACGAACAAATCACAATTCAAAATAAAAATTCTAATGTATACCCCTCGGATTGGAGTTCCTCCGAAAGCTTGAGCAGTAGTCACTTACAATGTCGTTGCAGAATCACAATGTCGTCGAGGGTTCCTAGCCCGTTTCGGTTGGAGTTCGTCGCAGAATCGTCGCCCGGTACGTCGCAGCTTCGTCGACCGTTTCGTAGGGGTTCGTCTCAGGTTAATCGACCGGGTTGGTCGGCGGGGGCGTCGTGGGGTTCTTCACTAATTTCTTCGGGTTCGGGGTTCGTCGCGGTTGCGGGGTTCAGACGCCGAAGTCGATCGTCGGGATTGGATTTCAGTCAGGAAGGGTTACGAATTTGCGATTTACGAATTTGGAGATTTTAGATATTTGTTGATTATAAATTGTAAACGTAAATCCGACGTTCGGATTGGATCGGATCGCGACGAATCCAATAACGATCCAATCCGACAAACAATCCGAACGTCGGATCATTTATCAAATATACTTACCGACTACCTTTGCCCGATCCGATCCGATCCGATCGGATCGGATCGGATATTCGGGTTGGGTCGGATTTGCCCACCCCTAATCTTACCCTCAAACAAATTCAGTATCTCTTTTTGTTTTGGGGCAACCGCATCTCTATTTCTATTTTTGACCATCTGCTCGAGCTCTTCGAGGCCAACCTCCAACTTATCAAGAAGTTCGTGTTGGGTTTTGTGGAGTCTATTTTTGACCACTAATCTTACCCATGTTTCTCTATTTTTAACCTTATGTTTGTAATCCTAATTCTGGAAATCCTATATGTTGATGATACCGCTGTGGAGGTGTACTGATTAGTGTTACTACGAAAAATCTCCTACGTATGTCTCTCTTATTTCGTCTTCTTGATCGTTGTCGGTATTCGAGAACTTAACAGTTCGATTTCATGATCCTTCTTTGCTTATGCTAAAACAGATATAATTAGACTCTTCCCTTTCTTGACCGAGTAGGACGCCTGCCTTGTATCGTATATCGAATGGAATGAAACCAGTCAAAGAAAGTTAAAATTGCTACAAACCACAAACTGAAGAACATATCGGAAACTTAGCCTCTCAACAGAATCCAGAGCCTCGCCTCCAGAAATTTTGAGGCTCTTAGAGATATCTTCAAGTGGTTTTTGTACTTCCCTAATAGCTTTATTGCCATTAGGCAAGGCATATCTTAATAGTGCTCCCGGGTCCTTAATTGGAGTACCAGAGATCAACACAGACAAATCTGAAAACACAGGATTGGCTGCATTTGCATCCCCATACCATCCTAAGGTAGGAGCAACTGTAATTAAACCGACAGCCAGAGCAATAGAAATTGCACATTTCTTCATGGAAAAAAGGCATTCCTGTCTGCTTCAAAATTGATCATTGCTCTGTTAGAAAGTTTTCAATTCTATCACTCACGCTAAAATGCGATATTTGGAAGTGACTAGTTATGCCAATATGTTTCCAATTGAAGTTTATCATTTCCACGACTCGAAATTAAATATTCATTCATCCATTAGTCATTTAATTGAAAGTATTATCACCCAAAAAAGAACACTTCCTAATCCTAGCTTAAGAAAAAAAAATGCTCATAGCATAGCAGTTCCTCGAAGTTACCTGCTCATTCTGAAGTTGGCATCTGGGACCCCATCCCTGGCACAAAGCGCTTCTCTGAGAAGTTGGGAAGCGAAAATGGTTAATGGGCACTGTGACCTTGAAGTTAGCAAGAGAAGAAAAACATGGACAGGACACAAAGGAGAGGGAGGTCGATTCCCTCAAAGGAAAATAATGGAATTACGAAGTGAATGGATAGAGTAAGATAGGATGGCAATAGATGAGGGTAATGCGCGAGCAAGTTCAGCAAATGAAAAAGATGGAAGAGAAGGAAAAAGATGTATCTTTTCAAATTGCTAAGGGCGAATGAATTTGCAGCATCTGCGTGTTAACAACTTCCTCTCGATCAGTAGCATCAGCAGAGGAACCTTCATTTGAATCAAAGTTCAGCTTTACAGCCCAAATGCTTTTCAAGTCTCATACGCACTTTGGAATTGAATCTGTTCTACGTTCTTCAATCGCAACCACCATTACTGCTGAACTTAGCATAGTCAGACCTGTCAAACAGGGACTCATCGACAGATCACCTACGCCTTAACTTTTACAGTATTCTCACTCTTTTCCTCCAAGATACCAGAACTTTTTTATAAACGGGGAGATGCTTTGTCAAATGAAATCGCATTAATTAACTTTTTATTCGTGTCACTACCGGATCCACGCAAATCTGAAGATGGACACGGAGACTTCCCTTCAAAAAAATCAGTGGTATGGTGGTTCCTTTCTAATCAACTTTTGGGCTGATCCTTGTTAAATAACAACACTCACGTGCCAAAAATGGGATAGTTTAACGAGTGTCTTGTTCTTGGATTTCTTGAAATGACAATTTCAAAATGTCAACTTGAAACGGCTATAACTTGAGCTAGGGTGATAAAAAATAGATGAAAAGAGTGGCCTCTTAAAGCTAGAAGAGTCTAGTCTGATGCCTTCAAATTTCGAGCAAAGATATTGGAAGATGAGAAAATGGTGTTGGATGGAATGAGTGGAGGGTGGTGGTGAATGTGTGTGTGTTCGGAAACGGAGTTGCTTACCAAAACGGAAAGAACTTCAATAAATGGATGAAGCACAAATGAAAATATATACTCATTTAATTACTTTTGCTATAAAGGTGGAGGATGCAACAAGAAGATTCAACTCATGCTCGAGGGAGAAGAATCAGTTTCTCTCAACTCAACGATCTCACGGATGTTACTCATCGGAATATAGTGGGGGCTTCTCAGAAATCCACTACGGAAAGAAATGCACTTGGCACGATTTTCATTCAACCGAATTTGCTTACAATGAAGATAGAAGGTGGTTTTTAATCACCCATCCACGTGAGACACGTTGGTAGACAAATATCTACCAAATGGGGTAAAGGAAAAAGGGAGTACCATAGACGATTGGCCAAATCAGAAACGAACTTTATGATTCCTTTGCCCTTTTGTACCTTGTTCTAAAATGCTCCCCGTCATTAAGTAGCAATACTAAGGCATATTGTTCAGCAATAAACTAACAAAATACAAGAAAGAATAAGATAGAAGAAGAAGTTGAAACTCAGACTGCCCTTTGGGCTCGGACCTTGCACATATGTCTCTGTTTAAATGCACATTTGACTATGCAAACAATCTCTAAATTGTAAGATCCACCCCATTCTGAAAACCAAATGTCAGCTATAATATTAATGAAGGTTTTAAGTTAATTAAATAATTATAATGATAATTTTTATGTTTTTTATGATGATTTTTTATTTTCATAAAAGTAATGTTAAATTATTATAGTTGTTGAAAAGGAGGTATTTTAAACGTGTAATGTGTGTATTAAGTGAATAGAAGCTAGATTATAAAAATTAGGAATATTGAAGTTCAATTGTCAAAGCTTTGAAGTTTAGGTCAACCGGAAATGAGTTTGGGTTGGCCGAAATCAAGAAAAAGATTTCTAGTATTTGCAATGTCTCTAGAAAGGTTGATCGAAATTGAGAAATGGTCGATGAAATCGAGAAAGGGTCGACCAATACACTAAAGTGTAATTTTGAAAAATCCAAGTCTCTAGAAAGGTCGACCAAAAATGAAAAAGGGTCGACCGACTATGAAAAGGTTCGACCAGAACATGTCCAACAACAAGTTTTCAAGTTCAAACAACCAAAATGGGTCGATCAAAATGGCCGGACATGAAGCTCTATAAATGAAGGACTTGATGCATTTTTGAAGCCACAAAATTTTTAAAGAGAAAAAATGACAAAGTGCTACCAAAATTTTTCTACAATCTTTCTATCAAGCGTTAACTTGTGTTTTTCTCATTTGTGAGTCTTTGAGTGTTTTGTAATCTTTGTAAACCATTTTTTTATCCATGTGCAAACTTGAAAGGGTTAGAAAGTCAAGTCTAAGATTTGATGGATACCCAAAAGTCAATTTGATTTGCTCGAATTTGAGAAGTAAAAAAATCTTCAAGGTATAACTTTTGAGCGCTAACGTATACAAAGTTTTGGGTTGAACTACATTAACAATCAATTGCATCTCTCTCTCTCTCACTTTGTCTTTAATAGTTTATTATATGTTGTTGCATTAATAAATCTACATCTAGATGTTAGATATTATATAAAAACTTGACATTTTAATATTACCAAAATCATGAAAAAGTTAGCATTAAGCTAATTCACCTCCTTCTATGACATGCCCGAAAGCCATAGCTTGGCCGAGAGCCCTCAACAACCGGAGGGTGCAATGACCCGTAGCCGAGCAAGGAGTTTTACTAATGTGTTTGTTGATTTTGCAGGAATAATAATACCTCCTTTGAATCTCCATGATGCCCCCTCACCGGTTGATATGGAGCACCCCAAATACTACCTTAGGTGGGAGTGTGAAGGAGGAGAGAAGACAACCGAAATCCAAACTCCTCCTCGGCAAGATGATCCATCCGAGCCTTGGCAACCTCCTTCTCCAACTGGAATAGAAGAAGAGTAAAGTATGCAGCATGGGAAGGATAACTTAAAGTGGTGAGATCTTGGAAGGAAACCTCGGTATAGGGGTTTTGGCTTGTGATAACCGTGTGTGTAATAAGTTGCATGGTTTACGTGAAAACCATGCAAGTGTTTGATTTCTCTTTGTTGTAAGATATTAAAACGTGGCTGCACGTATTTTTAGTCTTAGGGAAGCTTTAGGCATGGGAGAACTCTTTGACTTAGTAACCCATACCTCTAGCAAGTGATAAAGTCAAGGAGGGCCCCATGGCCATACCCCCCTTTGTTGGCTAATCACTTAGGTTAGTAGATGTCATTATTTTTGTGTTTGTAGCTCGTGGAGGAATGGGGTTTTACCTTCCCCTTCCTTGCATTTTCAGAGTAGAAAAGATTGGATTGAAGAAGCTTTGTGCTCTCCCCTTTTCTCTCACGGCAAGGCTAATCAAAGGTGAGTAACATCCTTTGCTTGGAGTTGTCTTGGTGTTGGTGTCTTTTGCTAGAGTCACTAAGCCCTAGTTTAACTTCCCTCCACCTCCATTGGATCAAGGTGAGGTTAAACATCCCATAGCTTTCATTCCATCCTCGGCCTTTTGGCTAATTTGTGGTGTTTTGCCGAAATCTGCCAACCGAGAGCCTCCAAAAGCTCTCAATCGGTGTCCAGTGCTATCTTTTGTTTTCTCCGTGCGATTTCAGACCAACTTTGGCTGAAATCTTCTCCTCTCTTTGTGTCAATTTCTCCCACTGATTTCTCATGCACAGCGTTTTCCAATCGGGAGATGTGCATTGACCTTACTACCCCTTTTTCAGCCATTCCCTGCACTGTTCCTGTTTTCCAGAATGTGTCCCCGTGCCATCTCCTAAATTCCACGTGCGTTTGATCTTAAATTTGGACGCAAGTGACTTAAGTCTTTATATTTTAATTGTGTCAAGTTGTTTTATTAAATGCCCGTATGCATTTGGCAAATTGGCGTGACAACTTCCCTGTTCTGCCTTTCCTTCTATTCTCGATAAACTGTTTGTCCACTTAAAAGTCGTTCCGTGCGTTTTTGAGTTTACCTCGTGCGTTTTATTTGAATTTTGGGCTGAACTAAGTTTATAACTTGAACTTATTTTATCCTAAGTTTCGGACCCCAATTCTGTATGCAATTCTCTGAGTGACCGAACCAAAACCCTCCCCTGTTTTCATCTTTTCTCTCGGCTAGCATTTGGTTAACCGTCTCTCGTCCCCTCTTTGCTCCTCCCCCAATACCTCCGCATCTTGGAGCGTGTCATTCTATTTATGTTAATTTTGATCCTACAATTTTCTCTTCTACACCCGTTTGCTCGAACATGCGTTACCCATTAGAATGTGTAATTTAAACAAGTTGGAAGAAAACCTGAAAAAAGTTCCCTAGAAAGCAAGCCATTGTTTGAACGTAGATTCTAGAGCTGGCATTTGAGCTAGCTGAGTAGAGCTTGACTTTGATACCATAAATTTCTGTCATAACCCAAAGATGGTGTGAAATAGAAATGTCATATCAAACAACTCAATACACTGTAATTAAACCAGGAGCCTGATCCAAAGGCATTTGAATTTATTTCAAAACAAATACATTTATTTAAAATTTCCATATCCAACTAAAATGCTCCAAGTCGTAGTATAGTCATATAAATTTTGCAACCCAATCTAATTCAAGTATTCTAACAGCTAATATCTTTACCAAAAATAGAAGAACAAATAGTAAGAAGATCCTTTCAAACTTTGCCCAATGGTGCTTCAGACTAGACTGGTGCATAATTCTATCTCACAGTCTGGAAGTAACCCCAACAACTCATCTGAAAACACATCAAGCATTTATCGCACTACAACGAGACTTAAACTCTACCCATTGGTCTCATCCTCGATGACGATCGATCATAGATTCTCATGCTACTCTAATCCATAGTGGCCTCCCAAACAGTTCTTTAAAAAGAAATTTAGTGTCACTGGATTAGGTCCATCGCAGAAAATGACAACTGACCCATCATTAGCAATCAAAGTGTCATTCTTTGAGTCACAACAAATGGTTGCAGAATACCTTTGAAGCAAATCTATATCCAAAATCACATCAAAGTGATTCATGGGTAGTATAATCAGATTTGCTGAAAACTTGATATCGTCAGTTGGCACACAAACTAATCGACATACAGACGAAATATAGATGACATACATACTGCATTTTTGTAGCCACAACTTGAGTGTCGAAGCACATAGAAATAAAGAAAAGTGTTGACCCCATGTCAAATAATGCTCGTGCGAAAGAATATGATATTGGAATTATGATGTCAACAACCTCCTAGATAAGTTGTTGATATGATTCCTCATCAGTTGCGACTACAAATATTTGGACAGCCTCTCTTTCCAGAGTCTTGCCCTTACACTTCCACTACCGATTGAATTTTGACCACTCCCCCATCTGCTGCGTCTGGGCTCTCTAGAGTGAGTACTGATTGGAGGCATAGATCAACTACCTAGCAGAAGGATGCTCGAAGTATGGAGTAGATGGTTGAAACTATGGGTGAAATTGTCCCAAAGCTCATGCCACTGCCAAAGACTAGACAAAAAATACTCCTTGGGAGTGGAAAATTTTTATTACGGTTGTTGTTGTTGTAGCTGTTGCAGGTGTTTCTTGTTCTTCGGGCAATAAGCTTTATTGTGCCCTTATTCTGTATAGATATATTATCCCTAAGGGCTGAATCAACCACTACTAGAAGACCCACTACAATTGCTCACAGAGTGACCACCATCGAATTCCTATATTGGCTTTTTCCATTTGTTTCTTCAAGGTCATATTTGGCATAATATTCATTTTCCTTTTGGATGGCCTTCCTCGAATTGCTCTCCTTCATTAAATGTAGCCAAACCGAATCTCCCATCTTAAAATTTGCCTCATTTCTTCCTTGGTTAGCATATTTGGCATAATATTCATTTTCCTTTTGGATGGCCTTCCTCGGCCTTCTTTTCCGTATTTGGATTAAGAACATTCTTTGAGGTTAATGGTATCAAATCAAAAGATGTCAAAGGATTAAAGCCTTACACAACCTTGAATGGGCTCTTTTGAGTTGCACTATGCACATTTCTATTATAAGCAAAATGTATATGAGGGAGTTGAATGTCCCAATCTGTGAGCTTCTTGCTAACTACACTCGTAAAAAAACTTTTCAAAGTTCTATTTACCATCTCGGTTTCTCCATTGGTTTGTGGATGAAAAGAAGCGCTAAAAAGAAGCTTGGTTCTCACCCTTCTCTATAAGGTTTTCCAAAAAGCACATAAAACTTTGTATCCCTATCAGAGACAATGGATCTTGGGATGTCATGCAAACAAAGTACTTCCTTGAATAATAACTTGGAAACATGACTATCTTCATCAATTATGGAACAAGCGTGGCTAATAGAGAATCAGTCAACCATCACCATTATAGAATCTATGGCTCTGCAAGTCCAAGGGAGACCCATGACAAATTCATGCTCAACTCAACCCAAGGAGGATAAGGGACAGGCAATGGGAGGTAGAATCCTTGCGGGAGCACTCTACTCTTGACCTTCTCGTCAACTATGCACTTCTTCACCACTTTATGCACATCTCAGAATAAGCATGGCCAGTATAAATGTTCTTTGAGAGCCTCCAAGGTCTTGTTCTCACCATAAAGGCTAGTCAAACCCCCTCCATGAGCTTCTTTGAATAGGGGTTCATTGACTACCCCACTAGGTATGAATAGCTTTTCTCCCTTGTATAAAGTAAGTGTCCATGATAAGATAGTCACAATCCCCCTTCCTTAGACTCAATTCATACCAATGGCCTAAGTCTTGATCACCCTTATAAGCTTCTTTGATCCATTGAAAACCAAAGAAATTACTAGATAGCTTGGTTAGAAGAACAAACCTCCGTGAGAGAGCATTGGCCACCACATTGAAATTTCCTTTCTTGTACTTGATGATATAGGGATATCTCTATAAAAAAATTATACCCACTTGGCATGCCTTCTATTCAGCTTGCCTTGAATCTTTATGTGCTTGAGGGCTTGGTGGTCGTTATGAATAATAAAGTCCTTGGCGAGGAGATAGTGTTGTCATACCTAAGGCTCGGATCACCTTATAGAACTCCTTATCATAAGTGGAGTAATTCAAAGTAGCACCCTTTGAGCTTCTCACATAGGTGTCCCTTCTTGCATAAGAATAGTCCCTAATCTCAATTTGGATTCATCACATTTCACTTCAAAAACTTTGTTGAAATTGGGAAGCATAAGCCTGGGTGCCCCACAAAGCTTGTGCTTGATATTCTCAAAACTCTCTTGAGAACTTGGGTACCATTCAAATGCTCTGCCTTTCTTGATGCAATCGGTCAAATGAGCAACAACGGAGTGTATCAAATGAACCATTTCTTGACACAAAAACACATTTCTTCAAATTACCATAAAGCTTAGTTACTCAGAGTGTATTAAACAACAATCTAACATGCCCAATATGAGTATAGAAATCCAAACTATAAACAAATATGTCATCAAAGTAAACAACAATAAACTTTACCAAGAATTCTCTAAACACAAAATGCATAAGTCTCATAAAAGTGTTAGGGACATTAGATAGCCCGAAATGCATACTTGGTCTTGAAAGCCGTCTTCTATTCATCTCCCTCCTTCATTCTTATTTGGTTATAATCGCTCTTCAAGTCAACTTTGGAGAAATAAGACGCCCCACTAAGTTCATCCAACATATCATCAACTCTAGGAATCATAAACCTATACTTGACAATGAGGTTGATGGCTCAGCTATCCACACACATCTGGAAGCTACCATCCTTCTTTGGGACCAAGATGGTGGGTATGGCATAAGGGCTCAAGGATTCCCAAATGTAGCCATTGTCTAGAAGCTCTTGCACTTTTCTTTGAAGTTTCTGACCTTCTCAGGGTTCAATTTATAAGATGGCCGAATTGGGAGCACCATACCCGATTGTGGGTCAATTTGATGCTCAATCCCTCTAAAGGGTGGCAAACCTTGGGGTAACTCTTCAGGACACATATATTGGTACTCATCAAGAAGTGCTCGGACCTCCCTAGGAGCTTCTTCAATCTCCTACTACCTCTCTCGGAACATCAACAATACAATCAGCCCTCCTTCTAGAATGCTCTTCAACAACTCTTTCTTAGACATGAAAAAGTTAGATCTAGTCATACCTTCTTTCCTTGTGGCTTCATCCATAGGAACTCAATCCGGGCCAAGGGGAGCTAGCTTGATTACCCTTCCTTCAAACTTGAAAGAATAATGGTTAGTGAAACCATCATGAAGAACCCTCCTATCTTATTACCACGCTCTCCCTAACAAAATGTAGCTCGCACTAATCGGCACCACATCATAAAGGGTCGTGTCCTTGTAGCCACCAATAGAAAGCTCTGTGTTCACTTTCTTTGACACTTTGATATCCTCTTTGTCATTCAACCACCTTAATTTGTAAGGGTTTGGGTGCATCATAGTTTCTAGCCCCAATTTCTCTATAAGATTCTAAGAGGTTACATCAATATAACTCCCCCTATCAATGATAAGAGAGCATACCTTTCCTTGAATAAGGAACCGACTATGGAATATATTCTGTCTTTAAAAATCTTCACTTCAGGCTTGAAAATATAATACTCTTCGGATCACCATCAAAACTGAACCTTCTTGAGCGTAAAAAGTTTCCTCCACGGGTTCTTGATCTTTACTAACCTCTTCCATCACTTCATCTTCGCTTACCACTTCATTAGTATTCTCTCTAAGAACCATGAACCTCTTGTTAGGACATTGAGAAGCAATAGGGCCTAAGCCAAGACATTTGAAACATTTAATCTCCCTTGATTGGAGACTTCACATAAGAGGGCTTTTCTTCCACCTTCGAAAAAGGCTTCTAAGGAAAGGTGGTTTTGGAAGCAAATTGGCTAACTACCTCTTTCCCTTTATCTTCACTTGCCTCTCCACCTTCATGGCAAATTGGATTACAACCACCATAGTATCCAGCGGTTGTAACTCCATTATGTCTCTAATATCATTGTTTAAAGCTCTTAGAAACCTTGCAATAATTTTCGGCTCAGGTTCTTCAAGATCACATCGGATCCTAAGAGTCTCAAATTTGGTCAAATACTCCTCCACCGAGGGGCTACCTTGCTTCAAAGTTTGGAGTTGAAGAAAGAGCTATTTCTTGTAATGACTCGGCACAAATCTCCTCTCATGACAAACTTCATGGTTTGCCAAGTAAGGACTTTATCTTCTCATTCACGCCTTCTTTGTGACCTCACACTATCCCACCAAAAACTAGCATAATTGGTTAGCTCCAAAGAAACTAGTTGCAACTTTAACTTCTCTGAGTAATTGTAACATTCAAACACTTGTGTATTTTCTCATCCCAATCTAGAAAAGTAAGGAATAGATACCTTGATATTCTTCAATTCATTCTCATGGTAAGGTTGGTCATTAGACCCCAAATCTTCATCGGACTCCTCGGTTGCTTGAGGTTGTGGCATCCCCATGCCATTTTTGAGGCCTTCTTCTTAGAACGGGTGTTGGAGGGGGTCTCATTGGAGGAAAAAATTCCTCCAAGCATTAAAAAACTATTTGAATTTTCTTATGAATCTCATCTAGCTGACCTTGAATGCTAGACTTAGCTTCTTTTGGGTTTGGGGTCGATGGAGGTGGGACATTTGGAAGAATAGGCTCTCGGTTGGGATGAAGGTTGGCTCGACTTCGAGTCATCATGGCTCAACACACACAAACTTGGCAAAATGAGAGAAAAATGGAAGAGTGAAAAGGGATGGAAGGCTCTGATACCAAATGATAGGTTTCAAGTCGGGGAAGGAAGAAATACTCACTCTCGAGTAAAAGAGAGGAACCAAGAAGAGTGGAAAATGGCTGAAACTCTCAAGGATGGTTCTTGGGCTGCATATAGAGTTGAGGGCAGAAATTTGGAGGATTTGTTTAAGAATGAGAGGAGAGCTTAGTCACCAAAATTAGGGTTAGAGCTTGTGGAAATTGGAAGATGTGCAGAGGATGATGTTGAGTGCTCAAAAGAGCTATTGTAGAGGAGGGAAGTGCTTCATCAAAAAAATGGGAGAAAACCTGATATGATTCAAGTATGGAATGGGGACCAAAATGGATATCGAGTGAGGAATAAACAAGAAAAGGGGCCAGAAATGGGTATTAATGGGAAAAGTGGTTTTCGGGTTGCATACGGAGTTTACAATTGAGATTCAGAGGGGTTGTTAGGGAATGAGAGGGGAGCTTCACCTCCAAAAAATGAGGGTAAAAGCTTGGGGGAATCAGGAAATATTCAGACAGGAATATCGGGTGCCAAAAAGGGGATGATCGGAAAAGGAAATGGGGTTAATCGGAAAAAGGGAGGAAACTGAAGATGGAGAAGAGCTAATATAGATTACACGCTTACCCTAAGACCACGGGGGAGTGGTTGAAGTCGTGTAGCAAGGCCTAGCTCACCCTAGTTTTGAAAGGGAAGCAAAAACCTTGAAGAACACTCTCGGATGTTGCCAGATGTTAATCATCGGAGAGCCGAGTCTTGGGTGCCGGAAAACACGACCAAGGAGAATGCTTGAAGCACGATTTTTCAATAATCAAAACTATTCAAAAATGCCTCACAAAGAGGTCTAAACACAGCCTAGCAGCTGAGAATGAGGAGGTCAATCGGAGGACAACAACACACCCTTACTCACAAAGAGGTCCCCTCCAAGCTTGTCTCCCACGTCTCTCTCTTGGAGCTATCAGCTATCCAAGATAGAGAGAGAGATCAAGAACACAAAAAAATAAAAGCATAAAACCCACAAACCCACAAAACCAATGAAACCCATGGCTTACTCATGGAAACCCATGGGAAACCCATTTTGCAAACCCTATCCTAAAAGTAAGTTGTTAAAACAGAAACAAAAAAAAAACAAACACATTCAAAAGGCTAAGAGTAAGGCATCCTTATCCCTTGGAATTGGGCATGGACCAATGTCTTGATGCTTGTGGACTTCAAAAAGGGGAAATTATTCTTCCCAAGTAAGGCTCTTCTTGGGCTCTCTGTGTTTCCTCATTTGACAGATCAAACGGTGTCCAATTGGAACATTCTACTACTCTCTGGAAACCTTGAAAGATTGGTTACATTTCTTATGAAGACATTGTCTTCCTTAGAGGGTGGGCCTATTGTCAAATTCATGGAGCAAGGTTTGGAGGTCTAGCTGTGCCGGATCAAACTGGGGTCTCCATGCTTTGTTGCTCGGACCACTAGCATGGGGGCTTCGACTCCTTCTTCCATCCAACCTCTATGGCCTCCCGAGCTAGCTCTCTAAATGAGGGGTTGCTCGGGCTTCTCCTTATCTTTCAATGTTGGGTCCATTATGCTGAATCCTTGCAAGACATCCCCTACAAAAAGAGCACACTTGTTAGAAAATTCCTTGGCGCGAGCTCAGGTCATGACTCCTTGAGGCTCGGCTCCCATTGATGGTTCTCGTTGCATGTCAAACCCGGTAATGGAGAATTAGCTATGGGAATTGCAAGCTTACCCTTAGACCACAATGGAGTGGTTGAAGATGTGCAGCAAATCCTAGCTCTTCCTAGCGTGAAAGGGAAGCAAAAAACCACCAAAACACTCTCGGACCACCGGATATCACTAACCGAAATTGCCGAATCTTGTAGGAAAAAACCAACAAATGAGAGGGACAATGCACAATCAAAATTTCGATTATCTAAAAACTCCTTACAAAATTCCTCCAATAGGACTTAAAACGCCTCTCAAAATTTGAGAGAGAAGATGATAATCGGATGCTCTAAAAATGGGTTACCCAATTTGCTAAAACACAAAAAAGTAAAAAATCAAAAGGTAGGGTGGACCTCGAGAAGTTGCCCGATGGGGCCGAGCAAGTTTCACTCTTTATCTACTGTTTTGAAATTCAAAAGTGGAAAACCTCGCAGAAAAACTAAAACCCATGAAAACCAATGAGAAACTCAAGGCCAAACCGTAAAATCTTAGACAAGTTTTTTGCAAAAAGTAAAGTGTTACAAAAATCAACTAAGAGAGACATTTTTCTCCTCTTCAATTGATCTTGGGCCAAAAAGGTGTGGCAAAGTGGACTCAATTTCTTCCAAATTGGCTTCAAGCTTGTGAACTTCTTCATGGACCTCCAAAGTGGGCCTCGACTCATCCTTGCTCCCAATTTTCAAAGGTCCCGAACTAACATCCCAAATGATAAGATTTTTGGATTGTTATTTGTCTTGAGTCAAATCAACAGAGGCCTGGATCATAGAATCGCGGTAGCTGTCATAGAAGCAATGAGTGAAGTCCTTCCATTCTATTGATTCTACAATGGGGAAGGTGGAAAACATCGTCTTCCATGAGTTTTGTGCACTCTTCCCCGGATAGTGGGCTGCAATTATAATTTAAAACTCTCTAAGAATAAAGAAGTACTTGAACTATCCACCCTTTTGAGCCACTCTACGACAATTGTTGTGTTGGATCATCCCGAGAATACTAGTCAATCGGGCAACCTCCCGGAGGTAGGCCATAAAAGAGGTCCAAGAAGATTATGGCTCATTTACACCTTAAGGTTGTGCATTCCCTCTGTCACATCGACAACATGGTCAAGGATGGCTCGGGATTAGGTCTTTCTCGAGGTTTGTCTTGGAGGCATAACTATCTAAGGCCACAATAGAAATCTTTCACCTATCTAAAAGCTTTATGTAGTCAATGAGCTGATTTGTCATGGTATAAAATTGTTAGATGAGATCCTAGATGAGTTTGGTTCTAATACAATAAATTTCTATCATAACCCAAAGAGTGGATGAAACAAAAATGCCTCGTCAAACGACCCAATTCACCGTAATGAAATCGAAAGTCGGACCCAAAGACATTAAATTTATTTTAGAAGCCCACACATTTATTCAAAATTTTCAAGTCTAACTAAAATGTTTCAAGTCATAGTATAATAATATTAGTTTTACAACACAATTGAATTATGGTATTTAAATAGCTAATATCCTTACCATAAACAAAAGTACAAAAAAGTAAGAATGTCCTTAAAATGCCCAGTTAAAAAACGAACAATGTTTTATCACCTGGAATTTGGAGGAAATTCTATAAATAAGTGATTAACTCGTAAGTTACTTATGTCTAATACATTCAGATTAAAACTTTAATGTTTCTCTATTCTTATGAAAATGCGAACTAATTTAGGATGATACATGAGTTATTAAAATAGTTTACAAACCATATTTGCTCCTTTTTATTTATTTAAAACTGTCTTAATAAGCCCCCACGAGGTACTAAAATCCCGTCACATATATAGATGACTATACTCATCAAAGCACTCTCACAATCGTATCACAAAAACCATGGGTGAAAAAAGAGTGTAAATATGAGGCTAGATCGCCTACCATCTCATTAGACAGATAAAGACTCAACGCCTTTCTAAGAAGGCCAAACGACAGCGACCTGGATTACTCGTCGATTTAAAACTAACTAATTTCCATTAGATTCATTGTTGTTGTAGACCTAATAAAGGTCGTTGTACCCAAATGCATGTGATAGTATCTGAATCAGAATTGCGAGTTATGAGACCCCTAGAGAACGCCACGAGTCAAACAATGTCACTCCTCTAAAATGGAAAGGTCTAGGGGATAGCCTCTTAATCCTTTACCAGTTTGCAAGCCATGGAGCATTAATAGCACATCCTACAATCTAAACAATATGTAGTTTAAGATAAACATATGCATAAACCATACATATACTATAAAACTCTACATGTTCTCGACCAAATCCCATCATATATCAATAGTCATCAAAGTATCAAAATATGTTTTATTAATGGAAACAATGCATAAAAATTATAGCAATGCAAAAAACATAAACTACTTAACTCTTCATGCGATAGCCCTTCTCTCTCCAGTTATTCCACAACTTTCAAAATTGGGTCAAGTTTGGCAAACTTATCTAAAACTAATCAAATAATTCCACAGTTAAGAAAGGGAAGAAGCAAAAATCCAGTGCCTCAAAAAAGGCTAAATCGGACCCAAAATATGCCAAAAATCAACATGAGATTGTTCTTGCCAATACCGTCGGGTCAAGTGGCCATATCTGCATCGTACCAGGTTAGGAAGACCGGGCGACTTGACCCGGATAGGTTTGCAATGGTCGTGCAGGACCTAGGCCTTGGTTAGTAGGGCCTAGGCCGATGTCGGGCCGTGGGCTACCTGGGCCCACCCGACGAAAGGTCAGGGCAGCGACCGGGTCAGGTTGCACGCCTGTCTGTACGTCGCTGATGCCTAGCAACGTGAAGACGCTATTTCTGATCACCAAAATGTTCCTCTCAATGTGAGGAACCTGAATATACCAACAATCTTTGAGGAAATCAGAGAAATAAAGATGAAAAATTAACCTCACACCTCGCGTGGTTTCCCTAGTTTTTCACAAAATACTGACATTACCTCCCACCCCCACTCGTAGATCTTTCACTGCTGACGTTGACAACCAAATCTTGTCGGTCAGAGGTAAGATAGTCGGTGATAACACTTTCTCTCTCTTGATGTTTTCCATCTTCACGTAGAAAGAAATCAATTTTTGCTTTAACGTTAACTTTTTTAGATAAAATACATTATATAATAATATAATATATTATTAGATAATAATATTTATTCGATGTAATCAGTTTGGATAAGCTTGTCATGCTTGGCTCATAAAGGCTCGATAGACTTTGCTCTCGAATTAACTCAGCTAAGAAAGCTCAATAGGTTCAACAAGCTTAAATTTTTTGAGTTCGGCTCTTTCGAGCTTACTCGAATGCTAGCTCTAGTAGATTTTGAATCTTTACCTTTGTGTGTGTTAGATGTTCTCCTTTCTTAAGACTTTGGTTTCTTCCAGATTTGTTGATGGGTTGGAATAATAGTAGTTTGATTAAGGAAAATAAAAATGAATGATTTTCAGAACCAGATTCTAAAATCAACCAAAATAGAGTATGTTAGGATCGTTCTCGGGTTGTTTACCCTGAGATCGGGTAACCATCTCTCGAGAGGTCATTGGGAACTATGGTATGAAGAGAAAGAAAAGAAAATAATTGAAAACTAAATTTTTATTGATGTCTAACTCTAAGGGCTAAGGCCCATTTAAATAGACTCGATGACCTACCTGATTAATTACCAAAATATCCTTAGACTAGGATAAGATTAGCTAAGATAAGACTTATCTGTAGATTACGATAAGACTAACTAAGATAAGATTAACTACTTGACAAATTATAAATTACCAAAATATCCTTCCGACTAATAAAAGACAATTAAATGAAATAACAAGATAATAACCTAATCATTAGCCACGTCTAGCATACTGCTTTCTTATGAAAGAGTCTGTAACATCACTCCTCTCCTCCGAAAACAGCTTGTCCTCAAGCGCAAAGGAGCGAAACGTGTCTCGAAATGTAAGCATATCCTCCCAAGAAGCTTCCTCCGGAGGAATACCTGCCCACTGAACCAATAATTCCCAGTGACCACAATTGAGGCGGGTGCGCAGAATACTAGCAGGCTCAAGCACAGAGCGACCCTCACGCATTGGTGGTAAGGCAGTGAGAACTGTAGGAGGCGCACCTTTAAATGGTTTCAAAAGGCTGACATGAAACACATTATGAAGGCGGCAATCGTCTGGCAGCTGGAGGCGGTAGGCAACCTCACCAATACGCTCAATGATTTGAAATGGGCCATAATATTTTGGGAGGAGCTTGTGGAGTGAAGACTTTGCTAAAGTGCGGCAACGAAAAGGGTGTAAGCGGAGCCAAACCCAAGTGTCGGTCTGAAAGGCCACCTCGCGGTGAGTCTTATCATAATGAGTCTTCATTTGATTTTGAGCCTGGGTAAGCTTCTCCTTAATGTGCAATAAAGCGTGATCACGATCTTGTAAAGCTTCATCAACCGCAGCTACGCGAGCCAAACCATGTTCGTAAGTGAGCATAAACGGCGGGGGGCGCCCATAAACTACCTGAAAAGGCGACGACTGAATGGCTGTGTGAAAGGATGTATTATAGCAATATTCTGCCCATGGCAACCATCGGGGCCACGACTTGGGCTGTTCTCCGACTAGACAATGTAGGTACATTTCTATGGTGCGGTTAACCACTTCTGTCTGACCATCGCTCTATGGGTGAAAAGCGGATGATAGGGCCAGTTTTGAGCCGACAAGGCTGAAGAGCTCGGTCCAAAAATGACTCGTAAATACCGGATCGCGATCGCTCACAATGGATTCTGGAATACCATGGAGACGGACAATAGTATCAAAGAAAACACGAGCCACGGATGGAGCTGAATACGGATGTGCCATAGCAATAAAGTGGGCGTACTTGGAGAATCAGTCAACTACCACCAAAATAATCGACTTGCAGTCCACGCGGGGTAAGGCATCCACGAAATCCATAGATATGTCAGCCCATACAATATCAGGAAGGCTCAGGGGCTGAAGGAGGCCTGGCGGCTGTAGGTGTTCAGACTTGTGTCGTTGACAAACTACGTAAGCTGAAACATAGGCATTAACCGAGTCGCGCAGACCTGGCCAATAAAAGTTCGTCCTGATGCGAACGAGAGTCTTTTGAACGCCCTCATGACACGAATTATGTATGTTAGCCAAGACAGATTGAATAAGTGGCGAGTCAGGCCGAATGTAAAGACGTCGCTTATAAAAGAGCAACCTATCAGAAATGGTCCAAGACGAAGATAGTTCGCCGTTAGAAACCCGCTGGATCAAGAGAGCGGTATCCGTAGACGGGGCCGTGTCTCGACGAATCTCGTCCAAAAGAGAGGGCAAGGGCCGCGAAAGGGCTGAAAGCTGAGCTGGAAACTCTGCGCGGTGAGAGAGAGCATCGGCTGCCATGTTAAGCTTGCCAGGCTTATACTCAACTGAAAAATCGTAGCCCAGGAGCTTGCTGATCCAGTGTTGTTGAGGGGAGGTCGAAATCTTTTGCTCGAGAAGGAATTTCAGGCTGTAATGATCAGTGTGAACAATAAACTTCTGACCCCAAAGATACGGCCGCCAATGGCGGATGGCCTCGGCTAAACCGATAAGCTCGCGCTCATATGCTGCCAAGGAGTCATGTCGGGATGCCAGCTGACGGCTGAAATACGCGATCGGGTGCCCGGCTTGTTGGAGAACGGCCCCGATGCCTGAGTCCGACGCATCACACTCGACAAAAAATTTGGCGCAGAAATCTGGCATGCGAAGAACTGGTGTCGTGGAGAGTGCGGCTTTGAGAGAGTCGAATGCTGATTGGGACTCTGCGGTCCACTGAAAATTGTTTCGCCTGAGCAGTGCAGTCAAGGGAGAAGCCATAATGCCGAAGTTGCGAATAAACTTCCGATAATAACCGGCCAGACCGAGAAATCCCCTGAGTGCGGTGACTGAATTCGGCGTTGGCCACGACGAGATACTGAAAAATTTTTCCGGGTCCACTGACACTCCGGAGGCTGAAACGAGATGGCCCAAATAAGCAACCTGGGTCACGGCAAACATACACTTGGACTTTTTAAGAATCAGACGATGCTGGCGCAGAAGGCCTAGTGTACTGCGCAAATGGCGCTGATGATCCTCCGGGGTTTTGCTATAGATCAGAATATCATAAAAATAGACCAAAATAAAACGTCGGAGGTGGTCTGCGAAGATCTCGTTCATAAGTGCCTGAAATGTGGACGAGGCGTTAGCAAGTCCGAACGGCATAACGAGCAATTCAAAGTGCCCATGATGAGTGCGGAAGGCGGTCTTTTCGATATCGGCCGGGTCCATGCGAATCTGATAATAACCGGAACGAAGGTCTAGTTTTGTAAATAGAGTTGCGCCGTGCATCTCATCCAATAGCTCGTCTATCACAGGTATCGGAAATTTATCCTTGACTGTCTGTGGATATAGCTCTCGATAATCTACACAAAAACACCATGATTGGTCCTGTTTACGAACCAAGAGTACCAGTTATGAATACGGCGACCTGCTGGGATGAATAATGCCCTGTCAAAGCATCAGCGAGCATTGCCTCTCAATCATATCCTTCTGTTGGTGAGGATAACGATATGGCCAGACGACTACGGGATCGGAGCCTTGGGTGAGGCAAATGCGGTGATCACAAGATCGAATGGGCGGCAGACCACTCGATTCAATAAATAGGTCTCCAAACTCTCGAAGTATCTCAGACAAGTCCCCTGGAGCCGTAGTGGCTGGCACGGCGGTGAGTGTTGGGGAAAGACTCGCAGTTAGGGCAAATAGTGTCTCAGGCCGTCCCTGACGAGTGAACTTTAGGGTGAAAGCCTCAAAATCATACGTAATGGGACCCAAAGTTCGCATCCATATGACGCCCAGCACGGCATCCAAACACGGGAGAGGAATCACAAAGAAATCGGCCGAGAGGCATACCCCGGAAATAGAGAATGGGATGGCGCGACATGCCCTAAACAACGGACGCGCTCGCCATTGGCCACGGAAACGGACATCGAACTTGCCGAGGATGGCTGAAGGCCCAGACGTGAAGCGGCACATATACTCAAGAAATTATGTGTGCTGCCTGTGTCGGCCAAGCTGCGGAGAGTCTGGTAGTCAAATGTCGCTGCGAGGGTCAATGTCGATGTCTCGGTGGAGCCGGATAGAGCATTGAGCGAAATATTAGGCGTTGAGCCCTCCGTGTCAGCTGGTTCCTCCTCTTGCTCATAATCTGAATCCATATCGCCCTCACAATGGAGATAGAATAATAGTTTGCATTTATGGCCACGTAAAAATTGCTCATCACAATTAAAGCAAACTCCACGCGATCGCCGATCAGCCATTTCGGCACGAGATATTCGCGTAAACGGTCGTCTTCCTGACGGGGGTGTGCCTGACTGTACCTCGGTCGGAGGTGTCGCAGGGGGTGCAGTAAAAGGCCCAGTGGGAGGCGCCGAAGTCCGAAATGGACGACGAGACCCCGTCACAGCCGCTGGTGTAGCTGCAGGTGTGGTTTTGTGCTCAAGGGCCCGAGCTAAAGACATAGTGCTCTCCAACGTAGGTGGATGATGTAACTCCACTTCCAGACGAAGGGAATACTGGAGACCGGCAGTAAATATCTGGATAGCCTGCTCTGGGGTGACTGAGAGTGCCCTGGTAAACAGTCGTTGGAACTGTGCTTGGTACTGCGCTACCGTTCCAGTGTGCTTTAAATCAATTAATTCCCACAGAGTATTTGTCCCGGCAGCGGCTCCAAAACGGATGATACACGAGTACCTGACGTGATCCCATGAGAGCTCAGGATTACTAACTCGGAATCACTCAAACCAGTCATCGGCTTCGCCCTGTAAGTGGAAGGCTGCAACCCCAACCCATCCGTGTAAAGGAACGCATTGGTTCTGGAAATAATGTTCACACTGATTCAGTCATCGGTGGGGGTTTGTCAACCCATCATAAGAAGGGAAATCCAGGCGTGTGCGAATAATTGGTCGTGATCCTTCACTGGGGTATGTGATATACGGCCCTGTGACCTTCGGGTCAGCAATAGGGTGATCAAAGCGAGGTGTCGGCTGCGTAGCGATACCGAAATTATAATACTGATGATGCATACCGAAAGGCGCGCTCGTAGGTTGAGTTGCCGTGTAAGTACTGTTTGGACCGGCAAAAACACCTCCAAAAACCGGTGGCACACCCTCCGTTGGTGGCCAAAAAGTTGTTCCGGATGGTTCGAGACTTGGTAGTACAGAAAAGTCCGAATTGGATGTTCCGTGCGCGGTGGGCAGCGGGCCGAAAAAATTAGAAGTCGTCGTTCTGTGAGCGGCGGCCAGGGGACCAGGTAGGTTGACCCTATTCAAAGCTGCCTGTGGCACTTCCGGCGCCGGCAAGATGGTGTTGTTCTCAAATCAGCTCATCAGGACTTCGTGATTTCTTTGTGATTGTTTCATTATCTGAAACATTTGTTGCATCATCATAATCATTACTGAAGAATCCTCTCCCGTTACAAACGCGGCCGGAGAATGAGATTCTGGTTCTGACGAGGGATCTGGCTCTGATACCAAGTTGTTAGGATCGTTCTCGGGTTGTTTACCCTGAGATCGGGTAACCATCTCTCGAGAGGCCATTGGGAACTATGGCAGGGAGGAGAAAGAAAAGAAAACAATTGAAAACTAAATTGTTTATTGATGTCTAACTCTAAGGGCCAAGGCCCCTTTAAATAGACTCGATGACCTACTTGATTAATTACCAAAATATCGTTAGACTAGGATAAGACTAACTAAGATAAGACTTATCCGTAGATTAGGATAAGACTAATTAAGATAAGATTAACTATTTGACTAGTTGTAAATTACCAAAATATTCTTCCGACTAATAAAAGACAATTAAATGAAATAATAAGATAATAATCTAATCATTAGCCACGTGTAGCATACTGTTTTTTTATGAAAGAGTCCGTAACAGTGTAGTTTTATAATTGGGTACTAAGTATTTCATCTTCATTGCAATTTTTAGAATCATGGTTTTTGATTTTCTGTGAGTGGGTCACTGAGATCAGCGCCTAATTGTCAATGAAAGTTGAAGAGCCATCATGAACAACTAATTGAACGGTATTATCAAAACCTACAACTTGTTCATCACATCAACCGCTATATCAGGGAGTTGGCACCAGCCCGTTCTGACCGTCTGCTGAGATAAGCAGATGAGCGCGCCAAAAGCTGTTACTTGCGGGCTTCCGTGTCAATCAATGAAACCACTCAACAGACACCACCCTCTCTCTCTCTAAAACCATTTACATAGATCCAAACAACGCATGTTTAAAGTCTCTTGACTCTTCGTTCAATGAAAAGAAATTACAACCCATTATTAAACTCTCTAGATTTCACTTTTTCCCATGTTTTATTCATGCATGCATGTTCTCCAAAATTAAATCCCTTTTTTGCAATTTCTGGACTCACCGCCTTTGCTCGGAGGGTAAAATCTTTATTTTTATTGAAGTGCCAGACAAAAGAATTCTCGATTTTCTTCTACAAAAAATGATCAAATGGAACCAAATTGAATTTTAAACATTTTATGATGTTTTTATATTGAAATTCCTATTGATCGAAATTGAAATATCTGTGCAAGTCAGATTTGGTTTCTAAGTCCGATTTGTTTTGTAGTTGAAAGGTACTAAATTGATTTCACCCTTGTTTTCTTATTATCCTGGTTTGTAGGTATAATATTTCATTTTAACTATTTAAAATTTTTATTAAGGTACTTTTAAAGTACTTTTTTTATTATATAAAAAAGTATAACAAAAATTTAAACAGCATTACTCTTTATTTAATTATTATTCTCCATGATAGATATATTATTAGGTAAAAGTTATTATAAACTTAGAAGATAAATTTATTATTACTTTTCAACCGTGTTTGTACTTTGGATACATTAATGATAAAATAAACTCCAAATAAATAGAATTATAAATTAATTATTATAAAATATTACATCTAAAGATAGGCTTCTATTTAATTGGTTAAGATGCAACTAATATAATAAATTTAGAGTACGTTTTATTATTTTAATTATAATTCAATAAAATTATTGTTTGTTTTGTTTTAGCTAAATAAGTAACTAATTTTGAATCCTTACATTTAATATTCAACTGTATGATACTGAGGGGATATACTATTATCGATAAATTTGGAGTTTGAATTATTCGTGATTAGAAGTGGGATTGCGATTAGGTATACGCTATGGAACGTTGAGTATCGGATATCACTTATAAGGAATTTCGATATGTCACCGAGTTCTTTAAAGAATTCAAGCTTATCAAACATCTAGAGTTTCAGAAATTGGAAGGAAGGGCTAACAAGCTTTGTGCTGATCTGAACTTTGAAGATTCGGATGCAACCAAGTCTCAGAGAACAGATTTCATTGGAGTTGTGTCGTTGGACTATTGAAGGATCAAAGGATTGTATATCCTCTCTCTATCTCTCTTCTCTTGTTTATTCAAATTTATTATCTGATGATGAAAGAATGCATCTTCATCTTGTCTCCGCTCTCCACTTTTCCATATTAAGCCCCACAAGTAGACCTCTTGGCCGATTCCTAAATCCTTGCAGTACCGTGGATGATGTGCAACCGGAAGGTTAGCATGACGCGGATCAAGTGTTGGTCCACTTAACATGGAAAGATGTATGCTCGAAGGTCAAGGTCGCGCTATCAAGAAGATAGACGGAGATTGACGAGCAAGACGCACTTGTGTGTCCGGACAAGTGTTGTCTCGTCCAACAAGTGCGGCGCAAACGAGATGGAAAAGAGAGAAGAGAAAATACCGTTCGGGAAGGGGGCTGACGTGGCTCGGAAGGTTGACGGAGGTGGACGGCGGGGCAACTTAGACACTCGGGCGGCGGAGTGGCTAAGCTCGGTAGACCTCGAGGGGGCGCTGGGATGTGACGCACCGTGCGCTCGACGAGGGGTGATGCTTCTTGGCCGGATGTGACTCACCGGAGAAGAGGGGTCGGAGGATGGCTATCAAGTAAGGCACAAGGCTCTCTTATTTGATAAACTTCACTAAAGAAAACACTAAGGGGGAGGAGCACTTATATAGAGTGCCGGAAGGGTCCTTTAAGGAAAGCCGAGAGCCCATGGGGGTGGTTCCCTACAAGGAAGGCGGCTGGCCCCTTAAGGTTCCTTTCCTTATTCTAAGACTTAGATAAACTCGGAAAATTAGAGAAAAAGGCCGATGGGCCTATCGGGTGGGCTGGGCAGCCTCGGACGTATCCTCGGTTGCGATCGTGGGCCGGCCGTGCGTTGTGTTCTCGGTTGCGATCGTTGGCCGGCTGGGTGCTGTGTCCTCGGTTGCGATCGTGGGCCTGCTGGGCGCTGTGTCCTCGGTTGTGATCGTGGGCATGCTGGACGCTGTCTTGTGCGCACGCAATGTTGCTGAGGTGGGCGCGGTTGCTGACGAGTTGTTATGTTGAGCGCGCGCGGGTGACTTGTTGCCAAAGTAAGCGTGCGCGCGGAGGATGTTGTGTGCGCAAGGCTGAATGATGGTGTTGGTGCTTTCTCGATAGTGGGCGCGCGTGCTGGCCGCGCTGTCTCGGTAGTGGGCGTGCATGCTGGGCCCGATGTCTCGATGGTGGGCGTGCGCGCCATGATGCTCGAGCTTCCATTCGAACAAGTACTTCGGCTGCCCTCTATCTTTCTCTAAGGGCTTCTCAAGGTCAATGTTACCTGCAGAAATAGCAACTAAGTTAGATAAAACTTGGAGGTCGGGATGGTGCATCGGGGGATCCGAGATGGTGGTCGGTCGTTGTGCGATGGTGGTCGGCCATTGCACATCATCCTCCCGGGGTACTTGAGGATTTGCCCCCAAATCCGCCGTGGTTTCTTCTTCTTCGAGCTCTGTTTCTTCCTCCTCGTTGCCTATGTAGGGAGATAAATCTTGGACGTTGATGGTAGCCGAGATTTCGTAGTCGCTGGGGAGTTCTAATGTATAGGCATTGGGGTTGACTTTGGCAATGATCTTGAATGGTCCCTCGGCCCGCAGTAACAACTTTGCGTGTTTTTGCTTCGTGTAACGCAAGTTGAGCCATACTAGATCTCCAAATTTAAAATTCACGGCTTTCCTTCTTTGGTTTGCTGCTTGTGCATATGCCTCGTTTTTCTTTTCGATCGTTGCCTTTGTCTTTTCGTGCAATTTCTTTGCGGCTTCGGCCTTGTTCATTCTGTCGGGATGGATGGTATCCCGGCTAGGCAAAGGCATGAGATCCATCGGTGTAAGCAGATTGTAGCCGTAGTTTACTTCGAATGGTGTTGCTCCGGTCGTGCGGTGCCTGCTTCGGTTGTACGCAAACTCGACGAGCGGGAGTTGTAGATCCCAATCTGTGAGCTTCCCACTCACAACGCTTCTAAGTAGAGCTCCCAATGATCGGTTGACCACTTCTGTTTGGCCATCGGTCTTGGGGTGGAATGTCGTGCTAAACATGAGTTTGGTGCCGAGCCGGGCCCAAAGTGTCCTCCAAAATGAGCTAAGGAACTTGGGGTCGCGGTCGGTCACGATGGATCGGGGCATTCCATGTATCCGGATGACTTCTCGGAAAAACAAGTCCGCGAGTTGTGCAGCCTCGGCTGTCTTTGCGCATGGGATGAAGTGAGCCATTTTGGAAAATCTGTCCACAATCACTAAGACTGAGTCTTTGGCTCGTTTCGTGCGGGGGAGACCGACCACGAAGTCCATCCTAAGCTCTTCCCATGGGCGACTCGGTACGGGGAACGGTAGATAGAGGCCTTGAGCGCGTGCGCGGTTTTTGGCTTTCTTACACACCACGCACCGCTCTACAAAGTGGTGGACGTCTCGGAAAAGGTGGGGCCAATGGAAGTGTTCCTTTAATAATTCTCAGGTCTTGTTTTCCCCAAAGTGTCCCGCTAGGCCGCCCCCGTGGGCCTCAGCTATAAGAGACTCTCGGATGCCTCCCCTTGGGATGCATAGTTGGCCGTTTCAGAAAAGATACCCATCGGTGAGGAGATATCTGCACTCCTCGCCCTTGGTTGCCGTCTCAAAGTGTTGGCCAAAATCTGGGTCGTCGTGGTAGCACTGTTTCATCCAGTCCAGCCCGAAGAAGCGTACCTTGAGTTCCGTCATGAGCATGCATCTTCGGGATAGGGCGTCGGCCACGACGTTCGTATCACCCTTTTTGTACTTGATTACGTACGGGTACCGTTCCAAAAACTCGACCCATTTCGCGTGCCTCCGATTAAGTTTGCTTTGCCCCTTGATGAATTTGAGCGCTTGGTGGTCCGTGTGGATAACGAACTCCTTGGGCAAGAGATAGTGTTGCCACACCTCTATTGAGCGGATGAGGGCGTAAAGTTCCCGATCATATGTGGAATAGTTGAGTGCTGCGCCCTTGAGCTTCTCGCTGAAATATGTGATGGCTCGTCCCTCTTGTGTCAAAACGGCGCTAATGCCCGTGCCGGAGGCATCCCACTCGACTTCGAATACCTTAGCAAAATCGGCAAGCACTAGTACGGGTGCCTCGCATAGTCGCTCCTTGATGCGGTCGAAACCTTCTTGGCAGCCACGGGTCCACTCGAATTCCCTTCCTTTCTTGGTGCATTCTGTGAGTGGTGCCATAATCGTGCTGAAGCCTTGAATAAACCGCCTGTAAAAATTGGCGAATCCATGGAAACTGCGAATGTCGGACACGCTCTTTGGTGTGAGCCAATCTTGGATGGCCTTGATCTTGTCTTGGTCTACCTCGACACCATCTTCGGATAAGGTGAACCCGAGGAAGTGGATTCTTTGTTGGCCGAAGGCACACTTCTTTTTGTGGCCGTATAACTTGACTCTTCGGAGAGTGAGAAAAAGTTGCTCTAGATGTCCCAAGTGTTGTTCCATGCCCGTGTTGTAGACTAATATGTCATCGAAATAAACGATGACAAATCGTCCTAAGTAATCGCGAAGCACATGGTTCATGAGGCGCATGAACGTGCTTGGGGCATTGGTTAGACCGAACGACATGACCGTCCACTCGAATAAGCCGTATCGAGTTTTGAATGCGGTCTTCCATTCATCGCCTTCACGCATTCTGATCTGGTGGTATCCGCTCTTCAAGTCTACCTTGGAGAAGTGTGTTGCCCCGCTCAGTTCGTCGAGAAGGTCATCTAGTCGGGGCATCGGGAAGCGATATTTCACCGTTATGTCATTGATAGCTCGGCTGTCAATGCACATCTGATGGCTGCCGTCCTTCTTAGGTACCAGAAGGGTCGGGACAGCACACGGGCTAAGGGACTCGCGGATGTAGCCCTTGTCAAGGAGTTCCTGAACCTGTCTCTGGAGTTCCTTTGCTTCTTCCGGATTAAGCCGGTATGGGGGCCGGTTGGGTAGAGATGCACCCGGCTGCAAGTCGATGTGGTGTTCGATGCTGCGCACCGGTGGTAAGCCTGGGGGAAGATCGTCCGAAAATATGTCCCGATAATTTTTGAGGAGCGCTCGGATCTCCTCGGGTATGTCGTGTCCTTCAACTTCGAGCTCGCGATAAATGAGCACTACAATTGGGTCATAGTGCCGAAGGGACCTGGTCAATTCCTTCTTATTCATGAACAATGTGGCTTTGGTTGCGGCCTCCCTTCGTACGGCTTCGTCCTTGCAAATCTGCTCGGGCGTCAAGGGGGCCAAAGTGTAGTTGCGTCCATACATGCGGAAAGTGTAGGCGTTGGTGAAGCCGTCATGTATGGCTCGGCAGTCGTATTGCCACGGTCGGCCGAGCAAGAGGTGCGTGGCCGTCATGGGCACCACATCTCACAAGACGGTATCCTTGTATTGCCAGATGAAGAACTCTATGCGCATCTGTTTATTCACGCGTAGATCCTCCTGATTCGTGAGCCAGCGGAGTTTGTATGGCGCGGGGTGCTCGGTCGTCGGTAGAGACATCTTTTCTACCAAGTCCTTGGAGGCGGCATTGGTGCAGCTGCCTCCGTCGATTATCAGGGAGCATACTTTGTCCTAGATGGTGCATTTGCTGTGGAAGATATTCTCCCTCTGATGTAGTTCGAACTTAGGTTGCGCGGACAATATGCGCCTGATTATCATGAGCATCGGGCCCTCCGGAGCATGGCATATTGCGCTGGTGTTGTCGGGTTCCTCGGTCGGAACCTTGAGCTCATCTTCGCTGATTAGCTCCTCGCTCCCTTCTTGGAGGAGCATTACCCGTCGGTTAGGGCATTGCGCGGCAATGTGGCGGTGGCCCAAGCACTTGAAGCACTTGATCTCGCGCGCCCTCTGAATCTTTACTTGGTCCCCATGATTTTGGGATTGGGACCTTGTCGTCGCCTTTGGGCTTGAACGAAATCGGAGCCTTCGGAATGGTGCGTGATGCGGTGGTCTTTCGTCTCTTGAGTTGGCGCTCGACTCTTATGGCTAGCTCAATGAGACTATCCAAGGAGCCTAGGGGTTGTAGCTCAACCACGTCACTGATTTCTCGACTAAGTCCACGCGAGAACCGAGCAATAATCTGCTCCTCGGGCTCGTGCAAGTCATACCGAATCCGTAAAGTTTCGAATTCAGTGAGGTATTCCTCGACTGTGGCACTTCCTTGCCTTAGAGTTTGGAGCTGCAGAAAGAGCTCTTGACGGTAGTGGCTAGGCACTAACCGTTTACGCATGAGTGTCTTCATGGCTCTCCATGTCAGGACATCTCCTTCGCCGTCTCGCCGGCGCTGTCCCACCATAGACTAGCGTACCTGGTCAACTCAAGGGCGATGAGATAGAGTTTGGCCTTCTCCCAGTAGTTGCTAAACTCGAAGACCTTGTCCACCTTCTCGGACCTGTCTAAGAAGGCATCTCTGTTGCATGCGCCATTGAAGGAGGGTTGATGGCTTTCCATTCGTCCTCACGGTGGTGTTGCCTTTCGTGGAACTCGTCGTCCCAATCATCCGAGTCATAATGAGGACCTCGGTTAAGATTAACGCCATGCCTTCTCGGCGATGGCTGCTCGGGCTGCGGCCTCTCATGGGGAGTAGAGTGGTCCAGCCTTTGCAAAATAATCTCGAACTTCCTATCAAGGTCATCGAGTCGTTCTATTTCGTTGGGCTCGACCTTCCAAGGTTCGGGATTTTGGGGCGCACTCGTGGCTGTTTGCTCACGGGCGGATGGTAGCACCGCGCCACTTTGTGTTGTCATGTCTATTTTGGGGAAACAAGCAACACGAGTAAGCGTGGGTCGGGATGCGTTGACTCTGATACCAAATGATGTGAAACCGGAAGGTTAGCACGATGCAGATCAAGTGTTGGTCCACTTAACGTGGAAAGATGTATGCTCGAAGGTCAAGGCCGCGCTATCAAGAAGATAGACGGAGATTGACGAGCAAGACGCACTCGTGTGTCCGGACAAGTGTTGTCTCGTCCAACAAGTACGGCGCAAACGAGATGGAAAAGAGAGAAGGGAAAATACCGCTCGGGAAGGAGGCTGGCGTGGCTCGGAAGGTTGACGGAGGTGGACGGCGGGGCAACTTAGACACTCGGGCGGCGGAGTGGCTAAGCTCGGTAGACCTCGAGGGGGCGCTGGGATGTGACGCACCGTGCGCTCGACGAGGGGTGATGCTTCTTGGCCGGATGTGACTCACCGGAGAAGAGGGGTCGGAGGATGGCTATCAAGTAAGACACAAGGCTCTCTTATTTGATAAACTTCACTACAGAAAACACTAAGGGGGAGGGGCACTTATATAGAGTGCCGAAGGGTCCTTTAAGGAAAGCCGAGGGCCCATGGGGGTGGTTCCCTACAAGGAAGGCGGCTGGCCCCTTAAGGTTCCTTTCCTTATTCTAAGACTTAGATAAACTCGGAAAATTAGAGAAAAAGGCCGATGGGCCTATCGGGTGGGCTGGGCAGCCTCGGACGTATCCTCGGTTGCGATCGTGGGCCGGCCGTGCGTTGTGTTCTCGGTTGCGATCGTTGGCCGGCTGGGTGCTGTGTCCTCGGTTGCGATCGTGGGCCTGCTGGACGCTGTCTTGTGCGCGCGCAATGTGCTGAGGTGCGCGCGGTGGCTGACGAGTTGTTAAGTTGAGCGCGCGCCGGTGACGTTGTTGCCAAAGTAAGCTTGCGCGCGGAGCATGCTGTGCGCGCAAGCCTGAACGCGGGTGTTGGTGCTGTCTCGATAGTGAGCGCGCGTGCTGGTCGCGCTGTCTCGTTAGTGGGCGCGCTTGCTGGGCGCGATGTCTCGATGGTAGGCGTTCGCGCGCCGTGATCCTCAAGCTTCTATTCGAACAAGTACTTCGGCTGCCCTCTATCTTTCTCTGAGGGCTTCTCAAGGTCAATGTTACCTGCAAAAATAGCAACTAAGTTAGATAAAACTTGGAGGTCGGGACGGTGCATCGGGGGATCCGAGATGGTGGTCGGTCGTTGTGCGATGGTGGTCGGCCATTGCACATCAGTGGAAGTCTTCATATCTTAGATCTTTATCATCGTCTTTTGTGGTTCAATGATATCAAAGGCCATGGGCTATCTGGTCTCTTCATGAGGCTGCAATTTTCAATGTGTGGTAAGGCTCATTTTAGTCCGGAGAAGTATGATCTACTTGGCTGGTCCTTCGGCAATTACTACTCTTCACTTTCAAAAGTGTAGAAAATCAAGAAAGAGCAATAGAGGGGAGGGAGGAGGCTTGATCTGTGACAGATGCAACTGCAAAGGAGGTATCATCTTTAGACCAACTCTTTTTCATGCTTCTCGATCCAATCAAAATCAAACCGCAAAAGGGGAAATATTGAGACTTACAAGTGAAAGCTAAGCCACATTTTTTGCTTTTACTTCACTTTAAAGTACGTCTTCAACACCCCCANTATATATATATATATATATATATATATATTTACAAAAAAACATTGATTAGGGGTAGGTAAAGGCTAGATTGGAGAGTGGATGCTTTTCCGGATTCAGAATTGAGAATATTTTAGCAGGCACTCAAAGTAGAGGGAATCCTTGATATTATCGGGCAAAGAAAACCTCATTCGAGTAAAATTAGCCCTACACCCTGGCAATCATAGTTCAAAATCTAAGGAAAAATAGTGGGATAAGTCCAAAAAACCTCTCCAGACAGTAGCCTCGGCCATAATTCATGTTCAGAACCTCTTTCATTTCCCATAATGCTCTCTCTTCTTTTACGCCCGAGTGGACGGCTGTCTCGACTTCACTGTTCTCCTGAATCAACGCATAGTACGAGAGAGACAATCAGACGGATTCTACTGGTATTTGATTAGTTTTGCTGAGGAAACAGAGTTAAAGTGGTCAAGTTCTTGTCTAAATGTCTTTATTTATTGATTGGGTCATAAAAATTAAGCCTTTGACGAAGAATCATCAACTTCAACGCAGTTCAAGCTCCTTGATTATGTCTTTT
Source organism: Begonia fuchsioides (assembly GCA_003255005.1). NCBI lineage: Eukaryota > Viridiplantae > Streptophyta > Magnoliopsida > Cucurbitales > Begoniaceae > Begonia > Begonia fuchsioides. The sequence continues at coordinate 91,759 of QAOC01036322.1, read as the reverse complement.
AGGCATAGAATTGATAGAAGACATAATCTGATGTACTAATCTCTCTCTGTACCTGTTGTGGATGGGATCAGCGCCATTGGGAACTCTTCTTTTGCCGACGTAATTGAGAGGCGGATGCGAATGGCGAAGAAGCAGCTCCTCCCTTTGGTTGTTCTCCTTCGACTCCATTGAAGTTTTGGCTTCAGTGCTGCTGCTTCTGCCTGCCAAACAGAGCCAGACCAAACCCAGAACCAAAGCTGTCCAGAGCAGAGGCCTCGTGCCTCCTTCTCTCTCTCTCTCTCCTCCTGTCTCACGCAGAAGAGGAAACAGGTGAGGTGTGGGACTTTGAGGATATCATTTCAGAGTGGAAATGGATCAACGTGAGCCCCCGAGCAAGTGAGAGCCAAAGCTCTGCTAAAGAGACGTCATGGTAGATGTTTTTTTCCAGAGAGCGAGGGCAGGTTAAAAAGTTTTTTGCTGTGGTGGGTTCATATATCCAATGGGTCCAGAGAAGAAGCCTGTCCGTACGCTTGGTAAAGGCGGAACAAAGTGCGTCTACCCAGTGAAATAGCAGGATATCTTTGAAACCCCCACTGCAAAAGCAACGAGATAGAGAGAGAGAGAGAGAGAGTTGATTTTCATTTCCAAACTGAAACGACATCTGCTTCGGCGGAGATAGGAGCCATCAACTAAAACACCGCCTTTTATCATCGCCTCCGCCACTATCTGCTTGAGAACGGAGAAACTGGTGACACTGTCGGAACCGAGATTATCAGACGGAGAAGTTACGTTACTTCACGCATAATTTTGGTAAAATCCAATGAAATCGTTGAGTTTTAAATAAATGGACAAAACAATAGCTCAATTTTAAAATCAACCCTTTAATTTTGGGTTTTCATATTTTTTAAGATAAATATTATTGTAATAAATGAAATTGTTACTATTTTTGGCATTATTATAAGATAACATTTTATAAAATTTTAATATTTTTAAGATTTATCATAAATTTTGATTACCGAAAAAGAAAATTTTGATTAAAGATAATTCATAAACTCTTACAATATTTGCATTTAAAGCTTCAAAATCATTTTGGAAAAATGTCTAAAATTTGTTCGACAAAATGAGTTTTGAAACGATGAATATATTCGTTTTGGATTTATTTAAAACTCAAACGGCTACACAAATTTTACATTTTTTCCAACTATTTTTTGCAAGTTTAAATATCAATATGAACATAGTTTATTCTGAAGCTTTGAAAATTTTTGAATAATCTACATAATTTATGGATTATAGTAACTCCTAAAATTCATAAAAATTTAGAAACTTTTGAAATATTTTCTTAGAGACTTGTCATAAAAATTATAGATTCTTCTAATAATAAGTACCTTTAATAATTATTAAAGCAAAAAAATTAATAATTATCTTAATTGTTCTTTGACCCTACTTTAATTTCCTAGCAAAATTTGGCACCCAAACAACAAGGGTGATATTTTATGATTGTCCGTTTCCAATATGATCGCCGCAGCAGCTTCAAACTCGGGCCTTCTTCCTCATCCCTACAAAACGCATCACTAATCTAGTTTAATAATCATCTTTTTTGGGTCTTGTTCATTAGTCTGGTTTAATTAAACTTATCCTTTGTAAGTTCAGTCAAGGGCTTACATAAGAAGTTACCAGGTTGGAGATTTAAGATTCTGAAAAGCTTATCAGGTTTCGAAGAACAATAGTTCTCTTAGTTTGCATCGTCTGATCTCTTTTCTTCTAGTTTAAAAAAAAAAGGTTTCTTCAAGGATTTTAAGAGCTGATTTTAATCTATTAAGATAAAGTTAACTTCACTAATTTATCGAGGGACGCAAATACCCAAAAGAGATTATGATAGAGCAATAAGTTGATGTTAAACACCATTAACATAGAGAATTTTGTATATTAAATTGAAAAATTTAAAGTTTCTCTGTCAAAAAATTTGCTCAAAATGCTAAGCGAAACAACTTTAAACATTCGAAGTGTCTAATGAAATTAGAAAAAGTTTCTTCTAGATTGTCGAAACCATGTAAAATCCTTTCTCTATCAGAAGAATCTAAAGGGTTGCTTCTGCTCTGAACCAAATAGGAGAGCTCGTGGTTTGAAAAGTTCAAGTCTGGCTTTTGCATCAGACCCGTCTCGCTGTTAGAATAAAATCTCGAAGAATTAAAAAAAAATGAATCCCTTCTTACTACAGCTATGATGGTGAGTTGTTCTTCCGAAGAGTACGTCACTGCTTTCTGTTCTTCCAAATGCGGCGTAGAAGACGGAGGCTACCTCTTACTCCGCTTACTTCATCAACTGTGTCTTCCTCCTCTGCGTCAAATTTACTGATCTGCAATTCCTTGCCTCCAGCTGTTTGCGTGTTTTATAATATGAGGGCACCCGACGCACTATCATAAATGATCAACCCTCCCCCAGAAAAAGAACACTCGAGAAAAGATAATTCCCCGGCTGTCCCAATTGTAGTTAAAAACGAGAACACAAATTTTATAATATCTTCAGAAATTGAAATATCAATAAATCAACTACAAAAAAAAAGCTCTCAATACGATGAAGCAGCTGCAAAAATAAACAAATAATCGCCCGCCATACAGTGGACCACGATGGAGTAGCTCTCATAAATATATTAGAAAGATCTGTTCATATTATGAATCAGAATAGCGTATATCGCCCAATTCAGGCGCGTAATCATAGAGCTACTCCAACGAGATCGACGAAGCAGCTGAGAAATCATAAGAAACATAATTTCCGGGAATCTGGAATCAAAATCTGTGGCAGACAGAGAGAGGAGAGGTGGAGCGGGAGGCCAGAAGCCAAAGTTTTTATAGGAAAGATGAACCACAAACCCTAGGAGGTGTGTTTTAAAATAGAACGGGTCGGGGTCGGGTCGAGTCCCATTGAAGCCCAGTTCACTGGGCCTTGAGCTTTAAAAATAACCCGAATCCATTTGAGCCCCAGTAAAATATTGCCAATGATTTGGTAGGGTGTTCCCATGTAAGCGTTGAACGGACCAACACGTTCTCCGCCTGGCTACGTCCGTTTCCGAAGCTCGCCTCGGCGGGCACCCAGTATTTCTCTCTCCCGAGGGTCAAAGCCGGCAAGTTCTTGGATTCGCGAGTGCAATTTCCGTCCAATTACGAACCCAGATCCAGCCCCCTCTTTTAGAATCCGTCCTTCCCCCATTCCTCTATAATAAAAGCTGGAGATTATCAGTGGAGCGATAACAGAGAGGTTTGAGGGATCATGTCGCAGGAGAGATGGCATAGGGCTGTGCATTCTACTCTCACAGATGCCATCCTTGTACGACATGACCCCTTTCCACTTCTTCTCTTCGTCTTCGTCTTCGTCGTGGCCATGAAATTGCTTGCCGTTGGCATCAGAACGACTATGCTTTTCATGACTGTTAGAGGTTGACTCAGGTAGGACCAGAGGAAGTGAGAGCATCGTCTTCTTCTTCTGGGCTGGACCAGGTCATCGTCTCTTGTTGCTTCAAAAATGAAACATTTTTACTCTGCTTCATTTTATGCACTTACATGTTTTCGATAAATTCTGTTTTTTGAAGTAGAAGGGGTGTTGGATGGCAAAGATTATTTAAGCTCAGTATCAATGGAGTCACGTGCGACGAGGTAAGATGAACACACACTCACCACTTTGACTTTTCCCTTTCTCACCACGACCGGAGATCAAGATAGGAATCTTAAACAGGTAACCTTTTTCTAGACTAGATTTGGTCTACTTTTAGTAACGATATAATCCATGTACAGGTTGTTTATTGTTAATATCCACTAATCTTGGATAATTACTAACTAATTATTCAAAAAGGGCGAGTAACTGAGAATATTAGTCACTCATCCATTAACCGAAAAGCTTGGAGCGAACGCACATTTGATACTTGGTTTGCCGTGGCCCCTAATTCCTGATCTTCTGATTTATTCATTTTTTTTCTCTGGACTGAGGTGAATCTGGTGGTCCTCTATCACATTCCGGCGATAATCGATTTTGTATCGTTTGTTGTTGGTAATTTTATGGACATTTTGATCTGTTTTGTTTTGTTTTATTCGTCATGATGGTGTCGCCATGGAGCTTTTTCGGAAGGCGAAAGTGGTTCGCCTGAGAAGCCATCACGATAAGTACTTGCTTGCAGGGGACGACCAAGAATCGGTAAGCCAAGACAGGAATGGTTCCGTCACCAATGCGAAATAGACAGTGGAGTTCGTGGACCATGGCCACGTCGTGCGATTCATGAGCTGCTACGGAAAATACTTGACGGCCTCCAACTTGCCGTTTGTGCTTAGAATGACGGGGAAGAAGGTTCTCCAAACGCTGCCGAAGAGACTGGACGCATCGGTCGAATGGGAGCCGATCAGAGAGGGAATTTCAGGTGAGGCTAAAGACTCGCTACGGCCAATTTCTACGAGCCATTGGCTGCCTACCGCCCTGGAGAAATTCGATCACGCATGACATTCCTCACAGAACGTCGACTCGGGATTGGATTCTGTGGGACGTCGATGTTGTGGAGATTCGAGTTCAATCTCCCAGACGGGAGCCATTGCGAAATCCCTCAGCCCCCAGCCCTAGCCCTATCCCTAGCCCCTCTGTATCTCGGCCTTCGGGCCCCCACCCCCTCCCAAGGTTCTAAGCATTTCCAAATTCTAATTCATGATCTCTTTAGTATTTATATGTGTTTTTTGATCGTTTACTTCCTGGAATGTTATTAGCTTTATTATGGTAATCTACAAGTTTATCGGAAGATAAATTAGAATTATAGGTCATACAACATCTTTGATGTGCCAAAAACATGTCAAATTGTGTCGTGATATACAACCAACACTTACACAGACTAACATGCTATGTTTGTGTTTTATGTTGGATGATTACACATTTTGTACTAGTCTGATGGCCAGAGCTAATGGGTTTGACAAGTTTCCTTTGGCACTTCAACAGATGATGGAAGCAAGACCTTTCAACAACTCAAAGATGGAGGATCCAGTTACAAATCTCTTTGAAGATCTGAGACACTAAATTTAAAGTTCTTAAAGGTTTTTCTTTTTAATTTTTTTCTCAATATATACTATAGTTTTCTCCATATTGATTTGTTATTCTCATTCCTATACATATAAAAAAAACGCAGACATTATTTGATTCTTACATTAACTTTTCGTACTCTCTCAAACAGCATCCTAGCAAAACATGCAGTTTCAACTGAAAACATGCAGCTCGAGACTCCAAATCACTCATTCGATAAAACAAAAGAGCTTATATGGTTTAGTGTATATGATCGGAGATGATTGAGCTGAGTTTCAAACTGGAACCGTTTCTTTGAAGATTCTCAAACGCTAAAGGCACCTTTCGTCCCTGCCCTGGGATCGAGTCCAAAGTTCATTGTCAAATTCGATGTTCAACCGCTACCTTCTGAAACAGTAACACCCATAATTTCTGAAAACAAAGGATTAAAAAGGGCACAAAACATTTGTCTGAGAACAAAAAACTTGAGTGAGGCCTCGTCATCATCCAAAGGTTTTATGCCATCAGTTCTCAAAAGCTGACGATCAGATTGCACGAACAAGTACCAAATCTGAACTCTTTTATTCATCCCTAGTCTACTCATCGATCACCTTCTTGATAGCCTGCATATTGGTCTACATGCCTTCATGTACTGTGCAAAGGCTTCAAGGCTTGAGGGCCAAAGCAAGGCCAACTTTAGCACTTTTCTCAATCGATTTGGTATCTACTTCCCCGGAAATGGTGAAAAGTGATCTTGGACGCCATTCGTGCTGAATCAGAGCACTTGCTGTGCCATAGTTGTTCACCCGTGCCTTAACAGTGGTCAACGGATCGAGGGCATGCTGAGTCCCAATCGTGATTGTATTTTCGTTAGTTGAAAAGCTGTGGGTAACCTCAGCACCTACGGCAGTGTTTGTCAGAAGATTCACTATATGGTAGTATGATGCGCTCAAAGAGTCCCCCTTGTCATTCCTGCACAACACAAGGCACTTATCCACTTATCAAAAGAAACAGGTTAACATTACATCTAGATAGCAGCAGCCACAATAATGAGTTAACAAACAGACACTGAGAGATAATAGACAAAGACATGAGACACCTCAATTTTCTATGAAATTAATGCATTATGGACCTTGATGCTAACAAATTCATTAATATCTAATTATAAAGGGAAAAAAAAAAACTAGCAGTGAAGGACATGATACTTGTAAGTGTTCACTAAAGGAGGAAAATAGTAGTTTAGAAGAAAAAAAGAACTCACAGGGTCAATGAAGCAATTAGGTCTGCATTGGTATAGCTTAACCCAGCATTGCATTTGGTGAAGTTTCCTGTCTTGGTATCAAATGAGAGGTCACTACCAAGTGAAACAACATTAGTACCAATGACGCCAGCAAAATTCACAATAGGGTTTGCTGTCAACCCAACGCTAGTGCTTATCCCTGCATAGTCATGCAAATACTGGAGTTCCACCTGCAAATAAGGTGACAAGGCATTTTTGTAAGATTGTGCGTGACAGGTTTTGATTTCCAAGTGATTGATGTTATTCAAGTGGTCCAACAGTTTGAAAAGCGAAATGAAATTCATAGAGACGACTTCAATTAACTTACCTTTCCAGACCTTTGGTCAGGAACTTTGAAACTAAATATTGCCTTCAATCCAGGAGCAGGTTCGTCCACTGTGACAGTTGTGGAGAGCTGATACAGAAAAATAGTTTTGAAAAAAAAAAGAGTTCAAATATATAAAATACTTACAAAACATATGAAGAAAAATCTCTTCAACAAAAAAACTATGTGATGTTAACACATATTTGCCAGCCAAAAAACGTGTTACAAGCTGATCAACCAAAAGCAAATTAGCCGTACCAAGAATAAAACATGGAAAAAAAAAGCTCTCCTCTAGTTACCAAAAGACTAATGCAGAAATTCACTTGTTAGGAGACTTAGATGTCCCACGTTGGTTTGTACCTAACACACATCTCTAGCTGTCTAAAATCAAATGAAGACAACTAAGACCTTGCTTTTTTAGCATCTAATACATTTTACTCAAAATACTCAAGCTGTTAGCAATGGCTTGCTCAAAATGTATCAACTCCATCCACCACAGTATAGGATACCTGGGCTGCAGTGCAGTCTAAGGATCTTAGTACAACCTCATTCAATTACAAAATCAAAGTTTGAAAAGCTATTTCAATTAAAATTATTTTGGAGTTTAGCACCTTTCCTAGAAGAGTCTAATACAACAAAATCGTATTTTACAGTGATTTGTTTCCCCAAAAAATTGATGCCACAAGATAACCAAAAATGGTGGTGACTTCTCAAAATTACATTTTATTGACAGGATGCCCAAACAAAAATTCAGTACCTACCAGAAAAACATTTAATATAAAAAATATTGCAAAAACGGCATCTTCAAGCATAATGTTTAAAATTGAATATGAGGACTATTATGACAAGTTGGACAAAGCAAAATGCAAATTACTCACATTGGAGCCCGTGTCAACTTTGATATCAGTTGTAATATTTTTGTTCTTCAGCTGGGTATTAACATCAGCTAGAAACAGATCCCCCTTCTTTATTCCAGAAGACGTGATAGCCTGAAGTTACAGAGGCGTTATCAAATAGGCGTTCATATTCTGAATAAATTATCGCGATAAAGCTTTCATTTCTTGTCATGCTCTAGGTATCTGTTAAAGTAAGAATAGCTAACGGATGCAAACATTCGGATTAAGTTAAAGAAGTAGAAGAAAACGCATGCAAACAGGTCGAGCATCATAAATAATTCAATCACAAATATCAAATCAGCGAAGAAGCAGTATTTCAATCTGGATTGCCAGCATTGCTACACGCCATGCTTCACTCACGATAGAAAACGATTAATGGAAACTATCTGTTATCGTAAACGAGATAGAAGGAAAGAGACTCACAACTCCAGTAGGAGAGTAGGTAGTGACGGTGAACTTATGGTCGCTCTGGTAATCTTTGTACAGAAGATCTAACGTCATTAAAAAAAAACACACAAAAGTGACTATTGAACAACAAAAAACAAGAATCCTAACGCAAACGCAAAATAAACAATCAAACAACAAAGCGAAAGAAGAACCTCTCGCTCTTTTTCCAATATCAAAGTAGAGTCCAGGTCCCTTGCCCATGGTTTCCCAAGGACAACGGAGATTCCGAAGAAGGAGAAGAGTAACGATAGAAATTCCCCCCAATTTTCAGCTCCAGAGAAGAACCAACTAGCCGAAAGCCCTAAATTTCAGGCTTCTATTCGGCGTTTCATCACTTTTCTCATCTTTGAGATTCTGCCTATTTAGTGCGTCAAAAGACCATAACGCCCTTATGACGAGATTTCCTTGGTGATAGACAGGCCTCGAGGATATGGACGCTTAGTCAATCATTCCATTGGTCTAATGAATCAAATGTATTTCAGTCACTTAGACTAAATAATTCTGCATTTGGTATCGCTCACACTCGTTATAATGTTCCTTTTCGAGACACACCCATTATAATGTTCATTTTCGACTCGCACCCGAGTGGTGCAACAAGTTATCTAGACAACGGATACTGATTTCTATTCTAAATTATAAAGATGAAGTACTAAGCTGAGGTACTCTTTCCATTTTCATTCTAGAGTGGCAAATTACAGGCATTTAAGTTGAGATAGGAACACTTAGTGATGCAAATCAAGTGATGAAACAAATCAATCCCAAGAAGAACGATCAATTGCAAGGAATTGGAGGCCCAATGACAAGGTCAAGAACCAAGAAAATGCATGAAGCGCTATGTTGTTTAGTAGAAGAAATTGAAATGAAAGAATCTATTCAACATCAGAATAAAATGCTTATTATGTTAAGTGTTGAAGAAGATATTGACATCATACAAGGTGGTCAAGCACACAAGCCCAAGAGCCCAAGCCAATAAAAGATATTGAATGGACAAAGGAAATAGGAAAGTACATGCAACTTTCCTTAAATCAAACTTTTACTTGACCAGCAAGAATATATTGGCAGATTCGGCAATCTTCCCAAAGTTATTTTAAAATGTTTTCTTCATCAAAGTTGTAGCTGATTTCAAGACCTTTTCGGAATGGGCTGGATCATAAAAATCGGACGTCGTTTTCCTGGAAAAATACACAACTTTTATGATTAATTCACCTTGAGTGTTATGAGAGATTTTCTCTTTGGTTCTTTGCGAAGAACTCGATCTTCATCAAGTTAATTCTTGATAGATCAAATTTGATAGCTTTGGTTCTTACTGACAAGTTCGGTCTCGGTCAAGCTCCTTGTTTGATAACTTAGGTTCCATCGGCAAGGTTCGATTGGGGTCAAGTTCCTCGTACTAGATTCAAAGGCGATCCAAGTGTCTTTTTCAACATTGTTGAAGGATCTCGGGTTTGATATACCCGTGGTTCTCATCAGGGGTGGGCGGATCCGATCCAATCCGACGATCCGATCCAATCCAATCGGATCCGGTATTCGATAGAATAATATGTAATTTGATCCGACGTTCGGATCCTTATCGGATCGGATTGGCTATCGGATTCAAAGCCAATCCGATCCAATCCAAATGTCGGATTCTCCAAATCCGATTAAATATCCCCAATTTTTTGAATTGGGGTTTCAAGCTTTCAAGTTTCAATCGTGTTTGCGCAATCCCATCCCCTCATTCGCGACGACGAACAACCGACGACGAATAACCTCCTCCGACGAACTCTAAAGACGAACAACCGGGCGTATCGACGACTTACCCCGACTCCGAACCCCGTCGACGACTAACCCCGACGACGATGAACAGCCGGCGCAAAGTCAGAACGACGACCACCCGAGGCCCTCTGCTGCTTGCTTCTGCCTCCGCTGCATCCTCTGCCTCCGGCCCTCATCCGCTGCATCCTCTGCCTCCAGCCCTCCGGCCATCCGTTGTTTCTGCTTCTACCGACAATATTTAGGTATACAATTTAGGTATACAATATTTTTGTGTGAATTGTTGAATTACATTTGATTGAATTGTGATTGAGATTTGAGAATGTATTATACAAATGTTAGAATTTTGATTGAATTATACAATTTTGTTAGTTGTGATTGAATCCGGCTCGTGATTGATGGTTGAACTTGAATCCATGTTTCAACTTTGTTAATTTAGAATGTTAGATGAATTGCGTTATTTGTTGTTGATTGTTATTGAATTGCGTTTGTTATTGATTGATATTGAATTGCGTAATTTGCTTTGGTTGTTTTTTTGCAGAATGGATAGTACAGCTTCTGCAACTGCAACTATCGACCCAACGATGCAACCAACAACGACAACTACGAATCCTATTGAGCCTGGCCCTAATCCAAGAAAAAGAGCGTTGAGGGCTGCATGTTGGGATCATTTTACGTTAGTTGAAGGATGTGATTCAGAGGATCCAAGAGCTAGCTGCAACCATTGTGGCAAAAAATATGCTTGTCATACAAAGAAGGCGGGAAGTTCGAATATGACAAAGTATTTGAAGAGTTGCAACAAGTATTTACTGGCCACCGATCAATTACAAAAGAAGTTGCCTTTTACTACACTGAAAGAGGAAGCAAGATCGTCTTCTGTATCGTCTTTCACACAGGCAGAAGCGCGTGAAGTACTTGTCAGCATGATCATAACTGATGAACTACCGATGAGAATGGTAGAAAAAGACGGATTCAGAAAGTGGTGCGCATATCTTCGACCCGAGTTGGTTCTACCTTCACGCAGGTCAGTGTCAAGGGATATCATAGCCATTTATAAGAGGAAAAGAATTCAGTTGAAAGAATATTTTAGTAAAAGTAATCAGAGAGTTTGTCTGACTACGGATACTTGGACGTCGGCGCAGAATATAAACTATTTGGTTTTGATAGGCCACTTTATAGACGGATATTGGAAATTGCAGAATAAAATTTTAAATTTTTGACAGATTGATGACCACAGAGGAGAAACCATTGGAAGATTAATTGAGCATTGTTTGCATGATTGGGGGATTGAGAAAGTGTTCACAATTACGGTAGACAACGCCTCCTCTAATGATGTGGCTATTGCACATATGGTTAAGAGTTTGCGACATTGGAATGAATTGGTTTTGGATGGAGATTTCATTCACATGCGATGCTTTGCTCATATCACCAATTTAATTGTGAATGATGGGCTTAAAGAGCATCAAGCTTCTATTAGTCGAGTACGGAGGGCGGTGAAGTACGTGAAGTCCTCACCAGCACGTTTACTGAAGTTCAAAAGTTGCATTGACATGATGAAAATCACATTTAAGGGCAATGTGACATCTGATGTGCCTAATCGATGGAACTCAACATACCTTATGTTGGAAAGAGCTGAGAAGTATGCAGCTACATTCGACAAACTAGCAGAATCCGACACTCAGTTCTTGGCATATATGGGAGAAGAAGGGCTTCTCACAAACGAAGATTGGGTGAATATTCGTCAATTTAGCAAATTCTTAGAAATTTTTTATGATTCGACGATTGCAATATCAGGTTTTTCGTATGTGACTTCCAACATGTACGTTAGTGAGGTATGTCGAATGAAGCTTAATATTCAAATGCACGTTGAAGGTTCTAATCCATTATTGAGCTCAATGGCTAATGGCATGATTGCAAAATTCAACAAGTATTGGGGCGACGTCGACAAAATGAATAAACTTATGTTCATTGCAGTTATTTTGGATCCTCGGTCTAAAGCTAATATTTTAAAGCTTTGTTTGACGATTCTGATGGGGGAGAAGCGGGGGCGTGAATATTATGACGAAGTAGATGTTCTTTTGCGCCGACTTTACAGTGACTATAAGGGTGCAAGTGACGAACCATCGAGTTCGTCCACTGTTAGCGTACCACTACTGAAGGATCCGTTATTTTCTAGACTATACTCCGGGTCATCTTTTACCGAGTCCAGAATTAGTAGGTCTGAACTTGACGTCTACCTACACGATGCTGTAGAAGAGTTTTCTGATAATCTGGACCTTTTACTATGGTGGAAATTGAATTGTTATAAATTTCTGATTTTGAGTAAGATCGCCAAAGATGTGTTGATCATTCTGGTTTCTACAGTGCCGTCTGAGTCAGCTTTTAGCTGTCGTGGTCATGTTATTGACTCATTCCGCACTTCTCTGTTACCGAAAACAGTGGATGCCCTTATATGCACTCAGAGTTGGATCCGTTATGACTCTGAAACTCCATTTTTTTCGGAGGTATTAGAAGATTACAAAATGATTGACGAAAGTATATTTCAAGTTTTCCAATACACGTTAAATGGTAACATTACTATTTATTAATGTTATATTAACAAATGTGTTTTATGTTTTTTTTGTAGAAATTAAGGAGAATGCAACCGGAGGAGACGTTGAGCGAATTGTGATAGGTTTGTATGTTTTACTTTATGTTGAAACTTTAGCGTTGAGAACTGAGAGTATTAGTTGTTTTCGTATTATGTATTCTGGAATTGGGATTGTTTTGGAATTTGGATTATGATAGTTTGAGATTATTATTGATTTATTGTGTTGGATTATGATTGTTTGAAATCTTTGGATTATTGATAAATTAAGATTGTTTTTACTTTTTAGTTTTTAGTTATCGGATTTGGATATTTTTAGACTTTTAGTAATCAGATTTGGATCCCTCTTTCTCTGGAAAATACTCTTTGTCTCTGCCTCAGCCTCGGAAATTTGATGCTCAGCTCGGGATTTGATTGACTAATTCAATCCGATCCGATCCGATAATTTGAAATGGGTTCGGATATGATCGGATCGGATTCGGATGACGTTTTGGAGCCGATCCGATCGGATCGCAAACTCCCATCCGAAAACCTTCGGATCGGGTTAGATCGGCATCAATCCGATCCAATCCGATCCGTTGCCCACCCCTATAGTTCTCATCATTTGGTATCAGAGCTTTGGCTCCTTTATTCAAGTTTCTATCTTTATTTAAGCTTTCTAATTCTTCTTTATTTCCTTAATTCCTATTTTCTATCTTTCTATCTTTTCTTATTCTTCCTTACTTCATTCTTTCTTATCTTTCTATTAGAAAAAAAAAAGCAAAGCAAAAAAAAAAAAAATTGTCTGAAAAAAAAAAAACGTGAAAAAAAGAATTATTTGCAAAAAAAAAAAGGAAAAGCGCAGCAAAAAAAAAAGTGAAAAAAAAGAATGATTTTTTTTGCTTATTGTCTTTGTTACTACCATTATCAAAAAAAAAATCTCGTTACTTCAAAAAGTGCGTACCAACTTCCGTCATCAATATTTGTTTCAAAGTTATTTCTTTTAATTTTGCTGACTTCAAAGTTATTACTTGTCTTTATTGCTCTTACATCATTAGAGCAATGCTTCATTATCATCATTCATCATTAAACACACGTTTTCCTTGGATCGCATTATTTCTTCAAAATAGTTTGACTTTGACAATCTTGGAAGTTTGAATTTTGGCTTAAAAGTTTGATCTTGATTGGTTTTACTTGCTGAATATTTCTCCTGAATTGAGTTCTTACATAAAGAACTAAAAGAGAAAATTGAGAGGAAAAAGGCAAGAGTGTGAGACTATTTTATAAAAGCCATTAATTGAGAGAAATACGAGTGTGAGTGACATTAATTGAGTGTAAACATGTGAGGGAGTGAGTGAGGTCCGTATATTTTTTTTTATTTATTTACTAACAGTTTTCTTTTGCTTCTTATATTGAGAAAAGAGTATGGATGAAAGCCGAATTATTGTAGATCCAGAGGCATACGCCAAAGCCATACAAGGACAAATAAAAAAAATTGAAATGAGATTGAATATGTTAGATGCTCAAACTAGTAGCCTTGCACGAGGAAATATTAAAGAAATAGAGAAGAAGTTGAGTCTGAGAATTTGAGCAACAGTTACAAAAAGGAGCGGTATAAAAAAAAAACCGAGAAGATGGCAACTTAAGCAACATCAAGCTGACGATTCCTTCTTTTCATGGTAAAAGTGATCTCGAATCATATTTGGAATGGGTAAGAAAGGTAGATCATATTTATGATTGTCACAACTATACCGAAGAAAAAAAAATCAAGTTGGCCTCAATGGAATTCATGGACTATGCAAGTACACGGTGGGATCAACTAGTGAGAACTCGGAGAAGGCACGATGAAAGACCCATTTCCACGTGGGAAGAAATGAAAACATTTATGCGTAAGAGATTTGTTCCTAGTTATTATCATCGAGATCTTTGTAGGAAATTGCAAGAACTAAAACAAGGTTCAAAAAGTGTGGAAGATTATTATAAAGAGATGAAATCAACCATGATGAAAGCCAATATAGAGGAAGACGAGGAAGCAACCATGGCACGTTTTATTGGAGGATTGAATAGAGAAATTTATAACACAGTGGACATGCAGCACTATGTAGACATAGAGGAATTATTACACAAGTCTATCAAGGTGGAACAATAATTGAAATCAAAGGGAAATTTAAAGGGTGGTTCTTTTTCAAATTCAAATTGGAAATCAACTTGGAGGCACGGAAAGATAACAACTACCTCAAATAATGCTTCTATAAAAGGTAAGGCTGAAACTACTCCAACAACTAGAGCTCGAGAAATTAAATGCTTTCGTTGTCAAGGATTCGGCCACTATGCTTTGAATTTTCCGAATAAAAGAATAATGGTAATACGTGATAATGGGGATGTTGAAAGTGAGGACTCAAGTGATGGCGAGATGCCCCCACTAGAAGACTGTAGCGATGTGAAGGTAGAGGAACCCGTGAGAGGTGAACTTTTAGTCACTAGACGCGTGCTTAACGTTCAAGCCAAGGACAATGGAGATGAAGTACAAAGAGAACACATATTTCATACTAGATGCCATGTGAATAACAAGGTATGTAGTTTAATAATTGATAGTGGGAGTTGCACTAATGTTGCTAGTACTTTGTTAGTGGATAAGTTGGGATTGGAAACCGAAAAGCATCCCAATCCGTATAAGCTACAGTGGTTGAGCGATTGCGGTGAAGTCAAAGTTACTAAACGAGTTAAAATTGCTCTGTCCATTGGGAAATATCATGATGTGGTTCTTTGTGATTTGGTTCCTATGCAAGCAACACATATTTTATTAGGAAGACCATGGCAATTTGATCGAAGAGTCAAGCATAATGGGTTCAAGAACGAGTATAACTTTGTTCAAGATGGTAAGACAATCATTCTCAAGCCACTCAAACCGTGGGAAGCTAGTAAAGATCAAGAGAAAATTATAAGAGATTTCAAAATGAGAGAAAAGCCAATGTGTGAGCAAAAGAGTGAAAAAAAGTGTGATGAGGGAAAAATAGAGCATGAGAGAAAACAAGAAGAGAGTGAAAAAAAGGGTAAAGAGAGAAAACAAGAGAATGAGAAAATGAGTGGAATAGAGAGAAAAGTGAGGTGAAAAGCGTGATGTTAGCAAAGCAATAAGTACTTGTACTCTTGTACAAGGATATTTATCTTTCTACTAACGAGCTAACCCCTTTGTTTCCAAGTGTTGTTTCTACTCTTTTAAAGGAATTTGAAGATGTGTTTCCCGAAGTTCCAAGTGGGTTACCTCCTTTAAGAGGAATCGAGCACCAAATTGATTTTATGCCGGGGATTTCAATACCCAATAGACCGGCCTACCGAGCTAATCCTGAAGAAACAAAAGAAATCCAAAAACAAGTAGACGAGCTAGTAGAGAAGGGTTTCGTGAGAGAAAGTCTTAGTCCTTGCTCAGTTCCTGTGATTTTAGTTCCAAAGAAAGATGGGAATTGGAGAATGTGTGTGGATTGTCGAGCTATCAACAAGATCACGATAAAGTATCGACATCCTATTCCAAGGTTAGATGACATGCTTGATGAATTG
>QAOC01036322.1:59863-75489 GCA_003255005.1 Begonia fuchsioides | reverse complement strand
AAAATATTGTTGCCAATGCATTATCTCGAAGGTACGTACTTCTAACGTCCTTACAATCTAAATTGCTTGGATTTGAATTAGATAAAGAATTATATGAAGTCGATTTGGATTTTGGTGAAATTTGGAAATTGTGCGAAAAGATTGCATATTTAGATTATTATAGACATGATGGTTATTTGTTTAAAAAAGATAAACTTTGTGTTCCTAAATGTTCGTTGAGAGAACTATTTGTTAGAGAAACTCATGCGGGCGGATTAATGGGACATTTTGGAGTGAGCAAAACTTTAATTGTTTTATGTGAGAACTTTTATTGGCCAAAAATGAGACATGATGTGCAAGTTATTTGTGATAAATGTATTGAGTGTAGGAAAGCTAAATCAAAAATCAAACCACACGGAAAATATATTCCTCTTCCAGTTCCTAATCAACCTTGGATTGATATTTCAATGGATTTTGTTGTTGGTTTGCCGAAAACACAAAGTGGAAAGGATAGTATTTTCGTAGTTGTTGATAGATTTAGTAAGATGGCACACTTTATTGCATGCTCAAGAACTAATGATGCTTCACATGTTGCGGATTTATTCTTTAAAGAGATTGTGCGGTTGCATGGCTTACCAAAAACTATTGTTAGTGATCGAGATGTTAAATTTTTAAGTCACTTTTGGAGAACTTTGTGGAATAAGTTAGGAACTAAACTTTTATTTTCAATAGTAGCGCACCCACAAACGGATGGACAAACTGAAGTAGTTAATATAACACTATCTACTTTGTTAAGAGCAATTATTTCTAAGAATTTAAAACAATGGGAGAAATGTCTACCACATGTTGAATTTTCATATAATAGAGTTAATCTTTCAACTACATCTTATTCACCATTTGAAATAGTGTATGGTTTTAATCCTTTAACTCCTATGGATATGCTACCCTTGCCTACTAATGAGTTTGTTAATTTTGATGGAAAGAAAAAGGCAGAATTCGTTAGAGATTTGCATACAAAGGTCAGGGAGAATATAGAAAAGAAAAATGAGCATTATGTGAAGCAAGCAAACAAAAGCCGAACAAAAGTCGTATTCAAGCCAGGAGATTGGGTTTGGATTCACCTAAGGAAAGAAAGATTCGCAAGTAGGAGGAAAAATAAGTTGCAACCTCGAGGAGATGGCCCTTTTCCAGTGTTGGAGCAAATCAACGACAATGCCCACAAAATTGATTTGCCAAGTGAATATGGTAATGGAAGTGCCACTTTCAATGTTAGTGACTTATCTTTTTATGATGCAGGAGATTTGAGGACGAATCTTTTCGAGGAAGGAGGGAATGATGCGGATCAAGTGATGACACAAATCAATCCCAAGAAGAAAGATCAATTGCAAGGAATTGGAGGCCCAATGACAAGGTCAAGAACCAAGAAAATGCATGAAGCGCTATGTTGTTTAGTGGAAGAAATTGAAATGAAAGAATCTATTCAACATCAGAATAAAATGCTTATTATGTTAAGTGTTAAAGAAGATATTGACATCATACAAGGTGGTCAAGCACACAAGCCCAAGAGCCCAAGCCAATAAAAGATATTGAATGGACAAAGGAAATAGGAAAGTACAAGCAACTTTCCTTAAATCAAACTTTTACTTGACCAGCAAGAATATATTGGCAGATTCGGCAATCTTCCCAAAGTTATTTTAAAATGTTTTCTTCATCAAAGTTGTAGCTGATTTCAAGACCTTTTCGGAATGGGCTAGATCATAAAAATCGGACGTCGTTTTCCTAGAAAAATACACAACTTTTATGATTAATTCACCTTGAGTGTTTTGGAGAGATTTTCTCTTTGGTTCTTTGCGAAGAACTCGATCTTCATCAAGTTAATTCTTGATAGATCAAATTTGATAGCTTTGGTTCTTACTGACAAGTTCGGTCTCGGTCAAGCTCCTTGTTTGATAGCTTAGGTTCCGTCGGCAAGGTTCGATTCAGGTCAAGTTCCTCGTACTTGATTCAAAGGCGATCCAGGTGTCTTTTTCCGCATTGTTGAAGGGTCTCGGGTTTGATATACCCGTGGTTCTCATCACCTAGGCCTCGTAAATTCACATGTGCTTGCCCGTAAGGGACATATATTGTATACATCAATTGCATTATAAATATAGAAGTTCCACATGGTAGATTCCTTGTTCAGGCTACATTGATATCCTCGAGTTTAACATAATCCAAACTCGTCTACTCATATCGGCTGGATCAGTCTTCGCGGATCATCCGTGGCTCAGTTTCATAGTTGGCCACATGCTTTACATAGAGAGCAGGGAGTAATAGATCAGCGCCACAGGCAAGGCAATAAGAAGCCCAAATATCACCCTGCAACAACAAAATCTGGCCTCTTTTTATTCAAGGAGATCGTATCGAGATGAAATTGAGTCAGTTTTCTGTACCCGGTACTTAGAATGTCCGGATTTACATTGTATTCTTTGGAAAAAATGAATGGAACTATTCCTTGAGGAAGTGCCGCCTGCATAAAAAGAGAGGAGAAATGTCTTGTTTGTGTTATTGTTATAAGCTAAGTTTTGAATTATCAACAACTTCGAAAGCTTAAACGATTGAATTCTTCAGCGCCTGCACAATGGCTACTTTCAGAAGCGTGCCTCTAAGACCGAGCGCAAAAGAACAGGCGCCCATCAAGGCAGGTCTGGCCAAGAATTTCACTCCCATCGCCTTGAAAGCAAGTCGAGTCCCGCAGGCTATTATCCGAGATCGAGATGCCATAAAGAGACCTGTAAATTATCGGAAGGTGAAAAAACTACCACTTTAAATTCAACAGAAGTTGTCCATGTTTTAACTTCCGATTACCTAAACTAAACATCGCATTCTGAGCCCTCCATTCGACGTTATCGAGATCGACTGTCGAATAATCTCGGGCAATTCCACTTCCCATCTGCATCATAATCAATCAAGCGTTACACTGCTGAAGAAAGATCAAGAAATTTCACAAACTTACATGAACTGTACGCTAGACCAAATAAGACCCAGCAAAGTTGCATGGGTATTAGGATTGCTGATAAGTTTTTTTCCAACAGTTAAAAGAATAATCATGGCCTTCAGCCTCATTCCACTTGTATTTGTAGCTCCCTGTCCGTCCTCTTTTGGTCGCCCTTCTTGTGAGCCGTTCGATTCCACTGTAAACGTTGACGAGCTGAAGAATGTTTACCAATCCGAGAAGATAAAAAATGAAAATCTATTTGCGTTTCTTGAAATAACAAGCTTTTACCCGTGAAGTCGGATAGCGGAGCAGGAGCGATAGAAGAGGCTTTGGTGGCACCATACTCGAAGAGAAACAAGAGTATATTGTACCAAATCAAGCTCTGTAAAACAACAATCTGGGATAGAAACACATAAGCTTCATCACCATACATGGCTCTCAACAATGGAAGTCCAAGAATTAGAGTGTTAGGCAAAGTTTGTAAGACTTTAAAACTTTATTTGATCTAACATTAATTTAGATCAATATGCAGAATAATAAATACCTCCAACCATTGATGATAAACCGAGACAACCGCTTTCTCTTATTGAAGAATCGCTTCCAAACCTTAATATTTCTCTATTGATGGTGTAATTTCCGTATGATAAAATAGGCTTAGAGGACCTTCAATGCCAACTCCTATATATAGACTCTTTCCATCAAAGGGTATATATGGAGGGTTATGAATGGACAGTCACCACAATCGCATCTATTGGCGAATAGTTACTTTATTGGCGGCTCTTGAAAATCAGACCACAATATTGGCAATATACATAATTCCAAAAGACACGAATAAATTATTAATTTGCCAACATTCTCCCACTTGGTCCGTGTTTTCCATCGATCTTTTATTAAGTAAACACAACACATGAATCATAGCGATATGTCCTCATAATAAAATTGAGTAATATCTTCCATGTATCACAATGCATTATGTTACTTCTTTATTGCCCATAAACTTAATGAATAAACCTTATGTTTATTCTAGGTCCAAACTTTATTGATGTTTCTCATTCTTATATGCGCATATAATCAAAACAACCATGAAAAACATCACAGAATTTTATTAAATAATCGTTCTAACTACGAAATTACATAAGAGATCCAAGTCACATATTATGTACATGATCCTTTAATCTTGACGGTGGCATGCCTTTAGTCAAAGGATCTGCTAACATCAATTCAGTACTAATGTGCTGACCACTGATTTATCCTTCACACGTTCTCTTATAGCTAAGTACTTTATGTCGATGTGTTTGCTTCGACTACCACTTTTATTATTCTTAGCCATAAATACAGCAGCTGAATTGTCGCAGTACAATCTCAACGGCTTAGCAATTGAATCAACAATTCTAAGCCCAACAATAAAACTCCTCATCCATACATCATGCAATATAGCCTCGAAACACGAAACGAACTTAGCTTCCATAGTGGAAGTTACAGTTAGTGATTGCTTAGAACTCCTCCATGATACAGCTCCACCAGCTAACATAAAAATGTATCCGGACGTTGATTTCAATGAATCAACACAGCCAGCAAAATCTGAATCGGAATAACCAATCACTTCCAAATTATTAGTTCGTCTGTATATAAGCATGTAATCTTTGGTACCTTGAAGGTATCTCATCACCTTCTTTGCAGCTATCTAGTGGTTTATGCCTGAATTACTCTGATATCTTCCTAACATTCCAACTGCGAATGCAATGTCAGGTCTTGTACAAACCTGAGCATACATAAGGCTTCCAACAGCTGAAGCATATGGAATGTTCTTCATTCGCTCTTTCTCAAGATCGTTCTTTGGGCATTGGTTCAAATGGAACCTATCACCCTGCACAATGGGAGCTTTACTTTGTGAACAATCTTTCATTCTGAATCTCTTTAAAACTTTGTTGATATAGGTTTTTTGTGACAGACCCAAAATACCTTGTAATCTGTCTCGATGTATCTTGATTCCTATAACATAGGATGCTTCACCCATATCCTTCATATCAAAGTTTTGAGAAATAAATTATTTCACCTCATATAATAATCCTTTGTCATTAGTGGCAAGTAGAATATCATCTACATATAGAACCAGAAAATAAAACTTACTCTCACTGACCTTAAGGTATATACATTGATCCATGATATTTTCTTCAAAACCAAAAGAAGAAATTGTTGTCTTTAAAAGTGTTTTTTAAAAGCAATCAATTGTTTTTTATGATAACTATGTAAGATGAGCGTGAAAGATAAAATAAACTACTTTACAATGCTTAAATTAGACTTAACCATTCATGAAAAATACCCTCTTTAAAGGGTACAATTAAAGTCTAACAATTTGTTTAAGTGCTGCAGAAATTTCAAATATATATGCAGTTTGTGTCGACCCATGGTGTCCTTGTGTCAACCCTTGTAAAATCCAGAAACTTAGCCTTTCATAGTTTGTGTCGACCCTTAGTATTTTGTGTCGACCCCTCTTCAAAACAAAGGCCGAGTCTTTCCAATTGTGTCGACCCACCTATAAATCTTGTGTCAACCCAAAAAGGGAGTACAACGTGCAAATGTGTCGACCCATCAAAACTATAGGTGTCGACCCTAGAAAAGACATTGGGACTGATGTGCCACGAGACTCGGACCCGACGAGCCGAGACTTTTATACTAACTTGGTTGCTCATTTTGTAGGGAACATAATCACGGAGAAACCCTCGGAGTTAGATCAAGACCGGCCGAGAACGTGCATTATTTGGCACCCCGAGTCGGACACCAAAGACCGCGCCAAGACCGCCCACATCGGGCTAGCAGACACGGCGCCATGCAGGACAGATCGCGCCAAGGTCGCCCACATCGGGCCGACACAGATCGCGCCCAGACAGCGCCCCACGGGCCAGCCGACACGGCCCATGCCGAGTCCCATTAAGGGGCTCGGCCCCCTTCAATAAGTGGCCGAGCGCCACATTTCCTTTCAGCAATTAGAGACTTAGAAGAGTAAGAAGAGCAAGCCCAAGTCACGAAAAGACGAAGTTTAAGGCCCGCGATCCGACATGGCCGAAGCCCAAGCAACATGGAAGAAGCCCACGAACACTTAGCATTTTTAGTCGTGCCAAAATCTTCTGGAAGGAGCCATATAGCGGGAAAATATCAACTAGAGAGATAAGGGGAAATTCGCACACGGAAAATCCCATGAGACTCGGAAATCCTGATTACCTCGGTAATTCCCGAGAATCACGGGATCCTTCCCCAGAGCGCGCGCGCACCCGACCGCGACCCGGCCGCGCCATCCACATCGCTGACGCACTCCTTGCGTATCCGGATCCATTTGCTTACCGACAGTGATTACGCGCGCGCCCGAGCACCCGACTATGATAATGTGCGCGCCCGAGCACCCGGACCCAGCTACAACCGACGGCACGCAATCTCGCAATTCTCGCGCCACCGATCCAAGCCTTCACGATCTTAGACGTCCAACTCGATCAACGGCTTACGATTCTTACTTAGTATTTTCCTTTTATGTTTTTGTCTATTTAAGGGGCATCTAGCCTCTATTGAACTTAGTGAATTTTTATCAATACAAGTGCTTCTAGCCTTTTGATAATTCCCTCAAACGCCGATCCTTCTCCGGTGCGTCATATCCGGCCAAGTCTCGGCAACCCTCGTTCGTGAACGGTGGGTCATATCCGAACACGAACTAGGTCTACCTTTCTAAACACTTACATTGCTCAAGTGTTTAGATCGACCGCCCCATATTCTCCTAAATTCCATCCCGTTTCCCGAGCCATCAAATCTCCGCCACCACCGATTCCGGTTCATCCACTACCCTCCGAACCACCTTCATTTTTATCCGAGCTATTCCATTATTCTCTCCTTGAATCCACCTTATTTCCACCCCACTATACTTCCGCACCACAACTCCTTAAATCGCACCACCCAATTTTCTGACCGCCGTACGCGTTACCTCCTCCGGTCACGCGCACGCTCATCTTCCGACCACGGTGCGCCGCTCATCGATTGACGGCACATCAGGGTCGACCTTACCAAAATCTGTGTGTCAACCCTGCCTGCATTTTACATGTCAACTCTAACATATGTCTCGACCCAACCCATTTGTGTCACTTGTGTCTACCCTAGCTTTTCCAGAGACGAATCCTTTAGATTTGTGTCGACCCCAACCAACATCTGTGTCGACCTCAGATTTTCTAAGAGAATGATTCTTTAAGGTTATGTCGACCGCACAAAAGGTTGTGTCGACCCTAACGATTCCAGAGAAGAATTTGTTTCGACCCCAACAACAAATGTGTCGACCCAATTCAGCAGATCAACACCAATTGTCAGAAAATGCTCAACGGCTATATTTTTATGTGTATACCGGCTAGTGTTTGTGTCGACCCCAACCGGAAATGTGTCGAACCAACTGGACAGATCAACAACAATCTATAAATAGATGAATCGATCTCATTTTGACGAGAGAAAACTATGCCAAAGTGCTGCCAAATTTATTCTCGAACTTTTTACTCTCTTAAATCCTAGTACTAAAGTTGTATATCTTTCTTGAGATTGAGTGAGTCGGTTTTTTATAACTGTACAAATTGTAATTGTTCTACTTGAACTATCTTTGTAAAAGGGGTGACGCTCCTTCAAGAAAAGAGTCAAACTGTTTGGTTGACACCCGTAAGTCAATCAGAGTGAAGCTCAAGGTTTGAGCAGGAATATAATTGAAAATGGTCCATGCATACCAATCAAAACTGAGAATGGCATTAATATACCTAAACCGAGTAATGAATATGATGAGAATTACTTAAGGAAATTAAGTCTAAATGCCAAAGTAATGAACACCTTGTACTGTGCCTTAAATGATGATAAATTCAATAGAGTACAAGGTTGTGATAATGCTCGAGAAATTTGGCGATTACTCGAGATAACCCATGAAGGGACTAACCAAGTAAAAGAAAACAAATTAAGTATGCTTGTGCATGAATATGAATTGTTTTCTATGCAAAGTGATGAATTGGTTAGTTCCATGTTTACAAGGTTTACTAACATTACTAATGGGTTAAAAGTGCTTGGTAAAGTTTATACAGACGAAGAATGTGTTAGGAAAATTCTTCAAGTTCTTCCAAGAGCAGGGCAACCAAAAGTAACCATCATCCAAGAGGCTAAAGACCTCAAGACTCTAAAAGTTGAGGATCTCATCGGATCTCTAATGACTCATGAGATCACAATGAAAACCAATGAGAAGGGACAAACTAAGAGAAGGGACATTGCACTCAAGGCATCATCTAGCAAACAAGAGAAAATCGAAAACGAAAGTGAAGAGGATGATGAAGATGTCGCCCTCATTACAAGGAAATTCAAGAGGTTCCTTCAAAGAAAAAGGATGAAAGGAAAGGAGTTCCCAAGAAAAGAAAAGCGCCCTAAGGAAGAAGAAAAAGAAGTCAAATGCTATGAGTGTGGGAAATCGGGACACTACAAGTCTGATTGTCCAAGAATCAAGAAGCATCCCAAGGCTTACAAGAAGAAAGCCATGAAAGCAACTTTGGATGACAGTGATTCGTCAAGCTCCTCATCCGAAGACGAGGAGATAGCTAACATGTGCTTCATGGCCAAGGAGCATAAGGTACTTGACTCCTTTAGTGATTTAGAAAATTCTGATGAGGATAATGATTTTTTTTATGCTTTCAATGACTTACTTAACGATTTCAATATCTTGAAATCTAAGTATAAGCAATTGAAAAATGAACATGCCATGTTAACAAAAGAGCACGAAAGTAAAATTAATCCCTTGGAAAGTGAAATAAGTAAATTAAAGAGGGAAAATAATGATTTGAATGGCATAGTTCTGAAGTTTACTAATGGAAGCAAAAATTTAAACATGATTCTCGGTAATCAAAGGGTGACATTTAAAAAGGCCAGCATAGGTTATGAATCACATACTAAGAAAAAGAACTATAAGAACTTCTTTGTGAAACCTAGTGTTTGCAACAAATGCAATAGAATAGGACATCAAGCTTTTACTTGTCCTGTGAACTCGAAAGTTAGAAAATCAAAGATTGTTGAGAAATGGGTTCCCAAATAAACTAATGCTAACTCTCTAGGACCCAAAATGGTTTGGGTACCTAAGAAACTTATTTGATTTGTCGTGTAGGTGGAAGTCTCCCTTGCAAAGAATCTTTGGTACCTCGATAGTGGTTGTTCGAGGCATATGACGGGAGACCCTTCAAGATTTACTTCCATCAAGCAAAAGAAGGGGAATGTCACTTTTGGAGGAAATAAAAAAGGGAAGATTATAGGTATTGGCAATATCGGTAATCCCTCTTCCCCTATTATTGAAAATGCTCTTTTAGTTGATGGTTTAAAGCATAATTTATTGAACATTAGTCAGCTTTGTGATAAGGGATATAGGGTAATTTTTTAATCCAAATCCTGCTTAATAGAAGATAGCTCAAGTGGTAAAATCTTATTCATTGGCTATCGATCTGATAATGTTTATACAATTGATTTGGATAATGTTGCATGCTTTGATGAAAAATATTTTGGTGCAACATCCTCTCTAGATAGTTGGGCATGACATAGGCGATTAGGCCATGTTAGCATGCATACCTTAGCTAAGATTGCTAAGAAGAATTTAGTTAGAGGCCTTCCAAAGATTTCCTTTGAGAAGGATAGGATTTATGATGCATGTCAAATGGGGAAACAAACAAAATCCTCATTTTCTTCTAAATCTTTTATTTCAACCTCCAAACCTCTCC
This sequence comes from Begonia fuchsioides, assembly GCA_003255005.1. NCBI lineage: Eukaryota > Viridiplantae > Streptophyta > Magnoliopsida > Cucurbitales > Begoniaceae > Begonia > Begonia fuchsioides. The sequence continues at coordinate 65,772 of QAOC01036322.1, read as the reverse complement.
AGCTTCTCCACTTAGATCTTTTCGGCCCTTCTAAAGTAGCTAGCCTAGGTGGCAAGCATTATTCCCTTCTCTTCCTTTAGGAAGAAAGTTCAAAATGAAAAAGATATCTCCATTGTAGCTATACGTAGTGATCATGGAGGAGAATTTGAAAATGAGAAATTTGAGCTTCTATGTCTTAAGAATGAGATCAATCATAATTTCTCATATCCTAGGACTCCTCAACAAAATGGAGTTGTTGAGAGACAGAATAGATATCTTCAAGAGCTTGCTAGGACAATGCTCAATGAAAACTCTCTTCCCAAGTATTTTTGGGCGGAAGCCGTAGCTACGACATGCTATTCGATAAATCGAGTATCAATCCGTCCAATATTAGAAAAGACCCCCTATGAACTATGGTCGGGAGAAAGTCCTAGTGTTAAATATTTTAGGCCATTTGGATGGAAATTTTAAATTTTAAACACCAAGGACAACCTAGGAAAATTTGATTCAAAGACAGATTTTGGAATCTTCCCTGGATACTCTTTGTCTAGCAAGACTTATAGAGTATTCAACAAGAGGACCTTAGTTGTTGAGGAATCTATGCACGTTACCTTTGATGAGTCCTCTCCACCTTTAGAGCACTTAGAACCTAGTGATGATTTGGAAAGAGAGATGGATTCTTTGAGTCTAGATGACAATGAGAAAAGTTCTTTAGATGTCATCCCTTCGGAAAGTCCTCCAAGCTCTCTAGGATTAGAGCCAAGTAACATTGTCAATGATGGCTTACCTAAAGAATGGAGATATTCCAAAAGTCATCCCTTAGAGGACATTGTAGGTGATCCTAGTTTGGGCGTCAAAACTAAAGCCTCCCTTAGGAACTTGTGTGCTAATGTATCTTTTATTTCTGAAGTGGAGCCTAAGAAATTTGATGAGGCCATATTGGATGAAAACTGGATAATGGCCATGCAAGAGGAACTAAATCAATTTGAGAGAAACCAAGTATGAGAGTTAGTTCCTAGACCTAATGATCGCACCATCATTGGAACTAAATGGGTATTCAAGAATAAACTAGATGAACATGATGTTGTCATTAGAAACAAGGCAAGATTGGTTGCAAAAGGACACAATCAAGAAGAGGGGATAGATTTTGAAGAAACCTTTGCACTAGTAGCACGAATGGAGTCAATTCGCATGCTTCTTGCTTATGCGTGCCAGAAAAATTTCACTCTATTTCAAATGGATATTAAGAGTGCCTTCCTAAATGGGTATATAATGGAAGAAGTTTATGTGGAGCAACCTATTGGCTTTGAAGCCTTTGACAATGCAGACCACGTTTATAAGCTTCATAAAGCTCTTTATGGTCTTAAACAAGCTCCTCGTGCTTGGTATGATAAGTTGAAGAACTTTCTTTTAGAGAGAGTGTTCAAAATGGGAAAAATTGATTTAACCCTCTTCACTAAACATGATGGTGATGATTTGCTCCTTGTCCAGATTTATGTGGACGATATCATCTTTGGAGCCTCAAACAAAAAGCTTTGCGATAGCTTTGCGTCTCTCATGCAAGATGAATTTGAGATGAGCATGATGGGAGAGCTTAAATTCTTTCTAGGACTCCAAATTAGACAATCCTTAGAGGGAACATTCATTTGTCTAGAAAAATACGTCAAAGAATTGCTTAAGAGATTCGGATTGGACTCTTACAAATCCTCTAGAACTCCCATGAGTACCACAACTAAATTGGACAAAGATAAAAATGGTCAAGTTGTGCACATTAAGAAATATCGTGGTATGAATGGATCTCTTCTATATCTAACCGCTAGTAGACCCGATATTCTTTTTAGTGTATGTCTTTGTGCTAGATTTCAAGGCACCTAAAGAATCCCATTTAAAAGCTGTCAAAAGAATTTTCAAATACTTGAGTGGAATAGCAAATTTAGGATTATGGTATCCCAAGGGAACCTCGCTTAACTTAATTGGATATACAGATTCAGATTATGCCTGGAGCCTTGTGGATAGAAAGAGCACTAGTGGCTCTTGTCAATTTCTAAGAGAATCATTAGTTTCATGGTTTTCTAAGAAACAAAACTCAACAGCACTTTCAACTGCCGAAAGCGAGTATATCGCAGCCGGAAGTTGTTGTGCACAAATGTTTTGGATGAAGCATACCTTAGAAGACTACAATCTCTCATTTTTTAAGATTCCTATCATGTGTGACAACACTAGTGCTATAAATATCAGTAAAAATCCTATACTCCATTCTAGAACTAAGCATATAGAAATAAGATATCATTTTATCAAAGATCACGTCCAAAAAGGGGACATTATCTTGGAATTTGTCAAGTCAAGTGATCAATTACCTGATATATTTACTAAAACCTTGGATGAAAAGACCTTCAATGGAATTAGAATTTGATTGGGAGTAATTTGGCTTGATGGTGTTTAGAAACATCATTCTATTCTGGTTGTTTCTTGTGACAGTGGTCGACATAAAAGGGAGTATGTCGACCGAACCTAGGTTCTGTCGAAATAGCGGTCGACATAAAGAAGAGTGTGTCGACCGGACTTTGAATCTATTGTAGAAAGGGTCGACATAAAAAAATTGGATATGTCGACCGGTTCTTCGTTTCAACCATCAATCGGTCGACCGGGTTCGTCGTTGTTTTTAAAACCCTATCGCGCTATTGTCGATCGTCAAAATCTTTCTCGCGCTCTATCTGTTTCAGTGATTTTTCGTGATCTCTTTTCGGTCGACCCAATCCTCCAGCCTCTGATTCCCTCTCCTCAAATGGCTTCCACCTCAAAAATTCCAATCAGAAGAAAGAGGGCAGCCATTAAATCAAAGGATATTGCAGCCTCCTCCTCTGCTCCGCCCACTGAAATTCAACCCTTCGAGCTAGATAAATTCTTATTCCGAAAACAAAGCAGCCAAGATAAGTTTTATTCAATCTTTCAGAACAAACCTCTCATTTTAAGTAGGATATATGAACATAACTCTATTCCTGGAATAGATATCCAAGAAAGCTGTGAGTTTCTAGGAATTTCCAATCTTTTATCCTTATATGGTCCCTATTCAGAGAAGGCGGTGAGACTATTCTATGCAAATCTATATTACTCACAAAAACCATTTATCCTTAAGAGCTACGTATTTGGAAAGAAAATACAATTCACGAGTTATCAACTGAATATAATGCTGAATTGTACATCCGATGGAAAAACTGATTCATATTATGAGCAGCACTCCGAGCCTACAATCATGAAGGATGAAGAGTAATAGCCTTTTCTTAGACAAATCAGGAAGGATCCCGATTCAGTGCCTTATCGACCTAAGGCTAGTGATCTCAATATTGTGGCTCGCTTAGTCCATCACTTTCTCACATATAATCTATTACCTAACGATGGCCACAGAGACTACATCAGCAACATGGAGTTGTATGTACTTTTCATGTTCTTTAGAAGACGTCGCATAGACATAGGATACATCATCATGCGACGGATGATGGATGTCTTGGATAAGGAATCCAAGACCTTGCCTTTCAACCTCCTAATAATGGAAATTCTTCGACAAAACGGGGTTGAGATTCCTTCTACTGAGGCAATCACTCGAGTCAGAAAATTTGACAAGTATAGTCCTTCGACTCTTGCTTGAATGGGCTTAGCTCAAGACGAGGATGGGATCTGGCAATACAAAGTGGCCATAGCTGATCCTCCTGCTCGACAGACCGATGATGATGCTGATATTCATCCCGAGCATAGATCCTCTTCCCGCTCACAACGCATTATCACTTTGATGGAAGAACATTTTGATTTGCTCACGGGACAAATTTCAAGCCTAGCATCCACAGTAGATTCTCTTGTCCACCATAACGATACTCTTCAAAGGACAGTAGATTCCCTTGCCGCATCTAATTTTGCACTTCATCATAAGGTTGATTTTCTTCATGACAACCTTGAGAGGTGGTACTATCAATGGTGTGGATCTACCTTGAGGCCTAGTATGTCTGGACCTTCTAATCCTGCTCAAGATCCCTCGACAATTCCTTCGTTGTTTCCCTCTCCTGTTCGATCTCTAGCTCTCTCCTCAGCGACTACACTGGCAGTTGATCCCATGGAGGTGGAAGTTACTACTCCTGTCGTTGTTACAATACAATCCTCCTCTCCTAGCATAGTTGTGCTACCTACTCCATCGAAAATTGGACCTCCATCTACTGCAGGCACCATTGTTCTTGATTCTCCTATCTCTTCTTCAGCTATAGAGTAGTATAGAAAAAAAAAAATCGTCTTAGGAGAACTCTTAACTTCTTGCGTATCTTCTCTTTTGTATCAACAATGCTACTTTTTCTCGTATTGAATATTCTATATATTAATGTTTATGTTTATTCTTTTTGATAATGTCTATGGGGGAGAAAATGCATAAGTTATATTATACTACACAATACATAAGTTATGATAATTTGTGATAATCTGTCTTGGATAAGTTATTTTATTCTGTCATGCATGAGTGTCTTTGTATGGGGGAGCATTGAATATCTTTTATACATGCTATGTCTATGCGGGAGCAATTTATCTTTCAAAAATTTTTGTCATCATCAAAAACTGGGAGATTGTTGGCTTTAAAAGTATTTTTTAAAGCAATTAATTGTTTTTTATGATAACTATGCAAGATGAGCGTGAAAGATAAAATAAACACCTTACGATGCTTAAATTAGACTTATCCATTCATGAGAAATACCCTCTTTGAAGGGTACAATTAAAGTCTAACAATTTGTTTAAGTGCTGCAGAAATTTCAAATATATATGCAGTTTGTGTCGACCCATAGTGTCCTTGTGTCGACCCTTGTAAAATCCAGAAGCTTAGCCTTTCATAGTTTGTGTCGACCCTTAGTGTTTTGTGTCGACCCCTGTTCAAAATAGAGGCCAAGTCTTTCCAATTGTGTCGACCCACCTATAAATTTTGTGTCGACCCAAAAAGGCAGTACAGCGTGCAAATGTGTCGATTCATCAAAATTGTAGGTGTCGACCCTAGAAAAGACATTGTGTCGACCTTACCAAAATCTGTGTGTCGATCCCGCCTGCATTTTACATGTCGACTCTAACGTTCAAAATATGTCCGACCCAACCCATTTGTGTCGACCCCATCCTACTTGTGTCGACCCTAGCTTTTTCAGAGACGAATCCTTTAGATTTGTGTCGACCCTAACAAACATCTGTGTCGACCCCAGATTTTCTAAGAGAAGGATTCTTCAAGGTTATGTCGACCGCACAAAAGGTTGTGTCGACCCTAAAGATTCCAGAGAAGAATTTGTGTCGACCCCAACAACAAATGTGTCGACCCAATTCAGCAGATCAACACCAATGGTCAGAAAATTCTCAACGGCTATATTTTTTATGTGTCTACCGGCTAGTGTTTGTGTCGACCCCAACCGGAAATGTGTCGACCCAACTGGACAGATCAGCAGCAATCTATAAATAGATGAATCAATCTCATTTTGACGAGAGAAAACTATGCCAAAGTGCTCCAAATTTATTCTCGAACTTTTTACTCTCTCAAATCCTAGTACTAAAGTTGTATATCTTTCTTGAGATTGAGTGAGTCGGTTTTTTATAACCGTACAAATTGTAATTATTCTACTTGAACTATCTTTGTAAAAGGGGTGACGCTCCTTCAAGTAAAGAGTCAAAAGGTTTGGTTGACACCCGTAATTCAATTGGAGTGAATCTCAAGGTTTGAGCGGTAAAGATCTTCAAGGAGGTACCTTGAAGTGCAGACGTAGGTAAAGTTGGCCGAACCGCGTTACCAAACAGGTGTCACTCTCTTACTCTAAACTCTTATTTATTTGTTTAAGAATTCCGCACTAGAGTTTGGAAATAACTAAATAATTCGCACGAATTTAATTTAGTAATTAAAAAGTTTAGTTAACCTAATTCCCCCC
>QAOC01036322.1:34938-59694 GCA_003255005.1 Begonia fuchsioides | reverse complement strand
AGGTCAAAATGTGCAACCAATGCTAGAATGATACGAAGAGAATCTTTCTTAGATACAGGAGAAAAAGTCTCCTTGTAGTCGATTCCTTCCTTTTGAGTGAAATTTTTAGCTACGAGTCTAGCTTTATATCTCTCAATGTTGCCTAATGAGTCTTTCTTGGTTTTAAAGACCCATTTGCACCCTATGGCTTTTCCACCAATAGGCAACTTGACGAGATCCCAAACTTTATTAGAACTCATAGAATTCATCTCATCTTTTATAGCATCATACCATAAGTTTGATTTCTTACAACTCATGGCTTATGAAAACATTTCAGGATCATTTTGAGCTCCAATGTTATAATCCGATTCTTGCAAATACACAACATAATCACTAGCAACTGCTGATTTCTTTTCTCTAGTAGATCTCCTTATTTTCATTTCAACATTTTCTTGAGAAATATGTTGTTCAACGGGTTGATCAACATTTTCTTTTATTTTCTCAAGAGCTTGATCTACTTGATTATTATCAACAACTTGTGGAACTTTAATGATTGATTGTTCAATACTCATTTGTTCTTAAGGAGTATTATTCATAATAATTAATCTATCACCTGATTTATGTGATTCAATATTAATGTAATCTCTTTCAGCACCGATGCACTGAAATTGATCACTTCCACTAATCAAGTGATTTTCAAGAAATTTAGCATTTCTTGATTCCACAATTCTAGTGCTATGAGATGGACAGTAGAATCTATAACCTTTAGACTTCTCAGCATATCCAATGAAATGTCCACTTATAGTCCTTGAGTCTAACTTCTTCTCTTGTGGATTATATATTCTTACTTTAGACGGACAACCTCATATGCGTATATGTTGTAAACTCGGTTTCCAACCCTTAAATAACTCAAATGGCGTTTTTGAAACAGCCTTAGTTGGAACTCGATTCAATATATACACAGTCATCTTAAGAGCCCCAGTCCACAAGAAATCTAGAAGTTTGGAATGCTACGCATACTCCTCACCATGTCCAGTAATGTTCGGTTTCTTCTTTCAGCTACACCATTTTGGTCCGGAGAACCAGGCATAGTATACTAAGCAACTATTCCATGCTCTTGAAGAAACTTCACAAACGGACCAGGTGCTTGTCCATTCTCAGTGTATTTCCCATAGTATTCTCCACCTCTATCACTTCTTACGATTTTAATTTGCTTACTGCATTGTTTTTCTACTTCATCCTTGAAAACCTTAAAGGCTTCTAATGCTTCATCTTTATGATGAAGCAAGTAGATATACATATATCGTGAAAAATCATCTATGAAAGAAATGAAGTATCTAGGACCATATGTGTCTGTAATCGGACTACAAATATCTGTATGTATGATCTCTAATATGTCAGTACTCCTCTTTGCACCATTTTTACTCTTGTTGGTCTGCTTACCCTTAATGTAATCCACACAAGTATCAAAATCAGTAAAATCTAAAACACAAAGTACTTTATCATTTACTAATCTTTTAATTCTCTCTATGGAGATATGTCCTAATCTCCGGTGCCATAAATTAGAGGAATCTTTATTTGTGAGACATCTTTTATTGCCAGTATAAACATGCATTGCATTATAACTGGTACTACTTTGTAAATTAAGAGAGAAAAGACCATCAGACAATATACCATTCCCAACAAGATCAGATTTGTAAAATAAACTGAAGTTTACATATGAAAAGTTAAAGGAATATCCCAACGGTACAAGTCTTGATACAAAAATTAAATTCCTAGAAAAATTAGGAATATAGAATGTCTTTTCTAATTTTAATACAAAACCACTACTTAAAATCAAAGTGCATGTTCCAATTGCTTCCACATGTGAACGCATTTTATTGCCTGTATAGATGCATTGCTCACTTCCCACTGGCTTCCTTAGATTTCCCATACTCTGCAAAGTATTTGAAATATGGATTGTAGAACCCGAATCAATCCACCATGTGTCACAAATAGAATCGATCATATTAGATTCCAAACAAATAAGTGAGATTGATGTACCTTTCTTCTCAAGCCAAGCCTTACGTTTGGTGCAATCTATCTTCATGTGTCCCTTCTTGTTACGGAAGAAACACTCGGATTCCTTTTTATTCCACCATCTTGGATATGTATTTTACTTTTCCCCTTAATTTTGGCTCGTCGCTGACCCTTTTGTTGTGTTGCCACATTTGCACTTTCACCAATTTCCATAGCTAATCTCTCTTCCTCTTGAACACACATGGTCAATAATTCATTAATAGACAATTTTTCCTTATATGTGTTGTAAGATATTTTGAAAGGACTGTATGATTGTGGAAGAGTGTTCAAAATATAGTGCACAAAAAAAGAGTCAGACATGTCAACCTCAAGTGTTTTTAGCTGAGCTACAATGTCTCTCATTTGCATTATGTGCTCACGCACACCTCTCACTGATGTGAGTCTCAATGATGAAAACTTCATTATTAGGGTGTTTGCTAGTGCCTTATCAGAATTCGCAAATTGTTGATCAATAGACTTCAGTAATTCTTTGACATTTTTATGCTCACCAATTGATCCTCTTATACCAGCAGAGATCTTAGTCATAATGTACATAATGCTGAGGCGATTAGATCGCTCTCAACGCTCACTAAGAACAAGATCTTCCTTACTACCGGTAGGAGTTATAACTGACTCATCTTTCCTCATAGCATAATCAATGTCCAACAACCTCATCTTGAGGAGAATATTCTCCCTCCAAGATTTATACTTTTCACCATTCAATTCAAGAATATTATATTTAAAATCAGAGTAATTGCCAATATTTATAGCTGCAAAAATAAATAGACATACTTATTATTTCTATAAGAGACTAACAACATAAATCATGATTTACCAATGTACATCATTCTTAAATAATTATGAATCAAGTGACATAAAACTTACCAATGGGCTAAAGTTTTAATTCAATAAGATTCACATAACTTTATGATAAAACTATCGAATTATTTTCCTTTTCTTAATACCTGTGGGTAAATTAAAAAGTATAATTTGATATCTTATCCTAATTAATTATATAAATATAATAAAAATTTATGTGGGATAAAATTTATTATATTTGTATAATTAATGACAATAAATGTCATAATATGATTTTAATACTTAATATATAACTTTAATTAATTAAATATGTTGTGGCTACTCTTTAATTAAATAAAATTATATTAATCATTCAACATTTTAATTATAATATTTAATTACAATAATTAAATATAAACAAGCATATATATTTATTCATTATCCATCGTATTCGGTGAGTTAATAATATGTAAAAACAAACCATAATTTGAAATAGTGTCTGACTCAATGGTCTAGCCTATGACCCCAGATTAATGAGGGCCAAGTTCAACTCTCAGGTTATTCATATTTTAGAATTCTGTATATACAGAAAACTTCATGCATTTTTTGACCCCCAAAAAACTACACGTAGTTTCTGCGATTTTCTAAAATATTCAAGTAGGATAAACTATAACTCAAAAAATCCGAGAAACCCACGAAAAATCCAACAATTTTTCACAATTTCAGAAATCATTTTTTAATGTTTTCACTGTATAATGCTATAAATCGAATTTCTGAATGATTTATAACATTTATTTCAAATCGAAAACTTCGAAAATAAAACGTTCAATTTATTGAAAACATCAAAACTTTAATAAATAAATAAAATCAAGGCAGAAGCCTTTTAAGGCTCTGATACCAACTGTTTGATCTAACATTAATTTAGATCAATATGCGGAATAATAAATACCTTCATCCATTGACGATAAACCGGGACAGCCGCTTTCCCTTCTTGAAGAATCGCTTCTAAACCTTAATATTTCTCTATTGATGGTGTAATTTCCGTATGAGAAAATAGGCTTAGGGGACCTTCAATGCCAACCCCTATATATAGACTCTTTCCATCAAAGAATATATATGGAGGGTTATGAATGAACAGTCACCACAATCGCCTCTATTGGCGAATAGTTACTTTATTGCCAACTCTTGAAAATCAGACCACAATATTGGCAATATACATAATTCCAAAAGACACGAATAAATTATTAATTTTCTAACAAAGTTGATAAAGATAGGCAAGTAATGATGAAATTCAAGCTGCCCCATGAGATGATTTTACCGATGACGGCCAGCGTCGAAACCGCAAGAAGTTTCTGGAGAACGTCGGAGAGAATAAGCTTGGGGCTCATTTTGTAAATGTTGTTTGAGGAGATCACTTGGAACGACAGCAGAGGGATGGAGAATTTGGCGACAAATTTGTTTATCCCGGAACATTGTTCGGGAGTGAAGACCTTCCACCATTTCACCGAAACATAAGCTAGAATGATGGAAACATAAAGAGGAACAGTTGAAGCCACAACATGGTAAACATCAGAATAAGAGATCATTTCGATCAAACGATGAACACAGAGAGTTTTCAAGCATTCGAGGCTCGTTCTTACGCTTTCTTGATTGCTTTGCCACAAAACAGAAGCTGAGACGGAGTAGAAGCCTCTGAAAAGGTCATCTTCTTCCCCACAATGGCCTTGAGCCTTTGCTAGAGAGTCATAGTCTTTGCTTGTAATTTAATCTATATCGCCCTACTTTTTCTTGTGCCAGATCCACCCTCGTGAGATCACTAAGTTTTGATTAGTAATCAATGAAGAAGCGAGGGTATATCTGTCATCCTGAATCAAAAGTGTAGATTCCAATTTTCTTCTTTAATTAAAGAACATCTGAATTTGTTGACATTATCCTTCTAAACTCTGATTATCTCTCTAATCTTTCCACCATTTTCAACGAGATTAAACAGATTCTTTTGTAAGCAATACTTTATTTGTTTCAATCTAAAACATTCAAGATATAATCATGCTAGAATTGTCACGATAAACTTTATAATCATGTACCGGAATTCATTGTGATGAGAACGTAGATCGGTAGAGAATATGTCTTTTTTATCTTCCTCAACCAAACTACCGTATGCACTCAATGGGTTCTCTCTCAATGATGGGATTAAGGAGAATACGGTGCCTCTTCAGTTTGATGTCTTGGGGACCATAACCGCTAATGTCCTTTATATACTAGTCTATTAGGATTCTCATTAAAACCCTAAAAGGCCTAGTATGGGTATCTACTATTAAGCTCATACAATTATAAAAGCCTTAGGCTTTACTGAAATAGATCACTTTAAAGCTCATAATAATAAATTAGCCTCGTGATTAATTAACACAAATATACAGACCCACAATAAGTTATACGTGTTGGCCAACACGTTTAACAATTTCCAACTTGGGTCGTATATTGTGTTAATACCTTAAATCACAAATCCTTTATAGAGCTCATTTTGAAAGCTAATTTACATCATAAGACTCCCCTTAATTTAATCTAGTCCTTCTTACATATTGGTATGGAACCAAGCGGCGTTCATCACAATTATAGGTGATTAGGCCTTCTATAATCACCAATACCAACATATTCAATGACATGATCAAGTATGGATAGATAGCATGGAAACTACAAGTAATGTGACCTCAAACATGTCTATTTCCAACTGGTCTTTGACTTCATTCTGTAATGAGATCAAAATTGAAGTCCCTTATGTGCAAAAACCGCACAATTCCTTAATGCAAAACCGTAAATTCAAACAAGTTCAGAAAAATTAAACCATAACCATCAACTTTATTCTATAGAAAAATAACTAAAATAAGGTAAACAAATAATTATATAGCAACTAGTTCCAACTAAACTGATGCATCATGAGTCACTACACCCATACTAGCAACATGCTGATGAAAGACCTTGGGTGGCAATCCTTTCGTCAAAGGATCTGCAAGCATCGAAGTTGTTCCTATGTGCTCTATAGATATTTGACCTTCCTGAACTATTTCCTTCACAACCATAAACTTGATGTCTACATGTTTAGACTTTGTAGCACTTTGGTTGTTATTGGAATATAGCACAGCCGATTTATTGCCACATAATAACTTTAATGGTCTTTCAATTCCAACTATTCGCAACCCAGTGACAAAATTTTGAAGCCATATACCATGATTTGATGCCTCAAAACATGCTATGAACTCTGCTGCCATTGTTGAAGATGCTGCTGCGAGTGTCTGCTTGGCACTCCTCCAAGAAACAGCACCTCCAGCCAACATGAAAACATAGCCTGAAGTGGATCTTTTACTATCTTGGCATCCAGCTAAATCAGACTCAGAATACCCAATGATCTCCAAACTTTCTGACTTCTGATACGTGAGCATATAATCCTTAGTTCTCTGTAAATATCTCATAACCCGTTTGGCTGCCTTCCAATGACCCATTCCTGGGTTACTCAAATATCTACCCAACATTCCAACTATGAACGCAAGATCCGGACGCGTACATACTTGTGCATACATAAGGCTTCCCATAGCAAATGCATAAGGAATCTTTTGCATCTCTTGTTTTTGAAGTATGGTCATGGGGCATTGACCAAGACTAAATTTATCTCCTTTCGGTACAGGAGTATCATCTGGTTTACAACTTGTCATGTCAAATCTACTCAACACTCTATTGATGTAGCTCTTTTGTGATAATCTTAAGATACCAAGAGAACGATCTTGAAGTATCTCAATTCCTAATACAAAAGAGGCGTCACCAAGATCTTTCATCTCAAATTTTCTTTTGAGAAAATCTTTGGTGTCGTGCAATAAGCCAACATCATTACTTGCAATGAGTATATCATCAACATATAAAACCAGAAATACAAATTTACTTCCACTGAACTTATGATATACGCAATTTTCGACTATATTTGCTTCGAATCCATAGGACGTAGTAACTTCATGAAACTTGCGATACCATTGACGGGAGGCTTGTTTTAGACCATAGATGGATTTCTTTAATTTTCACACCGTAGACTTTGGATTTCCAAAAACAAAGTTTTCCGGTTGTACCATATAAATCGTTTCATCAATGTTTCCATTTAGAAACGCAGACTTTACAACCATCTGATGCAGTTCTAAATTAAAATGAGCTACAAGTGCCAAGATTACTCTTAACAAATCCTTCGATGATACTGGAGAGAAGGTTTCTTTTTAATCAATGTCTTCTTACTGGAGAGAAGGTTTCTTTTTAATCAATGTCTTCCGGTTGTACCATATAAATTGTTTCATCAATGTTTCCATTTAGAAACGCAGTCTTTACAACCATCTGATGCAGTTCTAAATTAAAATGAGCTACAAGTGCCAAGATTACTCTTAACGAATCCTTCGATGATACTGGAGAGAAGATTTTTTTTAATCAATGTCTTCTTGCTGAGTAAAACCTTTTGCGACAAGACGAGTTTTGAATCTTTCGACATTACCTTGTTTATCCTTTTTGGTCTTAAATAGCCATTTGCAACCAGTAGGTTTCACACTATATGGTAATTCGACTAGATCCCAAACGTCATTGTCATACATAGATTTCATCTCATCTTCCATAGCAGCTTTCCACTTTTCAGAGTTAGAACTTTGTAGAGCTTGACGAACACTCATTGGATCGTCTTCCATTATGCCTACATTTTCCTCATGTTCTTGAAGGAATACATAATAATCATCTGAAATTACACTCCTTCTCTCTCTAGTGGATCTCCTTAATGGCACTTCTTGATGTTCCTGAGGTAGTTGAGCTTGCAATTCATGGGAACTTCATTGTTGTCTTGTTCTACAACTGGTTCTAAACCAACATCAGGATTAATAGCCTGAAATCGATTGAAACCACCTCCGAAAGAGAATTAAATTCATCTTCAAAGACAACATTCCTTACATTATTTTCCCTCTCAAGCTCAATGTCCTCAAGGAACCTAGCATTTCCCGTCTCAAAAATTGATCTAGCAGTGGGATCGTAAAATTTAAAACCCCGAGAGCGTTCAGTGTACCCGATAAAATAACAGCTAATTGTCCTTGAATCTAATATCGTTTCATGAGGTTTATAAGATTTAGCCTCAGCTGGGCAACCCCAAACGTGAAGATGCCTAATACTAGGAATCTTCCCCGTCCACAACTCATAAGGGGTTTTAGCTACTACTTTACTCGGTACTCTATTGAGAATGTATGCTGCAGTCTTTAATGCCTCACCCCAGAGTGACTCTGGTAAAGAAGAATGATTAATCATACTTCTTACCATATCCTTAAGAGTTCTATTTCGTCGTTCTGCAACACTGTTCATACTAGGTGTCCCCGGCATTGTGTATTGCGGGACGATTCCACACTCCTCTAGGTATTTGGCAAAAGGTCCTGGACGTTGTTCACCTGATCCATCATATCTACCGTAATATTCTCCTCAACGGTCAGATTTGACAGCTTTAATCTTCTTGACAAGTTGAAGTTCAACTTCAGCTTTAAAGGCCTTAAAAATGTCCAAGGATTGTGATTTCTCATGAATTAGGTAAATATAACCATATCTCGAGTAATCATCTATGAACGTGATAAAATATTGTTGTCCATTCCAAGAAGCCGTAGGGAATGGACCAATGTCCGTGTGTATCAGTTCTAAAACACTCGAGCTCCTATTAGCACCTAATTTTCTTTTATTGGTTTGCTTTCTCTTAATACATTCCACACAAACTTGAAAGTCTGATAAATTAAGAGAATCCAAAATTCCATCCGACACAAGCCTCTGAATTCTCTCTTTAGAGATATGACCTAAACGCTTATGCCATAACATTGCAGAATTTTCATTTAATTTACGCTTTGTACCTTTGGAATATGTATGCAGAGTCTCATTATATGAAGAATCGGAATCAACCATATACAAATTATCAATTAAAGAACCAGAACCAACCAGATTTGAATTGAGATAGAAATTAACTTTATTATTTCCAAAAGAACAATGATATCCAGATTTGTCCAAACAGGAAATAGAAATTAAATTCCGTCTAAATGACGGAGCAACAAAAGTCTCATTCAAATCTAAATAAAATCCAGTCTTTAAAAGTAATCTGAAATTTCCGACAGCTTCAACTTTAACTGTTTTGCCATCGCCCACATAGATGAATCTTTCAGCATCATTTGGCAATCGGCTCCACAGGCAACCCTGCATAGACATACTTATGTGAGTAGTAGCACCAGAATCTACCCACCAAGAGTCTCGTGGTACAGAAGCTAAATTAACTTCAGAACAAACCAAAGCGAGAAATTCACCTTTCTTTTCACACCATTTGGCGCGTTTTGGGCATTCTCTCTTCATGTGACCCTTCTTATTGCAAAAATAACAGGTGAATTCTTTATTCTGTTTATTTTCCTTCTTTTGCTCAGAGGTCATATTCGCAGCTCCCGAAGGTTTCTTTCTTTTCTTATCATGAGAAGTAGATGCCAAGTGAGCACTTTCAGTCTTTTCTCGCTTAATTATATCCTCTTCTTGAACGCACTGAGAAATCAATTCATTAATATTCCATTTTTCCTTCTGAGTATTATAACTTATCTTGAATTGATTAAACTGTGGCGGAAGAGTAATAAGGACTAGATGAACGAGAAGATTTTCCTTAATCTCGACATCATATTCCTTAAGTTTTCCAGCAAGATGAGATATTTCCATAATGTACTCCCTTATGTTCCTTTTGCCTTTATACCTCATAGAAATCAAAGCAGTTAAAAAACTACTTGCTTCTGCATTTTCATTTTTGGCAAAGTAAGTCTCAATTTGAGCGAGAAATTTCTTGACATCTTTATCCTCAGTCATAGAACCCCGAAAAGATTCTGAAATGGAGCGCCTTATGATCATAAGACACATGTGGTTTGACCGTTCCCACTTTTCTAAATTGACCGTGTTAGGGTCTTCCGGAGTAGCAGTGGGTTTTTCGGTCCTTAATGCAAGGTCAAGATCCATGCATCCAAGAATAATTTCCACCGTCTCTTCCCAAGCCTTAAAGTTCGATCCAGTAAGCATTGGAATCGAGTTCAAATTGGCAGATACTTGATGAGAAGCAGAAACTGATATTTTACAGAGAACAAAATATAAACATATACTCAAATCAATACTTAGATCATAATTAAAATCAACCAAGTATTATTTCACAAATAGTGGGCCCATATAAAAATAAAAATAAAATACCTAAAGCAACATTGATCTTTCATCTTTGGATGAAAGATACCAATTGCAAGTAGTACTTTCAACGAAATAATTAAATATTGACAACAAACTCTGTCAAATAATAGTCTTCCTTTGGACCGACTATCATTCACATGAGTTATTCTTCATAATTGTCACATACTTATTATCTCAATTATATTTGTCATTTGGCTAAATAATAACCTTCATTTGGGCCGATTATTAAATACATAAACAACAAACATACCCATCTTTACAAATTAAAATAAATTAATCTTCATAACAGAGGTTACTTTGGCAACTTATTACTTCAATTAATCTAATTCAAAATACAAGACACGAATATTTATAAAAATATTCATTAATTAATCTTTTAATCAAACATGTGCACCACTAGAATTGAATAAATTGTTCTTTATTAGTGAATAATAAATCACTTATCCGTATAGAACACAAGTATTCAAAATAATTCCACAACGAATCAAAAGATTTACATAAAATAATCTCAAAATCAACATCTAAATTTTAAATAGATGAAAAATACAAACTTTATGAATCAAATCGAACAACCCAACACGATTATTGCTCTGATACCACTTGTAAGCAATACTTTATTTGTTTCAATCTAAAACATCCAAGATCTAATCATGCTAGAATTGTCACGAAAAATTTTATAATCACGTACCGGAATTCATTGTGATGAGAACGTAGATCGGTAGAGAATACGTCGGGTTTCTTGATCTTCCTCAACCAAACTACCGTACGCACTCAATGAGTTCTCTCTCAATGATGAGATTAAGGAGAATACGGTGTCTCTTCAGTTTGATATCTTGGGGACCATAACCGCTAATGTCCTTTATATACTAGTCTATTAGGGTTCCCATTAAAATCCTAAAAGGCCTAGTATGGGTATCTATCTATTAAGCCCATATAATTATAAAGGTCTTAGGCTTTACTAAAATAGATCACTTTAAAGCCCATAATTAATAAATTAGCCTCGTGATTAATTAACACAAATATACAGACCCACAATAAGTTATACGTGTTGGCCAACACGTCTAACATCTTTCGCTTTCCCCCTCCTAGAAATAAATTAGAAAATAATTCAGTACGTAACGGCCCACGACTGGCCATGTCTTAAGGTATTCGTTTAAGTTACAATAGCTTCATTAATGTTCTTAAAACAGTAAATAGAATGGAATAAAGGACTAAATTGCAAGGGAAGCAATAAGAGGTGCAGCGGCGGAAGGAATTTTGGCTAAATATGGTCAAAGGCATGAGAATAAGTGTGATGGAGAATTTGCTTTTCTGTAATATTTTGCCAGCAAAAAACCCTATTTTTCGCACAAATGATTCGCTAATGGACGAATGAATTCACAGTTTTGTTCAGCCTGAAAAGGGTCACGAGCAACTGTATCGACAATTGACGGATGTGTCACAGATTGGGCATATGGAACAAAATTAGGGGAGAATGAAATGTTGTTATCGGATTTAAGAATATGTCTGAGATAGGATAATTCCTAAGCAGAATCATGGCTACTCTCGAATTTCAACTTCGTAGAACACAACTTTTGTAGTGCATGGAAAGAGAGAGCATCTTCATCTTCTGCAACTCTTTTTTCTGTGGAAGATGGGCTTCATTTGGGAAAGCTTCATGGTCGGTAGTCAAACAAAGGCTTTGCTTCTGCATTATGATTTCGGCAAAGTCTAAAGAAGCTTTTTTTTCATTTTACTCATTCAAATGTTTAAAACGATGACATTAATTTAACCACGTCTTATATTGTAATAATTAAACGATGAAATTAATTCTCGAAGTGATTTAAACAATAAATTAAAGTGAAGTTCATTTGGTAACGCGATTCGACCTAATTTTTACCTACTTCGCATTTTAAGACCTTGAAGATTCTTTTATATTTCGAACTCGAGAAAATCATGATTGACTTACGAGTCTCAATCAAACCTTACATTCACTCTCTTGCGAAGGACATCACTGTTTATTTTCTTGACTCTGATTTTCGAAAGACGTCACCCTTAATTCATAATTTTTTATTCAAATACAATCATTCAAATAACCGAGTTACAGTTTTATAATAATCGTTCACTCAAATTTTAAAAATAAATCTCAAGTTAAACTCTATGTGTGTGAGTAGAAGATTCGGCGGCGCTTCCGCAGCGTTTTTCTCGAGCCAAAATTCTTTTTTCTTTGAACTTTCTTCCTTCCATTTATAAATTTAGCTTTATGTTGAGTTTCAGTCGACCTAAACGTTCTAATTGTTGGAAAATAATCATTGAGGGGAGTTTCAATCAACTATTTATGCTTTTGGTCGACCTATATGTAGTTTTCGAAATATGCCTGTCATACGAAGAAGGCAGGAAGTTCAAATATGACAAAGCACTTGAAGAGTTGCAATAAGTATTTGTTGGCCACAGATCAATTACAGAAGAAGTTGTCTTTTACTACGCATAAAGGGGAAGCAAGCTCGTCTTATGTATCATATTTTACGTAGCCAGAGGCACGTGAAGTACTTGCAAGCATGATTATAACCGATGAACTACCAATGAGAATGGTAGAAAAAGAAGGATTCAGAAAGTGGTGCACATATCTCATGCCCGAGTTGGTTCTACCTTCGCGTAGGTCAGTGTCAAGGGATATCGAGGCCATTTATAAGAGGAAGAAAAATCAGTTGAAAGATTATTTCAGTAAAAGCAATCAGAGAGTTTTCGTGACAACAGATACTTGGACATCCGCGCAGAATATAAACTACATGGTTTTGACAGGTCACTTTATCGATGGAGATTGGAAATTGCACAAGAAAATATTGAATTTTCGACAGATTGACGACCACAGAGGAGAAACCATTGGGAAATTAATTGAGAGATGTTTGCGTGATTGAGGGATTGAGAATGTGTTCACAATTACGGTGGACAACGTCTCCTCAAATGATGTGGCCATTGCACATATGGTTAAGAGTTTGCGACATTGGAATGGATTGGTTATGGATGGAGACTTCATTCACGTGTGATGCTTTGCTTATATCACTAATTTAGTTGTGAATGATGGGCTTAGAGAGCATCAAACTTCTATTAGTCGAGTACGGAGGGCGGTGAAGTACGTTAAATCTTCACCAGCACGTTTAGTGAAGTTCAAAAGTTGCATTGACATGATGAAGATAGCATTTAAGGGCAATGTGACATCTGATGTGCCTACTCGATGGAACTCGACATACCTTATGTTGGAAAGAGCTGAGAAGTATGCAGCTGCATTCGACAAACTTGCAAAATCCGACACTCAGTTCTTGGCATATATGGGAGAAGAAGGGCCTCTCACAGACGAAGATTGGATGGATATTCGTCAATTTACCTTTGTTTGACGATTTTGATGGGGGACAAGCGGGGGCGTGAATATTATGATGAAATAGATGTTCTTTTGCGCCGACTATACAGTGAGTATAAGGGTTCAAGTGATGAACCATCGAGTTCGTCCAATGTTAGCGCACCACTACTAAAGGATTCTTTATTTTCGAGATTATATTCCGGGACATCTTTTACCGAGTCTAGAATTAGTAGGTCGGAACTTGACGTCTACCTGCACGATGCTGTTGAAGAATTTTCTGATAATCTTGACCTTTTGCTATGGTGGAAATTGAATTCCCATAAATTTCCAGTTTTGAGTATGATAGCGAATGACGTGTTAATCGTTCTGATTTCTACAGTACCGTCGGAGTCAGCTTTTAGCTGTGGTGGTCGCGTTATTGACTCATTTCACACTTCTTTGTTACCGAAAACAGTGGAGGCCCTTATATGCACTCAGAGTTGGATCCGTTCTGAATCTGAAACTCCATTGTTGTCGGAGGTATTGGAAGATTACAAAACGATTGACGAAGGTATATTTTAACTACAAGTTATTTATTAACATTACTATTTATTAATGTTATATATTATTACTAATTATGTTTTATGTGTTTTTGTTTTGCAGAAATTACGGAGAATGCAAGCGGGGGAGACATAGAGCCGATCTAAGGCAGCGAATGAATCAGATTTAGTCTTTTTGGTTTTGTTGTAATGTTGTTTTCGTATTCTGTATTGTTTTGTTCTTTGGATTATGATTGATGGATTATTGATAGTTGATACTTTGATAGATTTAGATTATGGATAATTTACGTTTAGTTGTTTTGGATTATCGATATGTGTAGATTGTAGCTGGAAATCGGATTATCCATATGAAATTGTAGTTTACTTGCAGGAAATGAGAAGTGAGAATTGGCATGCAGGATGCTGGAAATTGGAAAATGCTCCCGGGAAAACGGTTGACGGCCCTCCTCTGATCCGAAATCCGATCCGAAAGAAGGGAATCCGATCGGATTCGGATACGGATCAGATTGATTTTGAGGGTCAATATGATCGGATCCCCCTACTCCAATCCGATTTTCGTCGGATCGGATTGGTTCGACAACAATCCAAACCAATCTGATCCGACGCCCACGCCTACCCAGAAGATATTAACTTAAGATTTTATTTTTAAGTGTGAGTTTTGTAAAAATTGTAAAACCATAACTGAGTTGTTCCGAGCATTCATTTTTTGAGAAAAAAACTTAAGAGAAATGGTGACGCCCTTCTAAACGAAGATTCATGAAATAAGAGTGACGCTTTTCAAAAAGAAGCGTCAAATTATAAAGATTTAGTTGGCACCTAGAAGTCAACTTGGTGAATCCTCGTGTGACGACGAAACAATCTTCAAAGTACAGTCTTAGAACACAAACGTCGGCATGGTTGACCGAATTGCGTTAACACATCAATGTAAATCTCTCTAACCCTTACTCTCTTTTTATCGCGTAAATATATTAGGGTTAGAATTCATAAAATCACAATAAAGCTAGGTTTGAAATCAGTCCTATAATTGATATTCGAGTGTGGTCAATTGCTTTTGGTAGTGATTTGTTATTTGATGGTGATTATTTGAGAATATTTTTGTTGGTTAAATTTTAATTTATAATGGTATCTAGCTCCAACAATATGCATATAGAGGGTCAATTAATTGCTTGGCCATCATACTTGGATGAAAATGATTATGCTTATTGGAAAATCATGATAAGAATATTTGTTATGTCTATGAATTTTGATATAGGAGATTTTATTAAAAATGGACTATATATACTAGCAAAATTGAAAATGGTATTGTTATTCTTAAATCGTTAAATGAATTAGATGAAAACAATATAAATGACATAAGTTTAAACGCAAATGCAATGCATGTTTTATACTGTGCTCTAAGTAGATATGAACTTAATAGGGTGCAATCTTGTCAAAATGCATTTGAAATTTAGAATTTGCTTAAAATTACTCATGAATGCACAAATGAAATTAATAAAAAAAAAATTGAGTATGTTTAGTACATGAGTATGAAATTTTGTCTATGGATAAACATTGAATTATTAGTTCACTAACCTGAGTAATGTTTTAAAGTTGCTCGGTAAAAATATACAAATGAGAGCTTTGTTAAGAAAGGTTTGCAAAATCTACAAAGAAGATAACCTTGAGAACCAATGACCAACAGGATCTCAAGGATAAAGAGATTGCTCAAATGAAAAGAGATGTCCTCCAAGCCTTATCAAGTCAAAGTGACGAATCCAAAGATGAGGAAAGCAACAAGGACTGCACATAATGAAAAGATTCGGGAGATTCTTCTAAGAGAAAAAAGAATTCACGAAAAAGCTTCATTAAAATAAGGAAAGCCGCACAAAATAAAAGAGTTCAAATGTCATGGATGAGGGAAAAAGAAACCACTACAAGACAGTGCTCTCAAGGAAAAAAGAGCAAAAAACTCGCAAAACGAAAACCATTGAAGTTCACCGTCAGAAAAGTGAAGATGAGATTTCCTCTGAAGAAGATGAAATTGCCAACTCGTGTCTCATGACCAAGGAAAATGAGCTTGATGTTTCTTTTAGCAATTCCAATTCTATAGGTGAAATAATAATAGTGAATTACCTGTTTAATGGAATCTGGAAAGTCAATAATCACAGCACAGCACAGACACTACCAACGTTTAACAAACCGGACCTCTCTTCCTATCCACAGTTGCTTTTTCGTGCGCTTGCCAAGGAAATAGTACAGCACTACCAAACTGACTCCTAGGAATTCCCGATGCTGATTATTAATCTGGAACATGGATCTTTACTTTAAGTGTTTTCTTTTTGGTGTGAAACATTTATCAAGTTGGTGAACAGTAGCGTCCTAAAACTCAGTAGAAGATGAAGAATGGACTGTGAGGCTGAAAAGCTTGGTCGAGCTTTCAGTTTTACTAAAGACCAGAACTAGCTCCCAAATATTTCCATTCACTGGTTTGGCCAAATCTCGCCAACATTTTCTTCAGAAACAAAGGTCCAGTTAGTCGAGGTCTAGTTGAATGCAAACAAATACATTATGTCTTATATTGCTTGAAAACATCGATCTTTTTCGTTTATTTAAACCAAAATCAAAGTTGCATGAACAATATTATAGTACATCAATAGAGTTAAGAACACAGTTTCATGATATCTTAATATATACAAAAGTAGGAAGAATATCAAAATCTCTATATATTATCTATGCACACAAGGGAGTAAAAAAATGAAGGATGGAGACAGATTAGAAGAGATGGAAACGGCAATACTGAAAAATGAAGAGAACCTGGGGAAAAGATGCCAATTTTGGATGCCGGAAAATGAGACCAAGTCTTCGAGATGCGTGAAAAGACGCCGAAAAAGCCAAGTGGGTAGTGGAGCACCGGTCGGTGGTGATGAGAGCCAGAAGCAGCAGGTTGATCAAATTCCAGCTGAGGCGTAAGCAGGTCTAAACTACAGAAAATTAAACTTCCATTTGAAAGAAGAATTTTCACTGTAATTAGCTTTAAGATTTCCATTTTTTCTGATCAATAATAGACATAGATGGCCTGGTCGATACGAAGCTCATTTGTGGGATAAGCTATCATGGAATATTACACAGAAAAAGAAGGGGAAACAAGGTACATCTACGTTACTGTTTTCTCTCTAATTGCTCTAATTTAACATCCTCCTTGAGATGATATCATATGCTTATTTTTTTTCATGTGCATTTGAACTGGATTCTGGGACTCCACAGTTTACCTTGGTTTGTACTTTTCTGATGATGACCTTTTTTTCTTTCATGTGGAATTTCGGTTGTTTCTGCATATTTTTACTGAAACATAAAATAAATTACATTTTTAAGTTATGGGCTTACAGGAGCTTATGACGATGAAGAATCTGCCGCTAGAGCATATGATTTAGCAGCTCTGAAATACTGGGGAACGTCAGCTTCAACCAATTTTCCTGTAAGATCACAAATTTTCTCAGACTTTCACCTTCATTTAACTACAATAGAAATGTTTCATCGATTTTTCGTTACAGGTATCTGAATAAGAAAACGAGGTAAAAATTATGCAGCCAATGACAAAAGAGGAGTATCTTGCCTCTTTAAGAAGGTTTGACTTCTAACTCAAGCCATGTTTTTCTATCCTTTTTCATTGCCCGACACATTTTCCTTTTTGGGCCTTTGGAAGAGCAGTGGATTCTCGAGAGGTGTATCGAAGTAAACGGGAGTTGCAAGGTGAAATTCTCTATCACCAGATGGGAAGCTAGAATAGGAAGAGTGTTTGGAAATAAATATCTGTATCATGGCACTTACAGTAAGTCAGATTCCCAAAAAACTTGTCTTATTCGCTCATCGGTAGGAATCTAGCAGTCACAATTTTTTTTTGCAGGCACCCAAGAGGAAGCTGCTCGTGCCGATGATATAGCGGCCATCGAGTACGGAGGAAACAATGCCATCACAAATTTCGACCTGAGTTCATAGATGAGATGGTTAAAGCCAGAACCAGACAACGACAGTGCCGAATATGGAGCAGTAAGAGCCCCGGACCCAGAAAATGGGCCAAATTGTCAGCAATCAATAGAATTTCCCTCCTTCAGCGATGATTATTGTGGCTCTGTCTACTTGAACGCTAATAAAACGCAAGATATTGGTGAAGGCTCGCTCAATAGGTCTTCTTCGCCCACGGCACTCAGTATCCTTCTCGGGTCTTCCATGTTCAGAGATTTGGTTGAGAAGAACTTACATGTCTCTCGTGGGAAGCTGGTGAAAAGGGTCAGAAAATTCTGGCGAGTGAAGAATGTTCTGTTATTATTCTTTCACATCGTCGAATTTTCATTCCACAATCTATTGAATAAGAAATAATATGAGAAATTAATTTTGATATCATGATAAATAAACGAATCTTTTAAATATTGAAATTTGAAAATAAAAAATAATTTATCATTTGTATTTTATTTTAAGAGAAAGATTCCAATTTTGAAATGACATAAAAGTGATAACCAACCATACCAAAGAATAAAATAATATAATAACATGAAGGAAAAGTATTATAACATATTATGTGTTAGATTTATGATTGTATTAAAATTTTAACTAGATAATTTATTAAATTATTGCAAGTAACAGTAGTAATTAATAAGGAAAAGGAAATAAGCTTTAGCATTGCTCATAGTACCAAGTTATTCACAATTTCCACGAATCCCTCCACGTCGGATACAAGGGGACAACAGTCCACGTGCAGACGCTAGGGGTGGGCATCCCAGACGTATGTTCGGACGCATCATTCGTTCGAGTGAGGGACCGATCGGACAAATCGTTCGGACAAATCAGTCGTCCGAGTGAGGGACGATTTGGAGTTGTAAAACATCTCGTCATGTCCATCATCCGAATCATCTGCATATTCGATCACGAGGTTGATGTGTTCCGGTGTAATCATCACCACTCGCCCAAACATAAACGTCATCGCATTACTACTACCCGCAGATACCACAATATTCGCGTATAAGAGAAGCACTATTCGCTCTACTAATGGGCCAGATAACTCAAAACTACCGACCAAACTGATGTCAGCAGTCATCCGACGAATACCCAACTGTTCAAACGCTGGAAATACAGCCGGTCTGGGAGGTATTACCGACCATAATGAGAAGACTTCGTGAAACATCCACTCGTGTGAAAGTGAACGAAATTTTGCCACGACGTGTAGCCACCAGCAATGGCGAATCAAGAACCCGAGGACAATGTCAAACGTCTGACGGCTGTGATGATCTCTCATCATCTTCGCGATGCTTTACAACGATTCTAATGCGTTTTCCAGGAATGACATGTATTTTTATAGAAATAAAAAATTTTGGCAGAATTTTACACCGATTTCAGATTATTAGTAAAATGTAAGAAAAAAACATCAAATTTATAGTTTTTTACGGGGTTCGAATCGTCCCTCACTCAGACGAATGATTCATCCAAGTAATGTATAATCTGTCCGAGCATGCGTCTGGTTAGTGGTGTCAATCGAGCCGGCTCAAGCCCGGGACGGCTGGCTCGTCGAGCCTACCGAGCCAAACGAGTCGAGCCTGTCGAGCCTATTCAAGCCGGCTCGTTCGAGCTTTTTTTAAAAAAAATTGGCGCGAGCCGGCTCGCGAGCCTCGAGCCTAAACGAGCGAGCCGGACCGAGCCAGTCGAGCCTAAACGAGCCGAGCCGGACGAGCCCAACATAGAAAATTTGTTTTCGTATATTGAAGTTTTATAGTTTTTCGTATTGTGTAATTTTAAATTTTGATGAAAAATTTATGGTTATTGTTTTCTGCAATCCAAAAATTTTTTTTCAAGATAACGTTTGTATGTAGCGCCTCCATTATGTCAAAGAAATACGAAAACAATATCATTGAATCAAAATGTCAAAGAAACTCGAAAACAATAGTATCGAAACATTAAATCAATAGCATTCAACATATATAGCATCCGATTTTAAATCAATTCGTGAAAGAGGTAACAATTAATAATCATGCATTGTACGAATTGAACTATAAACACCGAAATCATTCATTGTGCCAAATAAAAAGTAAAATAAGTTACAAAAAAGTCTACTAATTGTTCGAAAAGATTACAGAAGAACGAATCTACTCCACAGAGAGATCGTCCTATGCAGGTGAAGCAGCGGTGGGTATGCCTCCGGCGAGTTGGTAAAAATCCCAGCCCAATGTCCGTTTTGTGCCTCGTCAAACCTCTGATCCAAGGTTGAGATGCAAGCATCTATCGTGTCAAGGCGTCGGTGAATTCTCTCAAATGAATTCTCCAAAAATTCCTGGTGGTCGTGCAAAAATGCCTCAATCCGGCGGGTTGTTGATTGACGAGGACGAATAGCTGCTTCAGCTTCTTGTTCTTGGTCTTGCTCAGCGTCCTCGTGCTGGAGTGACTGTAATGTCGAACCAGGATGATCGGCTTTGAAGATCCACTCGTCGTCGGTGTTTTCCACGATACTCATTCTCGCAAGGGTAGATTGGGTGTAGATGTCGACTCTCTTAACGGGGAGAGGTGTCTCGGAGGAAGGAAAATTGACACCGTGTTGGTGGAAAATTTCCGTCAACAAAAGGTTGAACGACATTGACTTGGACGAGTTTTCAAAAAGATCAATCATCCTTTTTAAAATTACATAACCAACGTTAAAGTTGGTTCAAGTGAAAATGTGGTAAAAAAAGTGCAAATTCATACCACTCACGTGATCCCTATGTCCATCCATAGGTAGGAGGTTGTAAGAGAACATGTGGTGGACTAGACGAGCCGTGACGTTCAAGTCATTAGCTTTTGGTTTAGGGGGAAAGTGAGTGTCGGGATTTTTCACAACGGAGAGGAGAAACTGAGTGTATTCACTCGTTTCGACACAAGGAGGCTCGGTGAAAGACTCGTAGTAGCAAGAGGCTCTCTCGTTGCCTATGCAATTCAACATCTCGTTGAGCTTACAAGACATGATAGTTATGCGTTCACCGTACACATAACTAGACACTTGTATAAAGGGTTTGGTAAAAACGAAAAATTAGCATAAAACATGCGAATTGGGGTTTCGTAATACGGTCCCCGAAATTGAAACAACTCAGACAAATCAACACAATCGAATAACTCGTGAATCAATAGGTTACGGATGGACCAGATGTTTCCGTTGAATATGCAAATTCTAGCCGTTACATTTTAGCGGTCGACTCTTTTTACAACGTCGGTCGACACTTTGTGTATACCGGTCGACCCTTTTATAATGGCGGTCAACACTTTCACTAGCAAAAAAAACCTTGTAGTCGATATATGTAAACGTGGTCGACACCTAAAGCATTCTGTAACATTAGCCGGTCGACCTTCGTATGTGGTCGACCTACAAAATTTATAATGTCGATTAAGTGTCGACCGCTGTTACACTAAGGGTCGACCGCACAACAGGTATTCTGAGCCAGCTCGGTAGGCTCGGTATTGCTGAGCTCAAGAGCCAGCGCGAGCGAGCCGACGTGCTGGGCTCTGCTCGGCTCGACACTGTAGCAATCTGAGCAGGGCTCAGACTGCTACAGTACCGAGCCGGCCGCGCTCGTTTGCCAGCATTACTTCCGGTAAGCTTCAAATTTATTTTTTCAAAATTTAGGCTTAAATTGGCCTATTGCAGGCTCAAATTTAGTTTTTTCTCAAATAATTATTCCAAATATTAATAAATCAGTAGAGTTCCCATAATTTATTTATTTTATGTTTCAAATTTGCCTTTGAATTTGTGAAATAAAATGAAAAGAGTAAAGATTGGGGAGAGAGTGGATAAAAATCCGCTGTTGAGAATAGCCCACTGGAAAGCGAAGAATGGCCCCTGGTTTTATCTTCTTCAAATCAACTCCTTTCTTCTTTCAGCTTACCAGGAACCCCCCCACACTTGCCCGATCCACCTTTTATACTCTCTCGCATCCTCTTCCTGCGACTCCTACAACCAACGTGCCTATTTTCGCATCTTGCCTCTCCTTTTATCCTCCAACCGATACCACCTTTTGCTGCATGATCTACCATCTCTAACTCTTCAATTTCATTCTTTCTGTCGCCTTTATATTCTCTCTATCTTCCGCCTTTTCTTGGATATTCTTGGCTGTTGGATGGTACCCGGATTGATATTTGCTCTCGATATTGTCATTTCGATGTAAAAGTTCATAGAGATCGCCCGGCAAGCTTTTTGCTCGAGTGGGAGGTTTTTCGGGGATTGCTTTCATCGTCCTAATTGTGAGTTTTTTTTTTGTTTGGTTGCCTTGTTTTGAGTATGGTAGTGGTTGTAGTTTAGAATTTCAATTAAATGAGGATTGAGAGGTCTCTGGCTGAACGAAAAGTTAAGGATCTTTTCGACTTGCCGAAGGAGACGAAGATTAATGTAATCAAGTCTAAGAAAATTCGGCGGCGCAAAAAGAAAATGACGCCGGTTCAGAGGCTATTTGAGATTTGCAAGGATGTTTTTGCTCACGGCGGGAGTGGGATTATTCCACCCCCTGAAGATATCCAACGGCTACAGTCTGTTTTGGGTACGTTATATCAATACCCATCATCGTGCTTCTCGTTTGATTTTCGTTCTCTTTTCTTGATTCTCTCTATCTCTAACCCCAATGAACTTGCACTGATATGATGGAATCTTTTTATGATTTTTGTCTGATTAGCTGTGGCAGTGTTCATTTCCATTCGATGAAGATTAAAAAATACGTCTTTCATTATTCGGCATTATTGAGTAAATGGCTTTTGAACCAATTTGTAACATCTTTCCAAACAGACAACATAAAACCAGAAGATGTCGGGTTGTCGCCGGATTTGCCTTATTTTCGGCCTATGGACAGGCATCAAACGCAGCCAATTACATATCTTCATCTCCACCAATGTAGCAAGTTTTCGGTATAGACAATATTATTATACAGTTCAAACATTTGGAGTGATGGTTACAATTAGTCAAGTTGAGATGAAGAAGTATTGAGTGTTTTGGTTTAATCTTTTCATGTTGGTTTCCGGATTCCCTTATATTTACAGATGGGGATATTTTGCTTGCCACCATCAGGGGTTATTCCACTTCATAATCATCCTGGGATGACTGTTTTCAGCAAGCTTCTTTTTGGAACTATACACATTAAATCTTATGATTGGGTGGTTGATGCTGCTCGAGGCGGTTCAACATCAGGCGCCAATCCACCAAGTAAGTTTTTTTAAGGATAACTAGTTATATGATGTTTTCTGAAAAAATGTTTCAATGTACTTCAACTTCTCCATTTCCTAAAGTACTTCTTGTTTTGCTGTTTATAGGAACAGAACACTGTTCTTGAGAATGATTCTGATTCTGATCATTGCATGTTTCTATTTGATACTCATCATTTCTAAAACCAAGTTTCGATGAGCTTTCCACCACCAAACTTGCCATCCCCCGCAATTTAGTAGTTATTCGAGTCTTATTAATTTGCTACATAATGGAGAGGGAAAAAATCGAGTATGAAATCAGTGCTTTCCTGGAATGAGTTTCTTAGATGAGCACTTTCACATAAAGTTTTCACCTGTGATCTGTGGAAATAATTTGATTTGGTATTGATTTTTCATTAATCCAATGCCAGCAGACGGAGCCCGATTGTGCAAAGTGAAGGTCGACTCGGATTTTATGGCCCCATGCAATGCATCCGTCCTTTATCCAGCAGATGGAGGCAACATGCATTCCCTCACAGCCATCACGGCTTGTGCTGTTTTAGACGTACTTGGTCCCCCATACTCTGATCCTGATGGCCGCCACTGCACGTATTATCGAGATCTCCCCTTTGCCACCTTTGCCGGTATAAATCTTAGGAGTATTTTTGTTCGATAAGGTTAGAGCTTGACAGCAACATTCTTGACTATTCGGCTTCTGGTTGAAATTTTTCAGTTGAGGGGGTTTCAGTGGCAGAGGAGGATGAAGGGAAGTACTCGTGGCTTCAAGAGAGGGAGACGGTCGAGGAGTTGGCCTTCGTCGGAGCGACATACAGAGGTCCAAAAATTACCAAAATTTGATTTGATTACCAACAGACAGATGAAATTTCTATAGCTCTTTTCTTTTCACCATTGTTGAGTGATTTCATACTCAAAACTGATGACGAACAAAGAGCTTTTTGAAGCTGCGAATCACATAATTTGATGTTCCCCTTCCAGAATTTACAGAATAAGTTGTCTGCTTAATTCAACGTAAAAAAATACATATTTCAATGTATTAATGTGCGACTTCTTTCTGGATCAAATGTGAAGGTATTTGCTACTTCACAAATTAAATTTGATGGATATCGTACGAACCATTTTTTTTTATTTTGGTGCAATTTTCAACAGCTCACTACGAAACGGAAGATTTAGAACCTAGCAGAAACCTTCATAAATTAAATTGTTTCTGCTATGTAATACTGTGTACAAACTAAGTGTTTTTATGCTATCTAATGCTTCAACTAAAAATTTGTTTGAAGTCATACATACTGAATTATGAGGAAGAAAAAAAGGCGAATTGGAGTATGACACATGTCACTATATGATTAATACCAAATCATGATTAAGACATAATTAGTAAAAATTATGGGATCATTAAGGTTTACTAATCATGATTAATTAAGTTAACCCTGAGGATTAGCTTAGAACTAATGTGAATTAATTAGTTAAGCTAAACATGATTTAAATAATGATAATGAAGGTATTTTAGCAAATAATAGAGCAGGTTATGGTAAAATGGTAAAAGTAAATAGATAAATTTGGCAAAAAAGTAATTTCACCCCATGAACCATCTAGAAATATTGGAGGATGGCTGATGATCAG
>QAOC01036322.1:3515-28750 GCA_003255005.1 Begonia fuchsioides | reverse complement strand
TGAGCTCAATGGAGTTGTGCGGTAGGTCGTTATCTCCTAACGATGTATGTAACTCCTAAGATCAAGTTTTGTGGATGGTCGTCATATGGGGGGCGGATCCACACCATTAAAATGAAATGTTTTGCATTGTTTTCAAATCATGTCATGTAATGCATCATTCATGTTTTATTTACACTACTTACTGAGCTTTAAGCTCATTAGTTAGACTTTGCAATGTAGGTGAGGATTTGAATGTTGAAGAAATTTTACATGATGATTGATCAAAGAAAGAGGAGGAGAGCGTCTACCGTGAAGCCTTGCTGTTGTTAAGCGAGATTTTGACCGGTGGAGTAAGCTCACTAAAATACATGTATTT
This sequence comes from Begonia fuchsioides, assembly GCA_003255005.1. Lineage (NCBI taxonomy): Eukaryota > Viridiplantae > Streptophyta > Magnoliopsida > Cucurbitales > Begoniaceae > Begonia > Begonia fuchsioides. The sequence continues at coordinate 28,395 of QAOC01036322.1, read as the reverse complement.
TGAAAAGGATTTATAAAATGGTTATTTTGAACTACAAATATGTAACGTTTGTACAGTTTTATATTTACAAAATGTGACTTATGTTTAACGACTTATGAACGTATGATTTGAAAAAGGTTAGCTTCCTCTATGTATGTACAAATATATATGTATAGATTTGATAAAAGAATTTTCAATGAAAAGCTTTTTATGTTAAAAAAAACGGGATGTTACACCCTCCGTACTCGACTAATAGAATCTTGATGCTCTTTAAGCCCATCATTCATAATTAAATTGGTGATATGAGCAAAGCATCGCATGTGAATGAAATCTCCATCCAAAACCAATCCATTACAATGTCGCAAACTCTTAACCATATGTGCAATGGCCACATCATTAGAGGAGACGTTGTCTACCGTAATTGTGAACACTTTCTCAATCCCCCAATCACGCAAACAATGCTCAATTAATCTTCAAATGGTTTCTCCTTTGTGGTCATCAATCTGTCAAAAATTTAAAATTTTCTTCTGCAATTTCCAATCTCCGTCTATAAAGTGGCCTGTCAAAACCAAATAGTTTATATTCTGCGCCGACGTCCAAGTATCCGTAGTCAGACAAACTCTCTGATTACTTTTACTAAAATATTCTTTCAATTGAATTTTTTTTCTCTTATAAATGACCATGATATCCCTTGACACTGACCTGCGTGAAGGTAGAACCAACTCGGGTCGGAGATATGCGCACCATTTTATGAATCCGTCTTTTTCTACCATTCTCATCGGTAGTTCATCAGTTATGATCATGTTGGCAAGTACTTCACGCGCTTCTGCCTGTGTGAAAGACGATACAGAAGACGAGCTTGCTTCTCCTTTCAGCGTAGTAAAAGGCAACTTCTTCTGTAATTGATCTGTGACCAATAAATACTTGTTGCAACTCTTCAAATGCTTTGTCATATTCGAACTTCCCGCCTTCTTTGTATGACAAGCATATTTTTTGCCACAATGGTTGCAGCTAGCTCTTGGATCCTCCGAATCACATCCTTTAACTAATGTAAAATGATCCCAACATGCAGCCCTCAATGCTCTTTTTCTTGGATTAGGGCCAGGCTCAATAGGATTCGTAGTTGTCGTAGGAGTTGTCGTTGTTGGTTGCATCGTTGGGTCGATAGTTGCAGTTGCAGAAGCTGTACTTTTCATTCTACAAAAAAAACAACCAAAGCAAATTACGCAATTCAATATCAATCAATAACAAACGCAATTCAATAACAATCAACAACAAATAACGCAATTCATCCAACATTCTAAATTCTTCTGTATTAAAATGATTTAATCAAATAATACATTCTCAATTAACAAAGTTGAAACACGGATTCAACCATCAATCACGAGCCGGATTCAATCACAATTAACAAAATTGTATAATTCAATCAAAATTCTAACATTTGTATAATACATTCTCAAATCTCAATCACAATTCAATCAAATGTAATTCAACAATTCACACAAAAATATTGTATACCTAAATTGTATACCTAAATATTGTCGGTAGAAGCAGAAGCAGCGGATGGCCGGAGGGCTGGAGGCAGAGGATGCAGCGGAAGCAGAAGCAAGCAGCGAAGGGCCTCGGGTGGTCGTCGTTCTGACTTTGCGCCGGCTGTTCGTCGTCGTCGTGGTTAGTCGTCGACGGGGTTCGGAGTCGGGGTAAGTCGTCGATACGCCCGGTTGTTCGTCGGAGGAGTTCGTCATAGGAGGTTATTCGTCGCCGGTTGTTCGTCGTCGCGAATGAGGGGACGAGATTGCGCAAACACGAATACACGAAACACGATTGAAAGCTTGAAACCCCAATTCAAAAATTTGGGGATATTTAATCGGATTTGGAGAATCCGACGTTCGGATTGGATCGGATTGGATTCGAATCCGATAGCCAATCCGATCCGATAAGGATCCGAACGTCGGATCAAATTACATATTATTCAACCGAATACCGGGTCCGATCCGACCGAATCCGATCAGATTGGATCAGATCGTCGGATTGGATCGGATCCGCCCACCCCTAGTTTATTCCATTTTAATCAATAATTAGTTTTCCCGTTTGACTTCTAGAAAACAAATCCCGGAAAACCGTAGTCCTAGAGTTTCAGAGCACTGTTTCTCATAAAAATGATGGGCCATGACTGAAGGCACTTGGAATATCTCGTCAGGTCTGGCTCGAAACCGCCCATTTTGCGCAGTTGGGCTGTCGAGAGCTGTAATGCTTGTTTGGCAGCTGAGAAAAACAGCCACAAAATACAGAGATGGGGAAAGTTTCCGAGAAGACACATCTTGGGAGCCAAAGCTCGATCGTTTTTCTCTTCAGGGTTTTTCAAGAACTGGGTTAGATTTTAGTTGCAGCGCGGATGCATCGAATCGAATATCCCACCATGATAGACAAGTTGAAGGTTTAAATGATTCGAATTCTGATTGGGCGAAGCTTGTTTCGACAAACCTATGCTTGAGTGGGAAAATTCATTATACTTATTTTGATGAGTGTTTTCTCTAATTTGATCGTGATTTCTTCTTATATAAGTTTTCACGTAGATTATTGATGTTCATTATTTTTTGTTTTTCTTTTTTTCTCGGTTCCATGTTCACTATTTCAACGACTTGAATGATAAAAAAAAAGCTCAAAATTCAGTGCGGATTCGGAATTAGGCAGATGATCACAAATTAAGTTGTACTAATTATAACTAATGCAAGTCCACAGATAAGTGGGTCAGCCTTTCATGGTATTTTAGGCAATGGAAACATTATTGTATTATAATCTCTAATCATAGGTGGGGTAGAAATCAGAGCTTAACTAGCATTAGGATTAGCATAATCATCATCGCGTCTAGCTCATAATCAAACTAGCAACTATCGAAGCTTGTGCACTGTCAGCATCAATGGTGGACAGAAGGTTAGAAAGTCTCTCGCTTAGATCGTCCACTTCCCTCTGCAGGCCTCGGATGTAGTTGCATGTCTCTTGTAGAAACTTGGAAGCCGAGAGCTGCACAGTAAATCGAAAGAAAACACGCTTAGAGGAGGGAGGGAGGGAGGGAGGGAGAGAGAGAGAGAGAGAGAGAGAGAGAGAGATACCTTGCTCGACTGGCTATGGCGGATCTCAGGGACAAGTTGGCGGAGTTTGGAGACGAGGTCTAGGATTTGGTCATCGGAGATAACCCTGGAAGCGGAAGAGCGAGACTGCCTAGATCTTCTTGTCGACATTCTTCCACAGCTTTTTCTGAGCCGTTTCTTTCTCTAGAACGCAGAAGAGGTGCGAGAAAACAGTGAAGACGCAGAATGAGAATATATATAGAGGCCGAAGACAAAAGAAGAGCACAAGGGGGACGCCATGTTTGTTGAAATGCAGAAGCTTGTTACGAAAGGAAAAGACAAGACGTTGAGAGAGAGTTGAGGACCACCAACACGAAACGAGCAGAACAGAGGAGAGAGAAAGGAGATGAACAATAGCATAGACAGTGATGTTGGACGTGAAGAAGACAACTGCATTGAAGGAGAGAAGCTTCGTTAGTTAGTCTCTCTGTACTAGGGCTGTGGGATACGACCCCATTCCACAATCCAATTGGATTGGATTGGATCGAGTCGGATTAGGCAACGGTATTCGATCGGCAAAATTGAGTTTCGATCCGATGTTCAGATCATTTATCGGATCGGATCGTAGGATTCAAAGGCGATCTGATCCAATCCGAATGTCCGATTGTCGTTTATAATCGAACTCCAAATCGAAAATCTAAAATACCCAAATCCGTAGCCCTTTATGAAATCCCAACGATCGACTCCGAACCCTGCGACGAACCTCGATGATCGACCCGAGACTCTCCCAAAAGTTTGCATTATTTAATTTAGGTATTGAATTTTTGAAATTACATATTTGTTGAATTATATTTGATTGAATTATGGTTGTGATGAAATTTAAGAGAACAAAAAATCAGATTGAGATATGAAAATTGAAAATGTAATTGTGCTATGTTTTATACAAATTTTAGATGAATGAAAATTATTGAGATTGAGAATGTATTATTTGATTGGATCATATTGATTAGATTTGAGAATTTTAAATTTGGTTTGATTGTTTTTTTGCAAAATGGAAAATACAGCTTTTGCAACTATCGACACAACGATACAATCAACATCTACAACTCCTGCGACAACTACAAATCCTACTGAGTCTGCCCCTAATCCAAGAAAAAAAGCGTTGAAAGCTGCATGTTAGGAACATTTTACATTGTTCGAAGGATGTGATCCAGAGTATCCGAGAGCTAGCTGCAACCATTGTGGCAAAAAATATGCTGATTGTCATACGAAGAAGGCAGAAAGTTTGAATATGACAAAACATTTAAAGAGTTGCAAAAAATATTTGTTGGCCACATATCAATTACAGAAGAAGTTGCTTTTTACTACGCTGAAGCAGGAAGCAAACTCGTCTTCTGTATCATCTTTTACCCAGGCAGAAGCGCGTGAAGTATTTGCGAGCATGATTATAACTGATGAAGTGCCGATGAGAATGGTAGAAAAAGAATGATTCAGAAAGTGGTGCGCATAACTCCGTCCCGAGTTAGTTCTACCTTCGAGCAGGTCAGTGTCAAGGGATATCGAGGCCATTTATAAGAGGAAAAAAAACAGTTGAAAGAATATTTTAGTAAAAGTAATCAGATAGTTTGCCTGACTACGGATACTTGGACGTCGGCGTAGAATACAAACTACGGGATTTTGACAGGCCACTTTATCGATGGAGATTGGAAATTGCACTAGAAAATTTTAAATTTTTGGCAGATTGACGACTATTAGGACTTGAAAAGACCTAATATTTCAAGGGATTTATTGATAAATTACTTGTGATCAGATAATGTTTTATTCAAAAATTGGATTTTTAGGCAAATATCGCATAAATACCGCAGCATCGCAACAACATCTAAAAACGCAGATTTTACGTGATTTTTAACGATATTTCTAGATTTTGTATTTTTACAGTATTTTGTTAAGATGCAGTTGCCAAGTTTAAAGATGGATTGCAGCGCAAGAAAGAAGCTGGAAGATCGCGGAATTAAAGAGAAAATCTCAACCGAAATAACCAATTTTCAAATATGGAAACAAGAATCTTTGAGATTTGGAATCTTTCTAAATCTAAAACAAGCTGCCAACATAAATCCGAGGAGGGGTGTGCCAGAATTAGAGAACAAGCTTGCGATCAAGCCTGGGCGTAAATCCGAGGAGGAGGTCGGTGACAGTGATCACGGCGGCGAGGGAACGGGGCTGTGCGAACAACGGTTTCCGACGGCGATGACCAAAATTCTCTCCTTTTGCTTTTCGTTTTTACTTTCATTGATTTTACAAGTCTTGACAACATAAGTTATTGAGTTGTTTAGTTTTAATTAAAGTTTGAATTTTTCGTATGTTGATTTGCTTAAGTCAATCATAATTAATTCTTTCTGAGGTTAATTCTAATTCTCGATTCGACCACTATTTCATTTTCTTGCACTTTATTTTCTGCAATTTACTTTTTGCATATTAGATTAGATAAAAACCCCATCAAAATGAAGAAAAACCTATTCTTTATCCATTAATTCATTTTGTATTTATAGCTTAGATTTTTAGTTTATTTCTTTTACTTTGCAATTTATTCTCTGAATTGAAAGTTGACTTGTACTCGTGTGATCAATATTTTTATTACTACAGTTGCGATACGTGCACTTGCGTTTTAGCGATTACATTTACGCGCAACAAGTTTTTGGCGTCGTTGTCGGGGACAACAAAATTTTTTATTTTTAGAATTTATTGTGAAGTAGTTGTGAATATTACTAACACTAATTTAAAAAAAATTTAAAAAAATTCAAAAAGAGAGAATTTTTACGGTTCTTTTTAATTTTTCAGGTGCTTATGCAAAACGACGAGGAACGAGAGCTTATTCCTTACGACCCCGAACTTGAAAGAACGCTTCGAGAGAGAAGACGCCAAATTTAAATCAAAGTGGAGCGGTGAAGGAAGAAACAATGGCTCAAAACACATTCCAACGAGAAAACCAAGGTCATGCACAAGAAAGACCAATTCAGGATTATGCAATTCCAGATTTGGAGCGGTTAAATCCTGGAATTTTTTTACCGAAAAACAATGAAGTGAGATGCGAGTTGAAGCCGATTATGTCCAAATGTTGCAAACCATCGGTACGTTTAATGGTTCAGCAACCGAAGACCCGAATGCTTTCATAACAGAATTTACTTCTTTGTGAGATTCGTTCGAGGATACGGCTGTTAATCGGGAGGTTCTCCGATTAAAGCTATTCCCTTATTCACTCCAAGACCGAGCAAAAGCATGGCTAAATTCTTTGCCACCGAATTCCATCACTTCTTGGGAATATCTAGCCAAGAAGTTTCTACTTAAATATTTTCCACCAGTGAAGAACGCAAAGATGAGAGGGGAGATCATGACTTTCAGACAACAGAACACCGAATCCCTATATGAAGCATGGGAGAGGTTCAAGGAATTAATTCGCCAATGTCTGAATCATGGCATCAACGAATGGGTACAACGGGAAACTTTTTTTGATGGAATTTATGGACAAATGCGATCTTTCTTAGATGCAGCAGCAAATGGCACAATTTTATCTAAATCATGCACGGAAGCGTTTGAACTTTTGGATAATTTAGCGACGAACAATTATCAATGGCCGACAAAGAGAGCTGCAGCACCGAAGAGAGCATCGACGAACAGCACACCCAGAATTCTTGACATAGATCCAGTTATGGCTCTAGTGGCACAAATGACTACGTTGAATAACACCCTCAGAAATATGAACATGCAAGAAGCCAACCCATAGCAAGTTAAGAGTATCCCATGCTCACTCTGCTCAGAAGATCATTCGTACGAGTATTGCCCTTCAAATCCCGAAGCAGTAAATTATGTGGGGAACAATCAGAGCAATAATTTCAATCAAGGTTGGAAGCCAAATAATCAGTGGAGCCAGAATAAGCCTCCATGCAATCCGAATAAGCACTTCCAACCTCAACAAGGGTATAATCAAAGTTTTCCGACTCAAGTAAACCGCCCGCAACAATAACCCGAACAATCCAAGACGTTCCAACAAAAGGTCAACGAATTTATGGAACGATCTGAGCTGATGATGCAAAACATGAATACGGTGATTTAGAATCAAGTCGCATCTCATAGGAATCTGGAGAATCAAGTAGGTCAGCTCGCTCTATCTTTGAATACTGGACCTACGGGAATGTTGCCGAGCGATACCGAAGTTCCGAAACGAGAAGGAAAAGAACAGTGAAAATCCATTACTTTGTGTGCAACGGCAGAGAGGTGGAAACTATGAAAGACTCTGAGGAAAGACCTAGAGAAAGAACCAAAGAGAAGAACACCGACGCTGATAAAGTGGAAGGCTCTGAGCAGATTAACGAGCCTGATGTTAGTACCAGTGTTGCAGCACCCACACAACATCAGAAGGCAACTGCACCAGCCGAGAGACTTCCACCACCTTTTCCACAAAGGCTACAGAAAAAGAATCAGGACAAACAATTCAGGAAATTCATAGATACGTTGAAGCAGCTACACATCAACATTCCACTGGTCGAGGCCTTAGAGCAAATGCCGAATTATGCAAAATTTATGAAAGATCTCGTATTGAAGAAACGAAGAATATAGGAATACGAAATTGTGGCAATGACTCAAGCAAGCAGCTATATTGTACAAAATAAGATTCCGCCAAAGTTATGTGATCCTGAGAAATTTACGATTCCATGCACGATCGGAGATCAACATATTGGCGAAGCTCTATTTGACAAAGGAGCTAGCATCAATCTTATGTCGATGTCAATTTTTAAGAAGTTGGACGTTGGAAAAGCAAGGCCGACAACCGTAACATTACAGTTTGCCGATCGATCCATAGGCTACCCGGAAGGAATCATTGAGAACGTGTTGGTAAAAGTCGATAAATTTATATTTTTGGCCGATTTCATTATTTTAGATTGTGAAGTTGACCGATAGGTCCCGATCCTCTTAGGAAGACCATTCTTGGCCACCGGAAGAACTCTTATCAACGTAGAAAAAGGAGAACTCACCATAAGGGTGAATGATGAAGAAGTCATGTTCAACGTCCTGAATGCTCTAAAAGATTCAGAAGAAGCGATAGAATGTTACGCCATCGCGGATGAGAGGTGCGATTTTGTGGAAAAGAGAAAATTAATACCACCCAAACGAGAATTCAAGTTCGATCCATCTGACCCCCGAACTTGGAAAAAGTCTAGGGCACAAGCTGCTGAAGCCCTAGATAGAGGAGATAAAGAACATTGAGAGATGAAATCCTCGATAGACGAACCACCACAACTGGAGCTGAAGCCATTGCCACAACATCTGAAGTACGCTTACCTCGGAGCAAGTGACACTTTACCTGTTATTATTTCTTCTCAATTGAATGAATTATAAGAAGCCAAACTACTCGAAATATTAAGAAGATATAAACATGCCTTTGCTTGGACGGTTGCCGATATCAAGGGAATTAGTCCGAGTATATGCATGCACAAAATTCTGCTTGAACATGATTATCGGCCCTCAGTTGAAGGACAACGACGATTGAATCCAGTCATGAAAGAGGTGGTGAAAAAGGAAATTATCAAGCTATTGGACGCAGGTATTATTTACCCAATTTCAGATAGTTCATGGGTAAGTCCGGTCCAATGTGTTCCAAAGAAAGGATAAACAATCGTGGTAACCAATGAGAACAATGAATTAATTCCAACCAGCACAGTTACTGGTTGGTGAGTTTGTATGGACTATCGGAAGCTCAACTAGATGACAAGGAAAGACCACTTTTCCTTGCCATTCACTGATCAAATGCTCAACCGACTAGCTGGTAAAGAGTTTTATTGTTTCTTAGATGGATATTCAGGTTACAATCAAATTGCAATTCTACCAGAAGATCAGGAGAAGATGATGTTTACCTGTCCCTATGGCACGTTCGCTTACCGGCGAATGCCATTCGGGTTATGCAATGCTCCAACAACGTTCCAGCGTTGCATGATGTCCATATTTTCGGACATGGTTGAAGATTTTCTGGAAATATTTATGGATGATTTTTCTGTGGTTGGAGATTCTTTTCACACTTGCTTACAGAATTTGGAATTAGTATTAAAACGCTGCACCGAGACGAACCTAGTTCTAAATTGGGAAAAATGTCATTTTATGGTAACCGAAAGAATTGTTCTCGGGCACCGAGTTTCCAAATCAGGGATGGAGGTTGATAAAGCCAAGATTGAAGTTATTAAAAAGCTGCATACGTCCACCTCCGTGAAAGGAATACGAAGCTTTTTAGGACATGCCAGTTTTTACCGCCGATTCATCAAAGACTTCTCAAATATTTCCAAAACGCTTTGCTCATTGCTGGAAAATGACAAAGTATTTTGCTTTGATAATGCATGCCAACAAGCTTTTGAAGAATTAAAGCGCAAGCTGATCTCGGCCCTAATTATTATTGCACCGAATTGGACAAAACCATTCGAGATTATGTGTGATGCTAGCGATTATGCCTTGGGAGCGGTGTTGGGACAAAAGCACGACCGAGTTGTACATCCTATTTATTATGCTAGCAAAACATTATCCGATGCACAACTGAATTATACGACAACCGAGAAGGAGCTGTTGGCCGTAGTTTTTGCCTTCGAAAAATTCAGACAATATTTACTTGGTGTTAAAGTCATCGTACACACCGACCATTATGCTATAAAGTATCTGATTTCGAAGAAAGATGCTAAGCTGCGTTTAATTAGGTGGATTCTTTTGCTACAAGAATTTGACCTAGAAATAATTGATAGAAAAGGAACGGATAATCAAGTTGCCGACCATATATCACGACTAGAATAAGAGAAGCCATAGAAAGAAGAGACGGCAATTACAGAAACTTTCCCAGACGAACAAATTTTTAAAGCTGAGGCATTACCTTGGTACGCCGATATTGTGAACTACTTAGCAAGCAGAATCATCCCAATTGATTACACCTATCAACAGAGGAGGAATTTCTTAAAAGAGGTACTCAAATACTATTGGGATGATCCATATTTATTTATACAATGTGCGGATCAGATCGTAAGAACATGCATTCCGAAACACGAAGTCGCATCAGTGCTACAACATTGCCATGCATCACCATATGGAGGACATTTTGGAGCAACCCGAACAGCTACTAAAGTCCTCCAGTCAGGTTTGCATTGGCCTACTTTATTTAAAGATTCAAATTCATTTGTAAAATCGTGTGACAGATGCCAACATATGTGAAATATCACACGAAAACACGAGATGCCGATAACGAATATCCTAGAGGTCGAGATCTTCGATGTATGGGGTATTGATTTCATGGGTCCGTTTCCTTCATCTTACGGGAACCAATATATTTTACTCGCCGTGGATCACGTATCAAAATGGGTAGAAGCCATTGCTCTTCCCACTAATGATGCTTCGGTTGTCACTTGTTTTCTTCATCGAAATATATTTACGAGATTCGGCACACCGAGAGCAATCATTAGTGATGGAGGAAGTCATTTTTGCAACAAAAAATTCAAGCAGTTACTTGAAAAATATGGAGTAAAGCACAATGTTACAACACCGTATCACCCTCAAGCAAACAGACAAACGGAGGTCTCTAACCGGGAAATCAAAAGAATTCTGGAAAAAGTCGTTAATACCAGTAGAAGATATTGGGCTGAGAAATTACTCGATGTTTTATGGGCTTACCGTACAGCTTTCAAGACTCCAATTGGAACATCACTGTTTCGACTTGTTTTTGGCAAAGCTTGCCATTTACTGGTTGAATTATTACACAAGACATATTGGTCGGTTGCTAAATTGAACATGGACGAAGGAGCCGCAGGAGAATCAAGGTTGTTACAACTCAATAAGTTGGAGGAGTTTCGGCTACAAGTGCAACTATATAATTAGAGATTGAAGATATTTCCTAGGGAAAATTAAAATCAAAATGGACGAGAGCATTCTTGATCACTGCAATCAATACTTACGGAGTAATTGAACTTCGTGACGACGCCGGGAAGAACTTCAATGTTAATGCCCAACGACTAAAGCCTTATCTTGGGCCGAGCCCACAAGACGACGATCATGTCTCCATCTCATTGGAGGACCCCGAATTATCCCATCACGACGTCAGGCTGTAGACGGAAAATGTAGCACTACAGGGAGGCAACCCTCTATTTTTAATGTTTATTAGTTTTTATTTTTGTTTTATTTTGTAGGATAAATTGTCTGACTGATGCTGCGAGACTGACATAGCATTAGTGAAGAGAATACAACGCCCGAGCGGATAAACACATTCTATAAGCTCCCTAAAGCCACCGACGAATTCTTTGCCCACTCGGAGAATACAACGTCGGAGTTCCTCTCAGAAGTTCTTGACACAGTGGCTCTGTCGGGAACTATTTGGCGAATCACGAAGCTCGGAGCCTTTACAATATCTCGGGCCTCGCTCATTTCGAGTGCGAAGTGTTGGTACCACTTCGTGAAATCCCGCATCTCTCCTTCCTCTCATGGTCAGCACGTAACCGGAGAGCGAGTCATCCTCCTCTACTGCATTCTAACCGGTAAACCAATTAACGTCGGGATGATCATATACCGAAGCCTCTACACAAACGCCACGAAGAAGGAGATTCAATTCCTCTTTTCATCATTGGTGTCCGAGCTTTGCATTCATGCTGGAGTGCAAGTTCTGGACACAGAAGTCAGGCTCCGTCATACAGGTATTATTACCCCTTACACTATAAACCGAATTACAAAGGAGGATAACTAAGAACCCGACGAGGGAGACACCCATGTCCCCGATGCTGCACGCAGAGCTGCAGCATTCGAAGCGAGCAGGTTTCCAGCAGAAATTTCCAAGAGTCTACAGCTCATGGAAACCCGCCTGAGCCAATTGGAGATTCAGCAGCACTACATGCTGGACATTCTAGAAAAATTGGAAGCCCAATCGCAGCCCAACAATGCCGACAACCCAGCTTAACCGGATGGCCCAAACGACATTGAGTCCGAATGATCTTCATGAGGGAGTTTCTCTACCCTTTTTTGCCCTTTTGTGATTTCGGTCTATTTTGTTGTTTTGGGCTTGACAATGAGGGCATTGTCAAATTTAAAGTTTGGGGATGGGGTGTACCGAAATCAAATGAAATGAAGAAATTTTTCCTAGACCGCTAGACCAAAATTGAAAAACAAGCAATCATATTGATATAGTTTAATGATGGACATTTATTTTTCTAAGTCATCTAATCCTTTTCAGGTATTACTTATTAATGACAATTCAAGTCTAATTAATTTAGGAGACACTTCAAAATAGTAAATCTCCTTCACACAGAATTGTTGCTTTGAACATCATTTTTCCCTATTTTCCTAAAATTTATCATATTTTATAGATATTTGATATTTTTGAAACTGAGCTCGAATAAATGCTTGAGACAAACATATTTTTTAGGTGAAGAGTGACATGGTGACAAGTTTGGGAAGAGAAAAAAAGAAAAAAGAAAAGCATAAAAAGTTCGAAAATAAGGACAATCACAACATTTGTAGTTCATCGGGGCTTAAGTGGATAATCGGTGTGTGAAAATAACACTCTTCGGGACATAAGTGGATGATCGTTGAGTGACACTTCATCGGGACTGTGGGGATGAACGGTGAAGTGTATTTGAAATTTTCCAATCCACTTTCAATTTTCGAGTGAGCCTTTTGGATACTCGATGAGTGGAATAAAAAAATAAAGGGAATAAAGGGAGAAACTCCGTTGCAATTAAATGGGCTACCCGTTTGAAATACTACCTCGGCTAAATCAAGAATAAAAAATTATATTAAGGGTGGTATGATAACGTAAGTAGCTTATTTACAAAAGCCTAGAAAATTTTTTTTTCTTCACTCTTGAAGTCATGAAGCTCGGATCTTGCTTAATTTGAACGTGGATTAAAGAATTGATGATTTCAGCATTATATGATAGAGCTTATGGATTTTGGGAAGATTGATGTTCATTGGAACAAAAGCACACACTCACTCTAGGGGAAATACTATAGAGAAGTTATCCAAGATTAAGAAGAGTTGGAAAGTCACTGATTCGTGATTATCGGCTTCAGGTTAGAATATTTGGGAAAAATCTGAAAACTATATTGATTATTAATTACTCGAGGACGAGCAATGATTTAAGTTTGGAGATGTGTTAGGACTTGAAAAGACCTAATATTTCACGGGATTTATTGATAAATTACTTGTGATCAGATAATGTTTTATTCAAAAATCGGATTTTTAGGCAAATATCGCATAAATGCCGCAGCATCGCAACAACATCTAAAAACGCAGATTTTACGTGATTTTTAATGATATTTCTAGATTTTGTATTTTTACAGTATTTTGTTAAGATGTAGTTGTCAAGTTTAAAGATGGATTGCAGCACAAGAAAGAAGCTGGAAGATCACGGAATTAAAGAGAAAATCTCAACCGAAATAACCAATTTTCAAATATGGAAACAAGAATCTTTGAGATTTGGAATCTTTCTAAATCTAAAACAAGCTGCCAAATCTCAACAAACTTCCAATTATCTCATAGCTGAGGCTTCTATAACTATCTTTCATATTGCAACGAAGAGGGGTGTGCCAGAATTAGAGAACAAGCTTGCGATCGAGACTGGGCGTAAATCCGAGGAGGAGGTCGCTGGGCGTAAATCCGAGGAGGAGGTCGGTGACGGTGATCACGGCGGCGAGGGAACGGGGCTGTGCGAACAACGGTTTCCGACGGCGATGACCCAAATTCTCTCCTTTTATTTTTCGTTTTCACTTTCATTTATTTTACAAGTCTTGACAACATAAGTTATTGAGTTGTTTAGTTTTAATTAAAGTTTGAATTTTTCGTATGTTGATTTTCTTAAGTCAATCATAGTTAATTCTTTCCGAGGTTAATTCTAATTCTCGATTCGACCACCATTTTACTTTCTTGCACTTTATTTTCTGCAATTTACTTTTTGCATATTAAGTTAGATAAAAACCCCATCAAAATGAAGAAAAACCTATTCTTTATTCTTTAATTCATTTTGTAAATATTTAAAGCTTAGATTTTTAGTTTATTTCTTTTACTTTGCAATTCATTCTCTAAAATGAAAGCTGACTTGTCATCGTGGGATCGATATTTTTATTACTACAGCTGCGACACGTGCACTTGCGTTTTAGCGATTACATTTACGCGCAACAACGACCATAGAGGGAGAAACCATTGGAAAATTAATTGAGAATTGTTTGCGTGATTGGGAGATTGAGAAGGTGTTCACAATTACGGTAAACAACGCCTCCTCAAATGATGTGACCATTGCACATATGATTAGGATTTTGCGACATTGAAATGGATTGGTTTTGGATGGAGAGTTCATTCACGTGCGATGCTTTGCTCATATCTCCAATTTAATTGTGAATAATGGGCTTAAAGAGCATCAAGTTTCCATTAGTCGAGTACGGAGGGCGGTGAAGTACGTTAAATCTTCACCAGCACGTTTAGTGAAATTCAAAAGTTGCATTGACATGATGAAAATAACATTTAAGGGCAATGTGACATCTGATGTGCCTACTCGATGGAACTCGACATACCTTATGTTGGAAAGAGCTGAGAAGTATGCAGCTGCATTCGACAAACATACAGAATCTAACACTGAGTTCTTAGCATATATGGGAGAAGAAGGGCCTCTTACAGACGAAGATTGAGTGAATATTAGTCAATTTAGCAAATTCTTAGAAATTTTCTATGATTCGACGGTTGCAGTATCGGGTTCCCTGTATGTGACCTCCAACATGTATATTAGTGAGGTATGTCGAATGAAGCTTAATATTCAAATGCACGTGGATGGTCCTAATCCATTATTGAGAACAATGGCTAATGACATGATTGCAAAATTTGACAAGTATTGGGGCGACGTCAAAAAAAATGAATAAACTTATGTGGATTGCAGTGGTTTTAGATCTTCGATGCAAAGCAAATATGTTAAAACTTTGTTTGAATATTGGATCGCTCTCTGGAAAATGCTATCAGGAAAACGGAGGATCCGATCCGATAACTTTGCTGGGATTCAAATTGGATCGGATTCAGATTGAGTTTTGGAGCCGATCCGATTGGATCCAAAACTCCAATACGACGCCCACCCCTACTTTGTATTGTTTTTCTAGAGAGAGAAAGAGAAGGGTGGAGAGAGAAAGTGTTCCCAAGTTAGAGAGTTTGATATTAAGAGAGATTGTTCGAGGAAAATAGTTTGGTTTTTGAGATAACAAAGTGGGTCCATCTTGTACGTGCTTCCTCGATCAACACCACGTGATCATTTTCATCTCAAAGATACCAACTTCCTTCAATGTTTTTAAACCCTAAGCAATATTTCAAAACCCATCCCTAAATTAGAGAATGTTTATATTAATGAAATTCTAATTTGATATTAGTCGATATTACGTCGAGGGTATTGTTCTAATTTGGTATTCACCGATGTTATGTCAACAATTTTGTTTTAATTTGGAATTAGTCGATGATTTACAATCGTCTCACAATAATTATAAGTTTTATGAGAGAATATTCTAAGCTATATCATAAAAACTAATGCCAAATTAAAATGTGCTGTAAACTTTTCCTTCGATATTCTACATAATAACTCATAATCACTATAATCGTGGGTATAATCATAAGTGGGAGTACAACATTATTTTAGGCAAAATTTGAGCAGAACATCATATGAGATTCTGTTTAAACCGTCAATATCCTACTAACGTAAAAAGTTTTAACTTTTTAAAACTCTGTTAAGACACATTCATTGCATTTTGTTCCAAGGAGCAAACCCGAAATCAACTACTAAATTGAAGATTGAAGGTGGGTAATAATTTTGAAAGAACAAGTAACTCCCATACGCATAATTCAATGTGCACAATATAGACAAACATACTTTTATCATATCATCTTAAATTAGAAATAAAGTAGACCCCTAATTTATAAGCAAATTAACCTTCGTCTTTAAAGTTATGGGTACTTGAAAGTTAATAATGTCATATATAGGATTCAAACATTACCTTAAATGTTATAAACTGACCTACCACCTTCCATGCGTGTCACTTAGATGATATGAACTTCCCCATTGTGTTTAGCTTAAAAAATGTAGAGCCTTCTAAGCTTAGTTAAAAAAATCATATATTAAAATTTGTATCTTCGCTCACGTGCATCATTCATGTGTCACGTGTTTAAGTGAATTTGAATTAATGAAAACTTGCTTAAGAAAGAACATTTCCAAAATCTTGAGAACACACCACCACGTTGCCATTTTGTTCTTTAAATCCAAATAAAAAACATTGTTTATCATTAAATAACTCTAAAACCCCCTTTTTAATTGAACCCAAGCCTCACAATTGAGCGAATCGTCTAACTTTAAGTAATTATTTGTGTGGTATATTTTAGAAATATGAAGCTTTTATAATGGTTCATGCCACTATGATCTACAACTATAGAAAAGAAAATAAAATATTTTAAGATAGCATAATTGAATGTTATGATCGGAACTTTATCGATAGACTAAAAATAATGAAATAGTAAATAATATGGTTGAAATAAATTTTGCAATCATATTATCGAGTTTTTGACAAAACAGTCTTCGAACTTTGAAAATTGACAAGCATGTCATGCGTGGCAAGCAGGTCGCCTCCCATGCTGCCGCTTGCGCCCTATGTTTTCAATAAAAAAGAGCTATTTTGTGCATTGAAACTCGTACAACTTAGCCATTCGGGTAGAGACAAAGTAAATAATTAGATTTGTTTTGTAAGATGGAGGGAAATTCATGCAATTAAGACAATATCATTGTTGAGCTGCGTAGATAGGGCCAGCGCTTAAGAAAATATGGATTGATCACATGAGCCGAGATATTATGAGGAGTCGATGGTAGAAACAATATCTGCAGATGACAACTATCTAGCGTACAAAGACAAACTTAATGTGGCTATTCAAATTCATAAGATGGTATAAAAGCAAGGTGATGGCTACGCCACTTCATTCAAACGATGAAAAGAAGAATTAATGCTTAACCTTCCACAACCAGATGTTGCTGAGGGCGAGTTGTATTTGGGAAAAAAGATATACTTCTATTGAAGAAACTAAAGAAGAAATTACTCAATATATGTTGACCATTGAGTTTTTTGTGAGATTAAAAAAAAGTAATCAGCATCCATATATAATAGTTTGTGATGAAGGTTGTATGTGGCGCTTATAAGCTTCGATCATAATAGATGAATTTACATTTTAAAAGTACAATATTAAACTACAATAAATACATCAACACTAAAATAAAAAAATACAACAACACTAATAAAAATATAACACTACTAAATAAAATTAAAATACAACACCACTAAAATATAATACAAATAGAACACTAAAAAAACTATAGTGGATATGGTAGGAGAAATATGTCAAGGTCTGCCAAAAATCCAAAGAAACTATCAGTGTTACACTGCGTCCCTCTCAATAGAGACTCCTTATCTTCAATGCGCGTATCTTATTGTTGAGATATCTCATCAATCCTCTACCGTGAATGAGCACATCATAAGGAATGTTCTTAAGACATATCTTCTGTTCCTCGACCATGTGCTTCTAAATCATATGACATGTGTTAAAATGCTCCCTCTTGTACAACATGCATAGCATGTATAAACTCAATGTAATTGACTAAGTTACAATGAAAATATTGAGAGAGGATGGTGTGACCAATAATGTTGTGGATGACTAGTGTCATCACAATCATCTCTCTGACCCTAGGGTTATGAAATATCTCCAAGGTCTTATTGACCAATATTATCTTAAAAAAATACTCCTAAATTGTTCTTTATGAACTTGTACGATTGTAAGGGGTGGTCATAAATCTCGCCTGCAACATTCTCATTGTCTAAGTAACCTATTAGATTGGTTGTTTGACACGATTCAAGTAGGGGAAAATAGGAAGAAGGAAGAAAATAAGGGAGGGGGTTCTCGGAAAGGAGGGAAGCTGAGAAGGAGGGTTTTGGAGGCTATTTTGTCGAGGTGGCTTTGGATTGGAGAAATAGAAGGAAATTTGGAGGATTCTTTGGTGGATGAATAAAGAAGATATGATGAAGGAAGTGGAGGTGACTCAAATCTGCGAGAAACTGGAGATCGGAGGAATGTTTGAAAAAATGGAGGGGAAAACGACATGGATGAAGATCTAATGAATTGCAAACTCACCCTAATGACCACGAGGAGTGGCTGGAGCATTACAGCATGGCCTAGCTTCTCTAGCTTGGAAGAGAAGCAAACAACAAAGGAAAAACCCTTCTCGGTTGGCCGGATATAACTCACCGATGTCAGAGGAGATTTGAGGAGCTTAGGAGAATTCATGAGAATTCAAGAAAACTCAAAGTTTCTATTTAATCAAAGTTGCTTACAAAAGATCCCGGAGAGTTTATAACACCTCCCAAAAAGAAGAGAAAAGATGTCAATTGGTTGAGTCACCAAACCCGAAACAAAAATGGCATATGCATGACTTTAACATTTAAATGAAAATTAATTCAAATATCTTTCAGCTAACCCACGAAATCTTCAAGGAAAATGGGACCACTTTACGTGGGAGAGAGAGGGAAGAAATCAAAAGTGGACCCCCTTGCATGAGACCCATGAAGCCCATGCAAAAACCCACTAGAAACCCACAAAACCCATGGCATACCCAGCAATACACACATCACACCCATGTGAGAATTATTCAGGAATGAAATAACCTTAAACCATGAGTAAAGTTTGTAATTAAAAGGAACTTGCATGTCCCTTGCAAGGTTTAGGTGCCGGGTGGCTCGGTTGGCCCAATTTCTTCAAACAGCATAAGTAGTTTCCCAAACAATTTTCTTGCATTGACCTCTCTGTTATTACTTCGGTGGACATAGTAAACGGTGTTCAAATTTAATGTTCTACCTCTCTCTAGAAAGCTTGAGAAGTTGACCACCTTTCATGGAGACATCAACTTGCGTGGAGGCCTAGAGAGCTGTCAAAACTGCAGAGGAAGTGTCGAAGGTCCAATTGTGTCGGAACCAAGTATTGTCTTTATGCTTTGACTTCAAAGGAAAGAATTGGAGTTGAACAAGGTTGAATTCTTCAATGATATAAGGAGCTACAAAATTAAAAAACACATTAGATAAACATTCATGGCAAGAGAATTTTTGGGCCCTCCATATCATGTCATTCTCCCAGGGATGATAAGGATTTGTCCTCAAATCCAAAACCTTCTCAATCCTTTGATGAATCTTTTTCCCTAATTCAATATACTCGATCATGTTTGAGTTGCATTTGATTATTTTCATGATCAAAGATCCAATAGTCACGGTGTTCTCTCTATTCAATCCTTTAGGGCACCAAGACTTCACATTATCACCACATGTTAGAAGAATGAAAAGTTGTAAACCATTTAACCACCAAAAGAAGTTGATAACCCAAATTCGTCCATGTGTTTCTTCTCAAACTAAACGTTCATCCCAAGATAAAAATAACATCCAAAATAGAAGGTTGGTTGAAAACTTTTCCATCTTAAAATAGAAAATAAACCACGTACTTGTATACTTCTCCTTGTTCTCAATGACATGATCAATCATAATCTTATTCCAAGTAGGCAAAACATTTTTAAAGGTCGTTGTACAAACTTCAAGATCACGAGTATTTAGTATTTTATCAAGCCAAGCTTTTGTATCCAATGACCACGGTTCATGTAGACAAAATGTATCCAAATTCAAAAAGCTTCTAAAATCATCATGTGTAATTCCAAATGAGTTGTCCCTCATTAATTTCTCAATTTTACAACTAAGCAAAGCAAGTTCATAATTTTGCAAGAAAAGTTCATCAGCTCCAAAATATGCATGCTCGAAAACAACCACGAAATTCTTCTTCAAAAAGTTCACGTCAACATCACTAAAATATCCATTATCTATCCAGCCAATCTCATGAAGATAATTAATCACTTGGTTAAATGAATCATACCTTTTGGCAACAACCTTGTGCGGTTTGGCCACTTTATCCTCTCGGTCTACTCGGCTGTTATGGTGTACCAATAGGAGCTCTTCATGCTCATTTGTATGTTCCACATAAGCAAAGGACGATGTTGCCAAGATTGAGTCATCAAACCAAAATGATTGTTTTACAGACATATGAGATAGAGAGTAAGCATTCTCGCCTTTTGAAGCTCCATCTCCCTTTGGAGTCTTTCTTCGTTACATGTTACCAATGAAAAGTTATCCATCATATCTTCTTGGTTTGGCTCATGAAAGTTCTCTAAGATATCATAAGTGTTGTATGGTTCCATGGAGAAGTGATTCTCCTGAAAACCGAAAATTTCTTCCACTTGTTCGGCTTCTTCTTTAACAACCGGTTTAACTTCTCCTTCTTTCTTCTGAGGCCACGACGTGATAGATGTATATTTATCTTCCACTTCGCTGGAGGTTTGTAATAATGTTAGTTTTAGGAGTGTACCGATTGAAAACACTCTTACCTTTCCTCCTTACTTGCTGCTCCACTTTCAAGGCAAGTTGTATGGCGATATCCATCGACTCTAGTGGTTGCAACTCCACTATATCTTCGATTTCTTTATTTAAGCCTCTTAGAAACCTTGCAAAATCGAGGTGTATTTATTAAAAAATGGGTCACAGACAAAGGTGTGTATGTGCGACATGTCATGCCCTATTTACACGGGATATGTGACACCTGCGGCATGTGGGTGTCACCTCAATTTGGTGTGGCAGGAGCCACTGACATGCGGTCGTCTACGTATTGGGGTTTGTCATTGTTGATTCGATGATCGATTCATAAAAAATCTGATACCTCGTTCAGTGACAAAATTGATTTAAACCGTAAATAATTTCACCACTTTTTATTTTAATTCCACCCTTATATTATACTTTTGCTAATAATTGATATTTTGTGATATTAAATAATTATTTTAAAAAAAATTACTCAAACTCGTTAAATAGAAAATTTTAAAATTTATGAAGTTAATTATCATTTGGGCTTACCCATTTTTCCTTTTGTTGGGTTATTAACATTCTTGGTTGGTATGGGTGTGCAAACGGTTAACGGACCGGATATCGGGTATGAAGCAGTACCCAAAACTTAAACCTACCCGAAAAAAAGAAAAAATACCCGGATCCGGGTATTCCGGGTAGGATCCGGGTATTTTTGGGTCTACCTGAAATTTATTGAAAAATTCGTAAAAATACATTCTAATCGGAAGGGTTCCCGAATCGGGGTTTGAAGTCACCGTTTCATGAAAAGTCGATGAACGGGGACTTCCAACCCCGATTCGGGGACCCTTCGGATTAGAACGTGGCCGAATCGGGGTTCAAAGTCCCCGTTTCATGAAAATTCGAGACTTCAAACCCCGATTAGGGGTCCCCGTTCTAATCTGAAGGGTCCCGAATCGGGGTTGGAAGTCCCCGTTCATCGATTTTTCATAAAACAGGGACTTCGAACCCCGATTCGGGGACCCTTCGGATTAGAACGGGGACCCCGAATCGGGGTTGGACCCTGGGCCTCTCTCTCTCTCCCTTGCCGACACACGATGGTATGATGAAGGAGGGATACATTAACTGATTTAAAAAAATAGCAACTAAGTAAGTACTTAATAAAAATAACCAGATGAAACACTAACACAAATTTGATTTAGTGGAGGTGAGCGCGTCGAGCGTGGTGAGGCCGTTGGGCAGCGCCGTAGAGGTGAGGGAGTTGGGCAGCGCCGTAGAGGTGAGGGAGTTGGTTATCAAGAAGGCTGAAATAAAATTAGGTACGAGTATTAAACACGGATATCGGGTATTTTAACAATACCCGGTACCCGGACTCCCTACCCGTTTACTCGAACCAGAAATCCATATGTTTACATGTTACCTTACTCGTACTGGGCCCAAACCTTATGATTTCGGGTCAGACTTGTTTGGTTCGGGTTGCCCACCCTATTGGTTGGACAGCTTCCCATGGCCATTGATAGTTAAAGGCTGAAGCAGATCAGGAAAAGGAAAGGCATTCATTGCGGGACTTGGGTTTCAACTGTTTTTATTTTTTTTTTCCGAAAGCTTGATACCAACTGTTTTTTTCTGAAAGCTGCGCTGCAATGGAGGTGGGTTTTGGTGGATTGTTAAGAGGTTGGGTCCTCAGCGTTCTGATTCTTCTCTTTCAATCATCTCAAGGAGTTCCAACAATGGAGACTACTCGTCCGCCATTGTTTTCCTGTCAGAGCTTCCAATCAAGCTTGATTCATTGATGTGGAACTCTCTGTGTCATTTTTTTTCTGGGTTCTGTCTTTCTTTGATATTCACTCATCTCTGCTAATATCGTGAATAATGTTTTAGCCCAATTTTGAATCAATACCTTTTACGTTTAAAATTATTGAATCGCTAAGAAAAGAGATGCATTCTTCCGAAGATAACTGTTTCGAGCTTTCAAAATCTGTCATGGGCCCTCTGCAATTTACTGGGACTGTGATTTGAAACGGGTTCGGACTTTAAATCATTCCAAAAGTTTAATTGCAACCATGGAAGAAACGGGAAAGGTTGAATCTTTTCATGTGGTTCTTTTTTCAGACACAAAAATGGCAGCTTGACCCATAATAAAAAGAAAGAAAAAAGGTAGACGGATTGGAAGTTGGAGACCGACCATCTTCAGAACAGAGCAAACAAGTGGATTAGGCATCTCAGAACAGCGACAAAAGCCACTCATCCGGAAAAACTTGGAAAAATTCAACCCAAAATGATGATCAAATTTCCCTGATCTAAAATCTATATCAAATCTCCATATCTTTCTGTAATCACTACAATACTGAAAAGAAAAAAAAACCATCTTCCGTGATTTCTCTATGTTGGAAATTTGGAACTCGTTTCTTTTTTTCCAAGGTTTCTTGCAGATTGATGATGAGAAGACAGAATGGAAGAGTCTCAGCTACGATGATGTCTCTCTAAAATCAATCATCTTCTCAGGTGGGTCCTGCATTTCATCCATTCCTCTTCTTCTGCTACTGCTCATATCTCTTTCTCACAACACATCTTGAACATAATAATGAACTCAGTCAACTATTAAACTCAAAACGAGTTATCGGATTCCTTCAAAGGGACGGAAACTCTCACAGTTATAATTTAGTCTTCTTAGTGAATTTTCTGATGGATCAGTTTTTTTCCGCTAACTTTCCGAGTTAGATTTGGGGTTTTATCAGAGAAAAAGGAGATTGACAAGCGAGTGATGGTAAAGTGCAGGTGTGTTGCGTTTGCTGCTCTGGCAAAGAAAAATGTTAGAGAGTGGAGTCACGTGTTGCTTGAAAATGTAATTGCTAAAACGCAAATGCACGTGTCGCAACGTAGTAATAAAAATATCGATCTCACTGAAACAAGTCAAATCTCTAATTTAAAGAATAAATTACAAAGTATCATAAAGAATAGCATTAAAAATTTGATTTTTATATTTATTAAAGTATCCAATTAATAACTTAGATTAAGCAGAAAAGTAAAGTTGGTGGTCGAATTGAGAATTCGTAAGAATCTCGACTATGACTTTCCGTAAATTAATTTACTTGAACTGTCATCGGTGGGTGCTGCAACATTAGTCACAGCATCAGTTAGTTCCGGTTCGAACACTAATAAACCGGGGCTGACATTGCCTCTATGGTTGGGTTTAAGAACAAGTTCGATTTGACCGCACTAGGTTCGAATGAACATGATGAAAACACTCCTAGCTAAACTGTGCCACTCGATTTAACTACCTAATGGTTTTAATACACGTCTTAGCAACACGCAAGGTCGTATTGTCGTGTTGCCCTAAATCAATGCAAAACAATAATTTTCAGGTTTAACACTTAGCAAACACGCAAGAGCGTATTGTCGTGATTGCTCGAAGGATAATCACAGCAAAGCAAAGATATTTAAATACTTATTAAAACGAGTTCTAAAAGATAGCATGCAATTTCACTAAGCAAACTAATCTATGAAAAATCCTAATTTTAACTCAATGAAATAGTTCTATACTAACTATCAAGAGTTCATATAATTCACGGAAATTAAAACGAAAAGCAAAGGGAGAGAATTTTGGTTCTCGTCGTTGAAAGTTGTTGTTCTCACAGCCTCGTTCCCCCGCCGCCGTGATCGTCGCCGCGAACCTCTTCTTCGGATTTATGCCCGAAGCTTGATCGTGAATCCCGTTCTCCAATTTTACACACCCAATTTGTGGTATTCACCTTTCTTTAAGTAGACTTCGTGTGGCTTCAGCAGATTTGAGAGGCGGTTGCGATTTGGAGGAAGATTTGGATATGTTTGGAAAGTAGTTGAGATTAGGAAAGATTTCTAAATCTTCAAAGATATTCTTGTTTCCAAATATGATTGTTGCTAGAAAATGTATTCGCAAATAAACGCAAGTGCACGTATCGCAACGTAGTAATAAAAATATTGATCCCACGAGGCCAAGTCGATTTTCAATTCAAAGAATAAATTGCAAAGTATAAGAAGTAAACTAAAAATCGTAACTTTAAATATTTACAAAGAGAATGAAAGAATAAAGAATAAGTTTTTCATCATGTTTTGGGTTTTCATCTAATCTAATGTGCATAAAGTAAATTGCAGAAAGTAAAGTGCATAAAATAAAGTTGGTGGTCGAATTGAGAATTAGAATTAACCTAGGAAAGAATTAACTATAATTGACTTAAGCAAATCAACATAAAAAATTCAAACTTTGATTAAAACTAAATAGTTCTCCAATAACTATCAAGAGTTCATAAAATTCACGGAAATTAAAACGAAAAGCAAAGGAGAGAAATTTGGTCCTCGCCGTCGAAAGCCGTTGTTCTCACAGCCTCGTTCCCC
>QAOC01036285.1:0-16204 GCA_003255005.1 Begonia fuchsioides | reverse complement strand
CTTCAATTAATGCTGGCATTCAAGCGAGCCGGCTATATTGTTGGGACTTCGCATTTCATTGATGCGAATTGACAACTTAATAAACGCATTTTAGGTTTTCGGAGTTGTGAATACCCTCATAGTGATCACAATTTATCGATATATTGTTAGTATTCTACAAGAATACAACATAAGAGATAGATTTTTTAGTATTACGTTAGATAATACTTCAAGAACACTGTCCTCCACCTNTCCTTTGAATGTATTTCTTTTTCTTTTCCAAGTTCTGAACATTATGCTCTGATACATAAAAATTCTTTCACGTCTAGGGTACGTGCAATAAAACAGGAAATGATCCGGCCTAAATTAGAACAGACCATCAAACCGTTTTCACTTAAATCTAAATTTTATACAACAGAAGACTTAATTACAAACTCAAATCACAATGATCCAATCTGACATCCAGATAGTATCAACAAATTACAAAATGACAATTAAAAAGTTAATTGTGATAATAATATTATAATATAGTATCAACAAATTCTCGCCAAATTTCTGATCTAGTTATCTTTCCACATGGCACGGAAAATCAAATCAATCCAAAACGTCAAAAATTCTAAAATTTGAGCCAACATGTGGCATCCAGATTCAAATTCTTGATCAAGAATATGGAGAAACGCAACACGAAAATTCACTCGTCAAAGATTCAATGACGACAGGTCAATGATTGAAAAAAAATTCATACAAAAATTATAAACAGTAAAAGTACGATTATTACATAGCTTCAATTAATGCTGGCATTCAAGCGAGCCGGCTATATTTTTCTGACTTCGCATTTCATTGATGCGAATTGGCAACTTAATAAACGCATTTTAGGTTTTTGGAGTTGTGAATACCCTCATAGTGGTATCACAATTTATCGATATAGTGTTAGTATTCTACAAGAATACAACATAAGAGATAGATTTTTTAGTATTACGTTAGATAATACTTCAAGAACACTGTCCTCCACCTACTTCAACTTCTACTGGGCCCACTTACATTACTGCTTGGAGTGTTCAGGCCTGTAATAACCATTTATTTTACTGTTCTGATATTCAAGTTCTTAATTCATTGGAGACGAAACATAATTAGCGTCTCATACCACCAATTACAACTCGTTTACCTCCAACTACGTTGTAAAACAATGTGTGAAATCATTTCGTTGTCATTTTGTAAAACTATGATGCATGACTAGGTGACTATCAAACATTACTTAAATCACATCAAACATAATATGAAAATAAGCGTACAACACACATCAAACATACATCCTAATCTTTGCAATTCAATCCTACTTAAGGGCCAAACAATTTTAATGCTAACTTACCTTAGCAGCTATCTTGAATTAATCTACTTGAGTCCCTTCTTAGTCCAATTGGTGTCCTAAACATAAGATTATTCAAGGATCAGAAATCAGGTAACATGACCTGTTTTATTGCATAAAGACATAACATCCTATTCCAACTTCAAACAACTATAACTTCCTCGATAATGATTCATTTGTGATGATCAAGGTGTCAAATTGTTCCTTAAAGAGTCTACAACTGTAACTTCTTAGAAGACACCAAATTCAGAAAACTAACGTAACATAAAGTGTCGACCGATCTTAACAAAACAGAGAGTATGCATTGCTTGAAATCAAGGACCGATCGACCTAACTTTTAAGGTGTCGACCGATGTTCACAAAACAGAGAACATGCATCCTTGAAATCGGAACCGGTCGACCTGACCTACAAAGGGTCGACCATAGTCCTCTCCCAGTTTCCATCTACTAACTTGAAACATCAATAACTTTGTCTACATATGTAACGACCCTCATTTTTATTTTAGAATTTTGTGACTTTAAGATGGAAGTGTTTAAGATTTGTTTTATGAATGTTGGGTAAATAGTGAAGAATTAAAGTATTGTTGATGTTAGCAATTTAGTAGGTTTAAGGTGATAAATAAAATAAGGTTTAAGGGGGTATAAGTAATGATGTTATTCGGAAAGGTTAGAAAATCTTCTAAGTGTTTGGGAATACTTTGGGTCGACGCTAGGATCGAGGAGGGGTCGACACAATATAACCCTTTCGGTCGACCCCAGGATTGAGGAGGGGTCGACACAATGAATACTTTCGGTCGACCCCAGGATTGAGGAGGGGTCGACACAATTGTGTACTTTAGGTCGACCTAAGGATTTAGGAGGGGTCGACACAATTGAATACTTTAGGTCGACCCCAGGATTTAAGAGGGGTCGACACAAGTCACTCTCGGGAATTTCTTTCGGTCGACACAATAGACGAGCGGTCGACACATTCTCACCGACTCAAGTTGAAAAGTCAGCCAAAACGTGGAAAATCCTGATGGATGGATGTTAAAGAAACATTATTTTTGATTAATAAGGGGATAAGAAGGCATGGTCTGCCATTTCCCTACCAACACGACTCATTCTCCCTATTTTACTTTAAGTTATCACGTCTTGACGAGGGGAGCATGAGATTGAGATAGAAAGAAGTATTGTGAAGTGAAAACTCTGAAGTTTTCGTAGAAGCTGAGGTTCAAGGTAATTTTTCTTTCCTCTGAGTTTTTTTTCAGTTCAGTAAGGATAATATGATGGTATTGGTTGAATTGATGAATAAAAGTGAAGGATTTCATGTAGATCGTTAGAAACTCAGTTAATTATGCACAAAGTTAGGATTTTTGAGATTCGGTCAAATTTTATCACTAATTTGAGTTTATGTCCTTCATAATAGTTAGAGTAGACTCTTCGAGTAATCTATAGACGTTTGAATCACTAAGTTTGGAGCTTTGTAGACAAAGTTATGAATGTTGAAAGTTGGTAGATAGAAATTGGGGAGAGGTGCGGTCGACCCCTGATAGGTTAGGTCGACCGATTCTCAATTTAAAAATGCACGCTCTCTGTTTTGTCAACATGGGTCGACCCCTTATAGGTTGGGTCAACTGGTCCTTGGTTTTCAGAGATGCATGCTCACTGTTATGTCAATATTGATCGACACTTTATGCTATGTTAGTTTTGTGAATTTGGTAACTTCTAAGAAGTTATAGTAGACTCTTTAAGGAACAATTTGACACCTTAAGCATTACAAATGGATCATTATCGAGGAAGTTATAGTTGTTTGAAGTTGGGATAAAGTTATGACTTTACGTAATAAAACAGGTTACGTTACTTGAATTCTGATCCTTGGATGATCTATATGTTCAGGTCTTCAATTACATTAAAAGAGGCTCAAGTGGATTAATTCAAGATAGCGGTTAAGGTAAGAACTCATTGCATGTGTTTTGCCCTTCGGGGCCTACATCACAAAGAGTAGGACTGAGGTTGATGTGATTGAATGATTGAGAAATGTTAAAATGTTAAATTATTAAGCATGAAATGAATACGTTATAGTTATATATGTATGAAATCTGTTTGGGGTGCATCGCACCATGCACCGGCTCAATAATATGGGTGTGATTGGTGTTTGTGTGATATTAAATTGTGATGTGTATGCTATAAGTAACGCCTTAATACGTAAAGCATGAAACATATGTTAAGAAATNAGGTAAGAACTCATTGCATGTGTTTTGCCCTTCGGGGCCTACATCACAAAGAGTAGGACTGAGGTTGATGTGATTGAATGATTGAGAAATGTTAAAATGTTAAATTATTAAGCATGAAATGAATACGTTATAGTTATATATGTATGAAATCTGTTTGGGGTGCATCACACCATGCACTGGCTCAATAATATGGGTGTGATTGGTGTTTGTGTGACATTGAATTGTGATGTGTATGCTATAAGTAACTCCTTAATACGTAAAGCATGAAACGTATGTTAAGAAATAAAGTTTAAGTGCATTTGGGAGACGTATGTGTTTATGTGTGATTTATGTTAAGTTGTTAAGCAAAACAGGATTTCTTAAGTTATCAAGAATGCATGAATTAAGTCAAGTTGTCAAGTTTTGCATGTCATCTCATTCATACATCATATTTCAAAGAAAAATGTTTATCAAGCATGAATTCAAAATGTCATCATTCATCGCATTAAGATCAAGTTATCGAGTATCAAGTTATCAAGTATAGAGTTATGAGAGGTCCACGTAGGTCATAACTCTCTATCAAGTTATCAAGTTATCAAGTTATGGGAATGATGCATTTCCCCTTTATGCGATGTGATGGCAACATGTATCAAGTTAAGTTTTGAGGATGGTCGTGGTATGAGACACGGATCTTCACTCTAAAAATGAAATAATGTTTTGAGGATGGTCGTGGTATGAGACATGGATCTTCACCCCAAAATGATTTGAAAAAGACACGTTTTACGAAAAGAACATGTTTTAAGCATATCATGAGTATGCTAGGCATGTAGGACATTATGATTTCTTATTGAGCCTTAAGCTCACTAGTTAAGCTTTGTGATGTAGGTGACGAAGCTCAGATGAGGAATTTAGTCCTTGATGTGCCTTCCTTGGGGGTCGGCGCACTGTGGGTCAGAAGAATGCGCGCACGCGGGATTCGGATTGGTGGTGCTTGCGGAAAACAAGAATTTTGATCGTGTGTTTTGTGGAGTTGCATTGCGGAAGGTATGGTGATGGGAAATATGGGGAATGGTTGAATAAAAGTGGAGAAGGCTCGGTAAAATATGGGAATGGCTCGGAAGGTGGAAATATGGTGAATTTCGGGAATGGAAGGAAAAGGGTGATCGCTCGGGGAATTGGGTGGACTCTTTAGAGTTTTTAATATGAAGATGGATCGACAATTTGAATACCTGAGCAATCAAGGTATTCTCCTCGGTAGACCTCGCCCGCACTCGGATGTGACGCACCGATCGTATGTGCAAAGGGTTGACGTTCTCAGCCGGATATTACGCACCAGAGAAGTATACGTCGGAGAGAGCTTCAAACCTTTCGGGAAGAAGGTGCAATGCACAATTTTACTCTAAAATTCACTCTATCTCATTCAAGTGTAAGTGTTACACTTAAATAACAAAAACGTAAAACAACAAAACTAAGAAAAATAAGCTAAGCCCTATTATGATTTGAACGCCTTGGATTAGCTTCGGAAGGCTTTGGTTGACTTTAGGCTCGGTTCAATAGGATTGGCACGGTCGGCTTGGATGCTTGATCGATGGTGTCCATGGTTGACTGAAAGGGTGCGTCGGGTGGGCGGAGCTCCGAACAAATGAAAGATTGGCTTGAGGCAATTTGGATCCGGGGCTTCTAAAGTCTCCTCGGTGGTCAACTTAACATAGCGCACGGTCTGGTTCTTCGATCGTCCGAAGATGACTCGTGTTGGCTTTAAAAGGTTTTAAAGCAATTAATTATTTTTGATGATAACTATGTTAATTATGTATGAAAGATAAAATCAAATACGTCTAGGGTACAATTAAAGTCTAGCAAGTGCTGCAGAATTCGGTAAGTTTTTTTTAAGGCTTATGTCGACCGAACTGCTCAATATGTCGATCGCACAGATAACAGAAGAGTTAGAAGTGTCGAAGAAGCAACTTATGTCGACAGGTAAGAAGTTCTGTCGACTGCTCAAAGTACAGAGAAAAATCATATGTCGACCGCCTATCAAGTATGTCGACCGGTTGAAGACAATTAAAGTTCAAGACATTGGATCGTATGTCGACTGGACGAAACTTATGTCGACCGCTTGTAATCCAGAGACAAATTGTCTGTCGACCGTTCAAGTTTCCAGCGGAAGAAGTAATTAGAAGTTATGTCGACAGTTAAAGAACTTATGTCGACCGGCTAAATTTCAGAGAGTTTGCCATGTCGACCGCCAAGAGTATATGTCGACCGAAGAACTTCGAGATACTGAAGTTATGTCGACAGCTCCAAAGTTCATGTCGACCGGTCAAGACCAACGATAGGAAAATTCTTCAACGGCTACTTCCTTATGAGTCTCAACGGCTATCTCTATGTCGATAGCCCCCGAAGATATGTCGACAGCTCCGAAGTCTGACAGACGGAAAATCTATAAATTGCAAACGAGAAGCCAAAAGAAAAAGCCAATTTTTGAGAGAGAAAAGCACGTCCAATCTCTGCCAAAATTTCTAGTTAGCTTTTCTCTTACTCTCTCTTCATTGTAAATCATAAAAGAACATTCTCATTGTGATCGAGAGAGTAGTTTCAAATCATTCTCGAAAAACTTCAAGTTATTATTTGTGAGAAATTGTAAAGGGGTGACGCCTCTCATAAAGAAGAGTAATTTGTAAGGTTTGATTGACACCCGGAAGTCAATCATAGTAAAGTTCGAGGTAGAGCGGAAAGATCTTCAAGGAGCAACCTTGAAGCGTGGACGTGGGCCGAACCGGTGGTCGTGCATATCCGAATCTCAAGGGATCCGTGAGGTTGTTGCGTAAAGCTGTTGCTTGAACATCCTCTGATGATTCAACAGCTGGTTCATGGATTTTATGCATCAGAATCCCTTGTGGTTCGCCAGTGGCTCGGTGATCGGCCTTGTATGTGCGTCCGATGGATGATCTTCGGACATCTAAGATATATGTCCGTGCTAATTTGAACATCGTCCTTTCCTTGACCAAATAACCAAAATACTTAAGGATTTAAGTATCATGGCCGATAGGATTTGGTCAAGGTCTTCTAATGGGCCGATGGTAGGCCGAGGCTTGACCGAGGGTCTGTCAATGTTAGGCCGAGGTGGTCCTTTGTGGGCCTTCGCTAATGTAATGAGCTCTCCTCTTCTTGGGCTGACTTCTCTTCATTTCCTAAGGCTAAATGCTGGCTGAAAAGAAATAAACTAAGTGTGACCGAAAATAGGGCCCATGGTTGAACACTCGATCCGTAGGATTTGGATCATTTGTTCTCCCATGTCGGTCACTTATTCCAACAGGCCGAAGCCCTAGTAGACTTCGGCTAAGCCAACGACCGAGGCTTGGATGGTCGTCGGGTCGTGGTCATGGGGCGCCCGTTGGGCCCCAGACGTGTCTCGGTCGAGAGCCTCGGTTGCGTGATGGGCCGGGCTGTCGGGTACGTCGTGGCTGGGTGTGGTCGGACACCACATGATCGAGACTTTAGGTCTCTCCCGATCATGTTCGGACAGAAGTTCCGAAGTAATGTTACCTGCAAAATGAGCAACTACGTTAGTAAAATCACCCATGCTCGTCGGGTTCACGTCTGCGTCCGTGATGTGCTCCGGTTGCACATCATCCTCCCGAGGTACTTGAGGATTTGCCCTCAAATCTACCTCTTCCTCGTCCTCGTCCGCGTCTAAATAAGGGGATAAATCCTTGACGTTGACGGTGGTAGTAATGCCATGCTCGCCCGGAAGTTCGATCTTGTACGCATTTGGGTTGACTCTCTCGGCCACCCGGAAAGGACCCTCGGCCCTTGGTAGCAATTTAGCGTGCTTGTGTTTGAAATACCGCAGCTTTAGCCATACTAAATCGCCTTCTTGAAAGATTTTCTCCTTGCGGCATCTATTTTCCGCGGCGGCATTCTTTCACTCGATGATGGAAGTAAATCCATCGGTGTTGATGGATTAAATCCATAAGCCACTTCAAAGGGGGTCATACCCGTGGTGCTACGTCGGCATCGGTTGTAGGCAAACTCGATGAATGGTAACCGTATATCCCATGCCGTGACCTTGGTGTCAACGACACTCTATAGTAAAGCGTCGAGTGATCGATTGACCACTT
This sequence comes from Begonia fuchsioides, assembly GCA_003255005.1. Taxonomy (NCBI): domain Eukaryota; kingdom Viridiplantae; phylum Streptophyta; class Magnoliopsida; order Cucurbitales; family Begoniaceae; genus Begonia; species Begonia fuchsioides. The sequence continues at coordinate 8,543 of QAOC01036285.1, read as the reverse complement.
CGGTTTGGCCGTCGGTTTGCTGGTGGAATGTCGTGCTAAATAATAGCTTCGTTCCGAGCCGCGCCCACAAAGTCTTCCAAAAGGTGCTAAGGAACTTTGAGTCTTGGTCGGACACGATGGAATGCAACATTCCATGTAGCCGGACCACTTCCTTGAAAAATAGGTCGGCTATTATCGGCGCTTCGGCCATCTTGGAGCATGCCACAAAATGGGCCATCTTCGAAAACCGATCCACTATCACCATGATGGCATCTTTGCCTCGGCTAGTTCGGGGAAGGCCGAGAACAAAGTCCATACTAAGGGCTTGCCACGGTGATCTGGTACCAGGAGTGGCAAATATAATCCTTGGGCCAAGGTTCGGGTCTTGGCCTTTTTACATACAGTGCATCGCTCCACAAAGTGGTGCACGTCTCTAAAAAGATGGGGCCAATAAAAATGCTCCTTGAGCATCTCCCAAGTCTTTTTTTCACCAAAATGTCCCGCAAGGCCACCCCCATGAGCCTCGGTAATGAGAGACTCACGGATGCTTCCTCTCAGGATGCATATCCGTCCACCGCGGAAAAGATATCCGTCGGTCACATGGTAGCCCGTTAAATCACCGTTGACCGTAGCCTCAAAGCGTGGGCCAAAATCCGGGTCATCCTTATATCCACGTTTCATCCAATCAAAACCGAAAAATCTAACCTTTAATTCGGTAAAGAGGGCACTCCTTCGGGATAAAGTGTCGGCCACTATGTTCGTGTCCCCCTTTTTGTATTTGATGATGTATGGATACTTCTCTAGGAACTCAATCCACTTGGCATGTCTTGATGTGCCGTCAATCGATGAGCGGCGCACCGTGATCGGTAGATGAGTGTGCGCGTGACCGGAGGAGGCAACGCGTACTGCGGTCGGAAAATTGGGTGGTGCAATTTAAGGAGTTGTGGTGCGGAAGTATAGTGGGGTGGAAATAAGGTGGATTGAAGGTGAGAATAATGGAATGGCTCGGATAAAAACGGAGGTGATTCGGAGGATAGTGGATGAACCGGAATCGGTGGTGGCAGAGATTTGATGGCTCGGGAAACGGGATGGAATTTAGGAGAATATGGGGCGGTCGATCTAAACACTTGAGCAATCTAAGTGTTTAGAAAGGTAGACCTAGTTCGTGTTCGGATATGACACACCGTTCACGGATGAGGGTTGCCGAGACTTGGCCGGATATGACGCACCGGAGAAGGATCGGCGTTTGAGGGAATTATCAAAAGGCTAGAAGCACTTGTATTGATAAAAATTCACTAAGTTCCATAGAGGCTAAGTGCCTCTTAAATAGACAAAAACATAAAAGGAAAACTACTAAGTAAGAATCGTAAGCCGTTGATCGAGTTGGACGTCTAGGATCGTGAAGGCTTGGATCGGTGGCGCGAGATTTGTGGGATAGCGTGCCGTCGGTTGTAGCCGGGTCCGGGTGCTCGGGCGCGAGCATTATCGTAGTCGGGTGCTCGGGCGCGCGCGTTATCGCTATTGGTAAGCAGATGGATCTGGATGCGCAAGGAGTGCGTCAGCGTTGTGGATGGCGCGGTTGGGTCGCGGTAGGGTGCGCGCGCGGGTGGGCACTGCCGGGTGCGCGCGCGTGCGCGCTGGGGAGGATCCCGTGATTCTCGGGATTTACCGAGTTTCATGGGATTTTTCGTGTGTGAATCTCCCCTTATCTCTCTAGTTGATATTTTCCCGCTAGAAGGCTCCTTCCATAAGATTTTGGCACGACTAAAAATGTTAAGTGTTCGTGGGCTTCTTCTATGTTGCTTGGGCTTCGGCCATGTCGGATCGCGGGCCTTAAACTTCGTCTTTTCGTGACTTGGGCTTGCTCTTCTTACTCTTCTAAGTCTCTAATTGCTTAAAGGAAATGTGGGGCTCAGCCACTTATTGAAGGGGGCCGAGCCCCTTAATGGGACTCGGCATGGGCCGTGTCGGCTGGCCCGTGGGGCGCTGTTTGGGCGCGGTCTATGTTTTCACGCCCCGCGGCCGGCCCGATGTGGGCGACCTTGGCGCGATCTGTCCTGCCTGGCACCGTGTCTGCTGGCCCGATGTGGGCGGTGTTGGCGCGGTCTTTGGTGGCCGACTCGGGGTGCCACATGATACACGTTCTCGGCCGGTCTTGATCTAACTCCGAAGGTTTCTCCGTGATTATGTTCCCTACAAAATGAGCAACTAAGTTAGTATAAAAGTCTCGGCTCGTCGGGCCCGAGTCTCGTGGCACATCATGTCTTCCGTTAAGCTTCCATTGGCTCTTGATGAACTTTAGAGCTTGGTGGTCCGAGTGGATAATGAACTCCCTTGGCAACAAATAATGTTGCCAAACTCCGATGGCTCGTATCAAGGAATAAAGTTCCTTGTCATATGTAGAATAATTAAGAAACGCACCTTTGAGTTTCTCACTAAAGTAGGCGATCGGGCGGCCCTCTTGCATCAAAACCGCTCTGATGCCCGTTCCCGAGGCATCGCACTCTACCTCAAATGCCTTGGTGAAATCAGGAAGGGTAAGGACGGGTGCTTCGCAAAGCTGGGTCTTGATGTGGTCAAAACTATCTTGACAAAGTTTGGTCCACGTAAATTCCTTCCCTTTCTTAGTGAGCTTGGTTAAGGGTGCCATAATAGTGCTAAATCCTTGAATAAATTGCCGGTAGAAGTTGGCGAGACCGTGGAAGCTTCGGACGTCCGAGACGCCTTTTGGTGTTGGCCATTCTCGGATGGCCGCGATCTTCGCGTCGTCTACCTCGACACCGTCCTCGGATAGCACAAAGCCAAGGAAGTGTATGCGCCGTTGGGCGNCCGGGTCTTGATGTGGTCAAAACTATCTTGACAAAGTTTGGTCCACGTAAATTCCTTCCCTTTCTTAGTGAGCTTGGTTAAGGGTGCCATAATAGTGCTAAATCCTTGAATAAATTGCCGGTAGAAGTTGGCGAGACCGTGGAAGCTTCGGACGTCCGAGACGCCTTTTGGTGTTGGCCATTCTCGGATGGCCGCAATCTTCGCGTCTTCTACCTCGACACCGTCCTCGGATTGCACAAGGCGAGGAAGTGTATGCGCTGTTGGGCGAAAGCACACTTCTTGCGGTTGCCAAATAGCTTGGTCCGCCGCAATATAATAAAGAGCCTTTCCAAATGGTCCAAATGGCTCGGTACATCCGCACTATAAGCAAGAATATCATCGAAATAGACAATGATGAACTTACCCAAATATTCCCGGAGCACGATTCATTAGCAGCATGAACGTGCTCGGTGCGTTGGTGAGTCCGAACAGCATGACGAGCCACTCGAATAACCCGTACCGTGTCTTGAAGGCCGTCTTCCACTCGTCGCCTTCGCGCATTCAGATTTGATGGTAGCCGCTCTTAAGAACTACCCGGGAAAATAACTTAGCACCGCTAAGTTCATCTAACAAGTCATCGAGCCGTGGAATCGGGAACCGATATTTGATGGTGATGTCGTTGATGACTCAGCTATCGACACACATGCAGTGGCTCTCGTCCTTCTTTGGAACTAAGAGTGCCGGGACCTCACATGGACTCAATGATTCTCGGATATAGCCCTTAGCAAGAAGTTCTTCCACTTGCTCTTGCAAGATCTTGCTTTCTTCAGGGTTGGAGATAAGGTGGCCGATTAGGTAGCATGGCTCCTGGTTGGAGATCGATATAGTGTTCGATACCGCGGAGCGGTGGAACACCATCGGGTAGGTCATCCGGGAACATGTCTCGGTATTGATCAAGGAGGGGCCGAACTATCTCAGGAATAAGCTCTTGTTCATTATCTTCATGCTCTCGGTGTAAGAGCATGATGATCGGACCCTCTTGTTTCACCGTTCGCCTCGATTCTTTTCGGCCCATAAAAAGGGTCGCTTTGGCCAATGCCTCCTTTCTATCGGCTTTGTCCTTAGAAATTGGCTCTGGAGTTAAAGGAGCCAATATGATGTTGCGCCCGTTCCATTTGAACGAATATTGGTTGGATCGGCCGAGGTGTAGCGCGTCTCAGTCGAATTGCCATGGCCGGCCGAGCAACAAATGCACGGCGATCATCGGCACCACGTTGCATAGGACCGTGTCCTTGTAGTTACCGATCACAAAGTCTATTCGGGTTTGTTTGGTTACCCGGACGTCCTCTCGGTCGGTAAGCCATCATAGCTTGTACGGCGTTGGGTGCTCGGTCGTGGCTAGCGTGAGTTTCATGACAAGGTCGCGGGACGCGACGTTAGTGCAACTCCCGATCGGCTATGGAATAGTTTTTCCTGTTGATATGTCTCGTGTTGCGGTTGAGTTGAAAGAACCCGTCGGATCATCAATATTACCGGTCCATCTTGGGCTTGACACAAACCGTCTTCGGCCTAGGCCGGCTCATCCTCGGCCTCCTTGGCTGGTTCGTCCTCGCTCACGACCTCCTCGGTCTCCTCGAGAATGGTCATCACACGGCGATTAGGACATTGAGCGGCTATATGTCCGCATCCGAGACACTTGAAACACTGAATTTCTCGGGTCCTTGGCTGTTCGCCTACCGAGTCTCGAGGTTTGGGTTCCGTGTCTCGCTTAGGGGCCCACGGCTTGGGTGTTTGGCCCCGTTCCTCGGGCCTTGGCGCGGGCCGATATGGCGTTGGCGGCTTTGGGGCCGAGCGTTGGGCCACGACTTTGCCCTTCCGCTTGAGTTGTCTCTCGACCCTTAGAGACATCTGAATAAGTGTATCAAAAGACTCCAAAGGTTGTAGCTCCACTACATCGCCAATGTCATGATGTAAACCTCGGGTTAATCGCGCCATAAGTTGCTCTTCGGGTTCGGCTAAGTCACACCGAATCCGTAGCATTTCAAAGTCCGTAAGGTATTCATCTACGGATGAGTTACCTTGCCTTAACCCTTGTAATTGGAGGAACAATTCTTGGCGGTAATGGCTCGGGACGAACCTTTTCCGCATGAGGTCTTTCATGCTCCGCCATGTTGTGACCTCGCCTTCTCGGTCTCTCCTCCTTTGTGCACGGAGGCTATCCCACCATAAACTAGCATAATCCGTAAGCTCTACGGAGGCCAATTGCAACTTCAATTTCTCGGAATGGTTGTAAAGGTAAAAAATTTTATCGACCTTTTCAACCCAATCGAGAAATTTATCTCCATTGGAGGCGCCATTAAAAGATGAAATATTTAATTTAGGCAACCTCCATTCCTCATCTCGATCCTATGGTCGGGGAAAAATTCCTCGTCGGACCCGCCCGAGTCATGATGTTGCTCTCGGTGGGGGCGTGCGTCGTTCCGCAGGTTGCGCGTAATTTTGCTCGACAATGTCGTCGAGCCTTTGTAAGATAGCATCCATCCTCCGGTTAATTGCATCAAGCTGCTCTTGAGTGTTGTGCTCGGGTTCTCGTGGATCGGAGAACATGGTTTGTTCACTCGTCATAGCTTGATCTCGAGCGGCGTTTTGAACGGCACCGCTACGTGTCATCATGAAATATAAGCGTCAAAATTTTTGAGGAAACGGAAAAATCGTACCTTGGCTCTGATACCAAGATGATGTGCGTTCCTTGGGGGTCGGCGCACCATGGGTCGGAAGAATGCGCGCACGCGGGGCTCGGATTGGTGGTGCTTGCGGCAAACAGGAATTTGGCTCGTGCGTTTTGTGGAGTTACGTTGCGTTAGCGTATGGTGATAAGAAATATGGGGAATGGTTGAATAAAAGTGGAGATGGCTCGGTAAAATATGAGAATGGCTCAGAAGGTGGAAATATGGTGAATTTCGGGAATGGAAGGAAAAGGGTGATCGCTCGGGGAATTGGGTGGACTCTTTAGAGTTTTTGATATGAAGATGGATGGACAATTTGAATACCTGAGCAATCAAGGTGTTCTCCTCGGTAGACCTCGCCCGCACTCGGATGTGACGCACCGATCGTACGTGCAAAGGGTTGACGTTCTCGGCCAGATATTACGAACCGAAGAAGTATACGTCGGAGAGAGCTTCAAACCTTTCGGGAAGAAGGTGCAATGCACAATTTTACTCTAAAATTCACTCTATCTCATTCAAGTGTAAGTGTTACACTTAAATAGCAAAAACGTAAAATGACAAAACTAAGAAAAATAAGCTTAGCCCTTTGATGATTTGAACGCCTTGGATTAGCTTCGGAAGGCTTTGGTTGACTTTAGGCTCGGTTCAATAGGATTGGCACGGTCGGCTTGGATGCTTGACTGATGGTGTCCATGTTGACCGAAAGGGTGCGTCGGGTGGGCGGAGCTCCGAACAAATGAAAGATTTGCTCGAGCCAATCTGGATCCGGGGCTTCTAAAGTATCCTCGGTGGTCAACTTAACGTAGCCAATAGTCTGGTTCTTCGATCGTCCGAAGATGACTCGAGCGTGTGCGTGGGCGTATCCAAATGGGCTGAACCGGTGGTCGTGCATATCCGAATCTCAATCGATCCGTGAGGTTGTTGCGCAAAGTTGTTGCTTGAAGATCCTCTGATGATTCAACAGCTGGTTCGCTAGTGGCTCGGTGATCGGCCTTGTATGTTCGTCCGATGGATGATCTTCGGACATCTAAGATATATGTCCGTGCTAGTTTGAACATCATCCTTTCCTTGACCAAATAACAAAAATACTTAAGGATTTAAGTATCATGGCCGATAGGATTTGGTCAAGGTCTTCTAATGGGCCAATGGTGGGCCGAGGCTTGACTGAGGGTGGGTCAATGTTCGGCCGAGGAGGTCCTTTGTTGGCCTTCGCTAATGTAATGAGCTCTCCTCTTCTTGGGCTGGCTTCTCTTCCTTTTCTAAGGCTAAATGGTGGCTGAAAAGAAATAAACTAAGTGTGACCGAAAATAGGGCCCATGGTTGAACACTCGATCCGTAGGATTTGGATCATTCGTTCTCCCATGTCGGTCACTTATTCCAACGGGCCGAAGCCCTAGTAGACTTCGGCTAAGCCAACGACCGAGGCTTGGATGGTCGTCGGGTCGTGGTCATGGTCGTGGGCTTCTCCCATGTCGTCGTTGTCGTTGGGCGCCGGACGTGTCTCGGTAGATAGCCTCGGCTGCGTCATGGGCCGGGCTGTCGGGTACGTCGTGGCCGGGTGTGGTCGGACACCACATGATCGAGAGTTTAGGTCTCTCCCAATCATGTCCGGACGGAAGTTTCGAAGTAATGATACATGCAAAATGAGCAACTACGTTAGTAAAATCACCCGTGCTCGACGGGTTCACGTCCGCGTTCGTGATGTGCTCCGGTTGCACATCAGTCCTCATCACGTGCCATGACACGTGGATGAAGCTGTTTTGGAGCGGGCTGTTTACGAAACCAAGTAACGACCCGTGGGGGAAGGAAAAGAAAATGGTTTTAATGTATTTGATTATTTATCGCAAAACTAATTAGATGCTTTATAATATTTTGAATGATGTTGGTGAAGCCTTTTGTTAAAGTCTTGAACAATTATGTCAAACGTTTTAAATGAATGAAAATTGTTATTTTGCGTAAAGTTACCTTTAACCTGTATTGATGAAATTGAGGTTTACACGTGTATGGGTTCATTAGCTCAACGTTTAAAGTATTACGCTACCGCTAAGTTTTGAAGTCAAGTATTTCCAGTGTATTTACAAAAAAATAAAAATTTTACTACTGTTTTCAAAAGGTTTTAAAGAACAGGATGTGATAACATAGCTCCAAATTGAGTGATTCAAACGGCTATAGATCACTCTAAGAGTCTAATTTAACTCTGATAGAGGACATAAACTCCAATTCGTACCTCATATCGACCGAATCTCCAAAACCCTAACTTTGTACATAATCAACTGATTTCACATCTATTGGCATGAAATCATTCATTTTTATCCACCAATTCACACAATATCATCATTTTATCATCACTAAACCTAAGAAAACTTTAAAGGTTAGAAAAATACTTTGAACTTCAGCCTCCACAAAAGCTTCAGAGTTTTTTACCTCATCTCTCTTGAGATAACTCCCTTTCTCACTCTTTTCTCTGATAAGATCTCTTCTATGCCTAAATCTCACTCTCCCTTGAGTTAACGGGTGAAACTGAGAGAGAAATGGAGGAGAAATCGTGGATGGAAGGAAAAATGGCAGACAATGCCTTCTTATGTCCTTAATTAAACAAAAACAATCTTTCCTTTACGTCCACCAATCAGATTCCTCCAAGTTTTGGCTGACTTTTCAACTTAAATCGGCGAAGGTGTCGACTGCTCATCCATGGTGTCAACCGAAGAAATTTTCGAGAGCTATCCTATGTCGACCGCTTAACCATGGTGTCGACCGAATCTATTCCCGAGAGCTATTCTATGTCGACCGGTTGACCACGGTGCCGACCGCTTAACCATGGTGTCGACCGAATTTATTCCCGAGAGCTGTTCTATGTCGACTGGTTGCTAAGGTGTCGACCGGTTGACCATTATTTTCTACATCACCTTCGACCTACTAATTTACTAATATCCACATTACCCTAATACTTCAATATTTAACCAACATTCATAAAAAAAAAAATCTTTAACACTTCAAACTTAAAGTCACAAATTCTAAAAAAATAAATGA
>QAOC01036277.1:41024-58246 GCA_003255005.1 Begonia fuchsioides | reverse complement strand
AGGTTCTGGGTTCTAGTGTTCAAGGTTGGAACTTCAAGGTTCAGGGCTCTAGGAGTTCTAGTGTCCAAAATTTAGGGGTATAGTATTCATGGTTCAAGATTTAAGTATTATTGTTATATGGTGTATGGTTTAGGTTTTAGGGTTTAAGGTTCACGGTTCAGAGTTTATGGTTTCGGGGTTGGGGGTTTCAATAAATCTAGGGTTTTAGGTTCATGGTTCAGGGTTAAGGGTTCTAGGGTCAAGGGTTCAGGGTTATAGGGTTTTGTGTTCCAGCGTACAAGGTTCTAGGGTTCAAGGGTTTCGAGGTTAAGTGTTCAGGATTCAGGGTTCCAGGATTTAAAGTTTTAGGATTCTAGGGTTCAAGGTTCTTGGGTTCCAGGGTCCAAAGTTTAACGATTCCAATGTTCAAGGTTCAAGGGTTTCTCGGTTCAGGCTTCAAGGGGTTCTAGGGTCTAAAGTTCATGGTTCAAGGTTCTTGGGTTCCAGGGTTCAAAGTTTAACGATTTCAATGTTCAGTGTTCAAGGGTTTCTCGGTTCAGGCTTCAAGGGGTTCTAGGGTCTAAAGTTCATGGTTCAAGGTTCAACAATTAAAGATTCAAGGGTTCAAGGGTTTTAGGGTCCATGGTTCTGGGTTTAGGATTCTGAGGTTCATGGTTTCAGGGTTCAGGGTTCATGTTCAGGTTTCCAAGGTTAATTGTTCAGATTTAAGATTTCCAGGGTTTAGGGTTTAGAGTTTTGGGTTAAGGGTTCCAGGGTTAAAGGTTAAATATTACGGGTTGGGATTCAGGATTCTAGGGTTTAGGGTTCTAAAGTTCCGAGGTTGAGGGTTTTAGATTGAGAATTCCATGGTTAACAATTCAAAGTTCCAGTGTTTAGGTTCGAGGTTCCATGGTTCCAAGGTTTGAGGTTCAGTGTTCAATGTATTAAGGTTCAAGGCTCAAGGTTGTAGGGTTCAAAGTTTCCAAGGTTCGAAGTTCAAGAATCAGTGTTCATGGACCTCTAATGTAACACCCAACTTTTGATGTATAATAACATTATGTGAATATAATTTTTTATGGTTAAAGAATGAAATGTGCTAAGAAAAGATGAATATGAAGATGAAATTATACCTTATAAGTAATGAATTGACGAATTGAAAACAATATTGGTATTTAGCTAATTCCAAGGTTTTAGGTTCTTAACATGGAGTTGATTTCTTCTAATGGAATTTAATAGATTAGTAGATGAAACTACAACAACAAGAATAACTCGATTTAAAAATGTATAGAGAAAGTAATGAATCTTAGACCCAAAGATTGGAACAAATACTAGGTTAAAATTTTGTAACAGAGCAGTTTTAATATTACAATCATATAATGCCTTAGAAAAGCATAACTGGAATAGTATTCTTCTACAAAGTTGTAGACAATGTCAAGATAAGAAGATTGATAGGTAGATAAATTCTATTTGACTTCTAGAGAGGAAGTTATGTTTATTTGAAGTTCGTGAAGGAAAACAAGACTATAGAATTATGGATTTTGAGCGATGTTTGGTATTTCGTATATTTGATTATGTTAATCGCATAATTTTAAGTTTAAGTCTTCTAAAAAGTTACACAAGACTCAATGAGAAAAAGATGAGTTTTTGAGTTACTGAAATCCGAGTTGTGGAACAAAAGTTATGAAAATTTTAAAAGGGTTCACCCCTTGAAGCTCTCGAATTTTATTTAGGGTCGACACCTTGAATGAGAGGTCGACATTTTATTGCTGAAATATTGACTTTTCTATGAAATTTTAGGAAATTCAATCCATGATTAATTAAGGATGGACTAAAAGGGAAGTGTCACATGAAAACGATTGTGACACCTCATGCATGAAGTTGGATGGTCACACCTCATGCTTGAAATACATGACTCTTTACCTTCCAAAGGGATAAAACTTGTTGGAGTCTTCAGCTATTAGCCATCACGATGCTCAAATCTCTCTCCTCTCTAAAATCCTCTCCAAATTCATGTTAGAAAAATTAGGGTTTGAAATCAAAGTATGAGGTTTTGGTATTTAGTACAAGAATTTTGGTATTTAAGAATTAAAAGTGCAAGGAGGAAGGAAGACCACGAACTTAACCTTGTGGTACAAAGCTTGTTATTCAGCAGCACCTACTTTTATTCTAGATTAGATTATAAGTGATGGAAATGCGTTATATGGTTAAAAATGCATGAAATTGTAAAGTTAGTTTATGGGTATACAAATTATAAGTCATCTTACCCGGTTTCTGGAATGCAAGTTTTAAGAAATCTTCAATTTAGAAATTGGTCATGTTGTCTTGTAATGAAGTATAGCCAACACTTTAAGGTTGAAATTTGTACCTTAAGTGTTTTGATCGGAGTGCTGTCGAGAAGGTTATGACTGCCACAAGTTTTTGGTAAAACAGAGTATTCCAAGTTTGGCTTATATTGTTTTATTTTATGATGTTAAGATATATAAGCAAGCCCATTGGATCATTAAGGATTTATAATACCAAGCTAAAGCTAAGGAATCTAGGTAAGCAATTCTTGCATGCGTTTGGCCCCTTGTGTTTTATGACGTTTCTTGATGTGTTGGATAGGACATCAAGAAACGTCATGCTCATGTTACGCATATAGGCTCATTCGATTACTTACTGAGCTTTAGGCTCATAGGTTATGCTTTGTGATGAAGGTGATGAAGATGAAAGTTAGGGATATAGCCCTCCCTGTTTGATGTAATGATCATGTCGGGGAGGAGGCGGATCCAGTGCGGGAAGCTTGAATCGTTAAGTGCCACCGGTGGGGACGTCAAGATGTACATTTGAAGTATTTTGGAGTGTTTACCTTTGAACAATGATGTGTTTTAAAAGTTTGGTTTTGTTAAATGATGTTGTGTAAAGATGTTTATTATGTATATTACACGTTTTGATTAGACTATGTGGTATATGAGCTTTTGGATATTTTAGTTGATGGATATTTTGATTAACAATGTCTTATTTCAAGTAAATGTCGGGTTTACTATGATTTATAATTAAAGTCTTCCGCTGTGTTTTAACGAAAAAGAATTCAAGACGAACATTTTTAAAGAAAGAAAAATTTTACCACAATTATTTTCAAGTAAAGTTTATGGGGTGTGACATCTAGGATCCAAATTTTAAGATTTAGGGTTCAAGGTTTCATGTTTTAGATTCAAGAGTTCTTGGGTTCAGGTTCATGGTTCCAAGGTTCAATGGTTACAGGGTTTATGGTTCAAAGTTTAGAGCTCCAAGGTTTAGGTTTCCAAGGTTCTAGGGTTCAGTGTTCCAACGATCAGGGTTTTAGGGTTCTCTAGATTCTTGGTTCTAGGGTTTAAGGTTCAAGGTTTCAGGTTCTAGGGTTAAAGGTTCAAAGGTCCAGGATTACATGGTTCCAAGGTTACAAGGTTCAACCTTCAGGGATCAGGTGTAACACTCAATTTTTTTATGTACAATAACATTATGTGAATATAATGTTTACGGTTAAAGAATTAAATGTGCTAAGAAAAGATGAATATGGAGACAAAATTACAGCTTAGAAGTAATGAATTGACAAATCAGAAACAATATTGGTAACCTAATTTTGAGGTTTCAGGGTCTTAACATGGAGTTGATTTCTTCTAATGGAATTTAATAGATTAGTAGATGAAACTACAGCAACAAGAGTTTCTTAATTTAAAAACGTATGGAGAAAGTTATGAAACTTAGACCCAAAGATTGGAACAAATACTAGGTTAAAATTTTGTAACAGAGCAGTTTTAATATTACAATCATATAATGCCTTAGAAAAGCATAACTGGAATAGTATTCTTCTACAAAGTTGTAGACAATGTCAAGATAAGAAGATTGATAGGTAGATAAATTCTATTTGACTTCTAGAGAGGAAGTTATGTTTATTTGAAGTTCGTGAAGGAAAACAAGACTATAGAATTATGGATTTTGAGCGATGTTTGGTATTTCGTATATTTGATTATGTTAATCGCATAATTTTAAGTTTAAGTCTTCTAAAAAGTTACACAAGACTCAATGAGAAAAAGATGAGTTTTTGAGTTACTGAAATCCGAGTTGTGGAACAAAAGTTATGAAAATTTTAAAAGGGTTCACCCCTTGAAGCTCTCGAATTTTATTTAGGGTCGACACCTTGAATGAGAGGTCGACATTTTATTGCTGAAATATTGACTTTTCTATGAAATTTTAGGAAATTCAATCCATGATTAATTAAGGATGGACTAAAAGGGAAGTGTCACATGAAAACGATTGTGACACCTCATGCATGAAGTTGGATGGTCACACCTCATGCTTGAAATACATGACTCTTTACCTTCCAAAGGGATAAAACTTGTTGGAGTCTTCAGCTATTAGCCATCACGATGCTCAAATCTCTCTCCTCTCTAAAATCCTCTCCAAATTCATGTTAGAAAAATTAGGGTTTGAAATCAAAGTATGAGGTTTTGGTATTTAGTACAAGAATTTTGGTATTTAAGAATTAAAAGTGCAAGGAGGAAGGAAGACCACGAACTTAACCTTGTGGTACAAAGCTTGTTATTCAGCAGCACCTACTTTTATTCTAGATTAGATTATAAGTGATGGAAATGCGTTATATGGTTAAAAATGCATGAAATTGTAAAGTTAGTTTATGGGTATACAAATTATAAGTCATCTTACCCGGTTTCTGGAATGCAAGTTTTAAGAAATCTTCAATTTAGAAATTGGTCATGTTGTCTTGTAATGAAGTATAGCCAACACTTTAAGGTTGAAATTTGTACCTTAAGTGTTTTGATCGGAGTGCTGTCGAGAAGGTTATGACTGCCACAAGTTTTTGGTAAAACAGAGTATTCCAAGTTTGGCTTATATTGTTTTATTTTATGATGTTAAGATATATAAGCAAGCCCATTGGATCATTAAGGATTTATAATACCAAGCTAAAGCTAAGGAATCTAGGTAAGCAATTCTTGCATGCGTTTGGCCCCTTGTGTTTTATGACGTTTCTTGATGTGTTGGATAGGACATCAAGAAACGTCATGCTCATGTTACGCATATAGGCTCATTCGATTACTTACTGAGCTTTAGGCTCATAGGTTATGCTTTGTGATGAAGGTGATGAAGATGAAAGTTAGGGATATAGCCCTCCCTGTTTGATGTAATGATCATGTCGGGGAGGAGGCGGATCCAGTGCGGGAAGCTTGAATCGTTAAGTGCCACCGGTGGGGACGTCAAGATGTACATTTGAAGTATTTTGGAGTGTTTACCTTTGAACAATGATGTGTTTTAAAAGTTTGGTTTTGTTAAATGATGTTGTGTAAAGATGTTTATTATGTATATTACACGTTTTGATTAGACTATGTGGTATATGAGCTTTTGGATATTTTAGTTGATGGATATTTTGATTAACAATGTCTTATTTCAAGTAAATGTCGGGTTTACTATGATTTATAATTAAAGTCTTCCGCTGTGTTTTAACGAAAAAGAATTCAAGACGAACATTTTTAAAGAAAGAAAAATTTTACCACAATTATTTTCAAGTAAAGTTTATGGGGTGTGACATCTAGGATCCAAATTTTAAGATTTAGGGTTCAAGGTTTCATGTTTTAGATTCAAGAGTTCTTGGGTTCAGGTTCATGGTTCCAAGGTTCAATGGTTACAGGGTTTATGGTTCAAAGTTTAGAGCTCCAAGGTTTAGGTTTCCAAGGTTCTAGGGTTCAGTGTTCCAACGATCAGGGTTTTAGGGTTCTCTAGATTCTTGGTTCTAGGGTTTAAGGTTCAAGGTTTCAGGTTCTAGGGTTAAAGGTTCAAAGGTCCAGGATTACATGGTTCCAAGGTTACAAGGTTCAACCTTCAGGGATCAGGTGTAACACTCAATTTTTTTATGTACAATAACATTATGTGAATATAATGTTTACGGTTAAAGAATTAAATGTGCTAAGAAAAGATGAATATGGAGACAAAATTACAGCTTAGAAGTAATGAATTGACAAATCAGAAACAATATTGGTAACCTAATTTTGAGGTTTCAGGGTCTTAACATGGAGTTGATTTCTTCTAATGGAATTTAATAGATTAGTAGATGAAACTACAGCAACAAGAGTTTCTTAATTTAAAAACGTATGGAGAAAGTTATGAAACTTAGACCCAAAGATTGGAACAAATACTAGGTTAAAATTTTGTAACAGAGCAGTTTTAATATTACAATCATATAATGCCTTAGAAAAGCATAACTGGAATAGTATTCTTCTACAAAGTTGTAGACAATGTCAAGATAAGAAGATTGATAGGTAGATAAATTCTATTTGACTTCTAGAGAGGAAGTTATGTTTATTTGAAGTTTGTGAAGGAAAATCAGACTATAGAATTATGGATTTTGAGCAATGTTTGGTATTTTGTATATTTGATTTCGTTAATCTCATAATTTGAAGTTTAAGTCTTCTACAAAGTTATACAAGACTCAATGACAAAAAGATGAGTTTTTGAGTTATTGAAATTCGAGTTGTGGAAAGAAAGTTATGAAAATTTTAAAAGGGTCACCCCTTTAAGCTCTCGAGTTTTATTAAGGGTCGACACCTTGAATGAGAGGTCGACATCTTATTGCTAAAATATTAACTTTTCAATGAAATTTTAGGAAAGTCAATCCATGATTAATTCAGGATGGACCAATAGGAAAATGCCATGTGAAAAGGGTGGTGACACCTTATGCATGAAGAGGTGGTGAGCTTGGATGGTTACACCTCATGCTTTAATAGCTTTTGGTTTGATTGGTGCTTGATTGACATTATTTGATTTTTATGTATTATCATAAGTCAAGAGTTAAGTTAACTCGAGTATACTAGTAATGTTTATTACAGTTGACTTGGGAGATGTTTGATGCATTATGTTGCTTGTACCTAAATTATGTTGTCATGTCATGCATATGTATGAATCATGACCATGCATCATGTTTTATGAAACATACAAAAAGGTTTTCTCATACATGTTTTTAAAATGTCACCCAACGGATGATGAAGGTGGTATGGGACACATTCATCATCCAATGCCTAAATTTATGCAAAGTCAAGATCAAGTTATGGGAGAAGGTGGAATTGGATGCCTCATGGAGGCCATATGGTGCCTATTCACCTTCATACGATGTGACGCCCACACATGTCAAGTTAAGTCAAGACGACGATAAAGAACGAAATGAATGTGCATGTTTTTCAAGAAACGTCATACTCATGTTAGGCATATAGTCTCATTAAATTACTTACTGAGCTTTAGGCTCATCGATTAAGCTTTGTGATGTGATGAAGATGAAGGTGAGGGACTTAGCCCTCCCTGTTTGATGTAATGATCATGTCGTGGAGGAGGCAGATCCTGTGCGGGAAGCTTCAATCGTTAAGTGCCAAAAACTGGGGATGTGAAGATGTACATTTGAAGTATTTTCGAGTGTTTACCTTTAAAAAATGATGTGTTTTAAAAGTTTAGTTTTGTTAAATGATGCTGTGTAAAGATGTTTATTATGTATATTACACGTTTTGATTAAACTATGTGTTATATAAGCTTTGTCGTATTTTATTTGTTGGATATTTTGATTAACAATTTCTTATTTCAAGTAAATGTAGGGTTTACTATGATTTTTAATTAAATTATTCCGCTGTGTTTTCAAGAAAAAAAGAATTTGAGAGGAACATTTTTAAAGAAAGAAAATTTTTACCATGATCATTTTTTTAAGTAAAGTTTTACGGGGTGTGACATCTGGTTTACAAGGATTAGGGTTACAAAAATCAGGTTTCTAGGGTTTAGGGTGCTAGGGTTTTAGGGTTTAGGGTTCAAGGTTTAAGGTTCGGAGTGTAACAACCCTCTCATTTTATTTTAAGAATTTGTGATTTTAAGATGGAAACGTTTAACATTATTTTTATGAATGTTTCTTGAATATTAGAGTATTAAGGTATTTTGGATATTAGTAAATTAGTAGGTCGAAGGTGATGAAGGAAATACGTGATTTCCGGTCGACCGCTATGGATTAGCGGTGGAGACTTTGTTTACCGGTCGACCACAGGATTTAGGAGGGGTCAACCCAGTTTGAACTTTGAGGGGTCGACACAATGAATACTTTCGGTCGACCTCAGGATTTAAGAGAGGTCAACACAAATGACTCTCGGGAACTTCCTTCGGTCGACACAAAGATCAAGCGGTCGACACAAACAACTCCTTCCCCAATTTGAGTTGAAAAGTCAACAAAAACATGTAGAGTTTTCATTGGTGGACTTAAAGGAGAGGTTGATTTTTGTTTAATTAAGGAGGTAAGAAGGCATGGTCTGCCATTTTCCTTCCAGCATGATTTCTTCTCCCTATTTTCCTCTGAGCTCTCACGTCTTGATCAAAGGGAGAGTGAGATTGAGAAAGAAAAGAAGTTATCTGAGAGAAAATAGTGAGAAAGTGGGATATCTCAAGAGAGGTGAGGTAGGAAACTCTAAAGCTTTCGTGGAGACTGAAGTTCAAGGTAATTTTCTACCCTCTGAGTTTCTTTTAGGTTCAGTAAGGATAATATGATGGTATTGGTTGAATTGATGGATAAAAATGAAGGATTTCATGTAGATTGTTAGAAAATCAGTTGATTGTGTGCAAGGTTAGGATTTTTGGGATTCGGTCAAATTGTAGCACGAATTTGAGTTTATGTCCTTTATAAGAGTTAGAGTAAAGTTTTAGAGTGATTTATAGCCATTAGAATCACTCAATTCGAAGCTATGTATAGAAAGTTATGGACGTCTCAAGTCAGTGTATAGAAATTGGGGAGAGCTGCGGTCGACCGCTTATAGGTTGGGTCGACCGATTCTCAAATTAAAAACACACGGTCTCTGTTTATTCAACATGGGTCGACCGATTCGGGGTTCAAACAGTGAATGCCCTCTATTTTTTTCACATAAGTTGACATGCGTTAGTTTTGTGAATTTGGTGTCTTCTAAGAAGTTATAGTAGACTCCTTAAGGAACGATTTGACACCTTAATCATCATAAATGAATCATTATCGAGGAAGTTATAGTCATTTGAAGTTGGAATAGAAAATTAAGACTTTATGCAATTTCTGATTCTTATATGATTTATATCTTTGGTCATTTATTGGATTAAAAAGGGACTCAAGTAGATTGATTCAAGAAAACAGCTAAGGTAAGTTAAAGTTGCATGTGATTGGCCCTAAGGGAACTACATTACAAAGATTAGGATTTTATGATTTTGGAATATGAGGGATTGTTTGGGGTGTAGTGCACAATACACCGACCTCAATTTATTTGAGTTTGATGATTGATTGATTTTTGTATTAGAATAAAGATACATGTTTGAATGCTTGCAACGTTTGAATTCTATATTTTATTGCATGTTAACATGTTCATGCATTTTAATTGTTCATGCATCATGGTTTTAAGAAAAATATGAAAAATATTTACATGCATGATTTTCATGATAATATGCAACGGGTCGTTGAGGGAGGAGCTCGAGTTAGACTGCCACGAGGGAGGCCAAATGGTGTCTACTCTCTCCCGTGGTACTTTCGCCTTACTAATTGTGTCGACCCATTATATCCTTGTGTTGACCCCTTTCCAAAACAGAAGCTAAGTCTCAGCCTAACGTATAAGTTGTGTCAACCCACCTATAAAAATTGTGTCAACCTAAATTGGCAGAACAAGGCGTAAATTTGTCGACTCATTCAAATCTTTTGTGTCGACCCCAGAGATCAATGTGTGTCGACCTTACCAAAATTTGTGTGTCGACCCCACCTGCACGAAATATGTCTCTGCCTAACCCATTTATGTCGACCCCATTATAATTGTGTCGACCCTAGCTTTATACAGAGAAGAATTCTTTAGAATTTGTGTCGACCCAACTAACATTGTGTCGACCCCAGATTAAGTATGCTTGTACATGAATATGAATTGTTTTCTATGCAAAATGACGAATTGGTTAGTTCCATGTTTACAAGGTTTGCTAACATTACTAATGGTTTAAAAGTGCTCGGTAAAGTTTATACAGATGAAGAATGGGTTAGGAAAATTCTTCGAGTCCTTCCAAGAGCATGGCAACCAAAGGTAACCGCCATCCAAGAGGCTAAAGACCTCAAGGTTCTAAAAGTTGAGGAGCTCATCGGATCTCTAATGACTCACGAGATCACGATGAAAGCAAATGAAAAGGATGCGATTAAGGAGAAGGAACCAACTAAGAAAAGGGACATCGCTCTCAAGGCTTCCTCTAGCAAGCAAGAGAAAAGTGAAAACAAAAGTGAAGAGGAGGATGAAGATGTCGCCTTCATTACAAGGAAATCAAGAGGTTCCTTCAAAGAAAAAGAATGAATGGAAAGGAGTTCCCAAGAAAGGAAAAGCACTCTAGGGAAGAAGAAAAAGAAGTCAAATGCTATGAGTGCGGGAAATCGGGACACTACAAGTCTGAGTGTCCAAGAATTAAGAAGCATCCCAAGGCTTACAAGAAGAAAGCCATGAAAGCAACTTGGGATGACAGTGACTCTTCAAGCTCCTCATCCGAAGACGAGGAGATAGCCAACATTTGCTTCATCGCAAAGGAGGACAAGGTACTTGCTCCTTAGTGATTTAGAAAATTCTGATGATGATAATGAATTGTTTGATGCTTTCAATGGCTTATTTAATGATTTCAATATCTTAAAATCTAAATATAAGGAATTAAAAAAGGAACATGCTGCACTAGTTAAGACGCATGATTGCTGTAAAAATATTGTGCTTGCTGAGTTGGAAACACTAAAGAAAAGGAACCTTGACTTAAATGATATAGTTCTCAAGTTCACTAACGGTAGTAAGAACTTGAACATGCTGTTAGGAAGTCAAAGGGTAACTTTTAAAAAGGCCGGCTTAGGTTATGAATCACACACTAAGAAAAAGAACTATAAGAACTTCTTTGTGAAACCTAGTGCTTGCAACAAATGCAATAAAATAGGACACCAAGCTTTTACTTGTCCTATGAACTCTAAAATTAGAAAAACAAAGATTGTTGAGAAATAGGTTCCCAAAGGAACTAATGCTAACTCTCTAAGACCCAAAATGGTTTGGGGTGGACCAAAAGTTCCAGTTGTGTCGACCCCTCTTCGATCTTGGCGTCGACCGAAAGCGTTCCGGAGGTCCTACTCTGTCGACCCCTCCTAAATCCTGGGGTCAACCGGTAAACAAACTGTCAACCCCTCTTCGATCCTGGGGTCGACCGAAAGCATTACAATTGTGTCAACCCTTCCTAAATTGTCTCGAACGAAAGTATTCATTGTGTCGCTTCTTAAATCCTGGGGTCGACCGAAAGTTCTAATTGTCTCGACCCTTCCTAAATTCTGGGGTCGACCGAAACTTACTTGAAGGTAGTCCTTTAGTATATTTAACCCAACTTACTTCCAATAAAAAGAATCTTTTAACACTTAAATCTTAAGGTCACAAATTCTACAATAAAAATGAGAGTTGTTACAGATGAAGAGTATTGGCCTTTTCTTAGACAAATCGGGAAGGATCTTGATTCAGTGTCGTATCGACCTAAGGCCAGTGATCTCAATATTGTGGCTCGCTTAGTCCATCACATTCTCACATATAATCTATTACCCAAGGATGGCCACAGAGACTACATCAGCAACATGGAGCTGTATGTGCTCTTCATGTTCTTTAGAAGAAGTCGCGTAGACATAGGATACATAATCATGCGATGGATGATGGATGTCATGGATAAGGAATCCAAGTCCTTGCCCTTCAACCTCTTAATAAAAGAAATTCTTCGACAAAACGGGGTTGAGATTCCTTCTACTGAGCCACCCACTCGGGTCAGAAAATTTGACAAGTATAGTCATTCGACACTTGCTCGAATGGGCTTAGCTCAAGACGAGGATGGGATCTGGTAATACAAAGTGGCCATAGCTGATCCTCCTACTCGTGAAGACCCTACACCGACCGGTGATGATGCTGATGTACATCCCGAGCATAGATCCTCTTCCCGCTCACATCACATTACTTCTTTGGTGGAAGAACATTTTGATTTTCTCACGGGAAAGATCTCCAGCTTAGCATCCACAATAGAGTCCCTTGTCCACCATCATGATACTCTTCAAAGGACAGTAGATTCCCTTGCTGCATCCAATTTTGAACTTCATTGTAAGGTTGATTTTCTTCATGACAACCTTGAGAGGTGGTACTATCAATGGTATGGATCTTCCTTGAGGCCTAGTATGTATGGACCTTTTGATCGTGCTCAAGATCCCTCGCCAATTCCTTCGCCGTTTTCCTCTCTTGTTTAATCTCCAGCTCTCTCCTCAGCGAATAAACTGGCAGTTGCTCCCATGGAAGTGGAAATTACTAGTCCTGTCGTTGCTACAATAGCATTATCCTCTCCTGGCACAGTTGTGCTACCTACTCCATCTACAATTGGGCCTCCATCTGCTGCAGGCACCATTGTACTTTACTCTCCCACCTCTTCACCAGCTGTAGAGTAGCATAGGGAAGCTCCTCTTTTTTTGTCTTAGGAGAACTTTTAACTTCTTGCTTATCTCCTCTTTTGTATAAACAATGCTACTTTACTAATATTGAATATTCTATAAATTTATGTTTATTCTTTTTTATAATGGCAATGGGGGAGAAAATGATGTTAATCCGTTTTTCATGAGTGTCTTTGTATGGGGGAGCATTGAATATCCTTCATACATGCTTTTTCTATGGGGAATTTATCTTTCAATTGTTTTGGTCATCATAAAAAAGGGGGAGATTGTTGGCTTTAAAAGTGTTTTTAAAGCAATCAATTGTTTTTTATGATAACTATGTAAGATAAGCATGAAAGATAAAATAAACTACTCTACAATGTTTAAATTAGACTTAACCATTGATGAGAAATACCCTCTTTGAAGGGTATAATTAGAGTCTAACAATTTGTTTAAGTGCTGCAGCAATTTCAAGTATGTGCAGTGTTTTGTGTCATCCCATAATACCTTGTGTCGACCCTTATAAAATTCAGAAGCTTACCCATAATACTTTGTGTCGACCCACATGCTATTGTGTCGACCCCTGTTCAAAACAGAGGTCGAGTCTTTCACTCCTGTGTCGACCAGAAAATCAGCCCAACGTACAAAATGTGTCGACCCAACTAAATTACTTATGTCGACCTTCACGTTCAAATTGTGTCGACCCATCTATACAAATTGTGTCGACCCAAAGAAAGTAAGTGTAGCGTGCAAATCATGTCGATGCATCCAAATTATCTTTGTAGACCCAAGAAAAGACATTGTGTTGACCCTACAATATTCCATGTGTCGACCCCTCAAAGCTGAGCCTGCACTTTACATGTCGACTCCAACGTTCAATTTGTGTTGACCCCAACCTACATGTGTCGACCCTAGATTTTCCAGTGATGGATCCTTCAGATTTATGTTGACCCCAACCTACACGTGTCGACTCCAGATTTTCCAAAGACGTATGTTATGTCGACCCAACTGACCATAAGCTTCCAACGGCTATATTTTTCATGTGTCTACCGGCTAGTGCATGTGACGACCCCAACAGAGTGTGTCAACCCATTTCGGCAGTTCAGAAGCAAACTATAAATAGATGAAGCAAGCTCATTTTTACAAGAAGATTTTGAAGAGAGAAAAACTACGCCGATGTGCTGCCAAATTCATTCCAAAACTGTTTTACTCTCTCAAATCCTACTACTACACATGTATATCATTCTTGAGATTCAGTGAGTCAGTTTTTATAACCGTACAAATTGTATTTTTTTTCCTTGAACGATCATTGTAAAAGGGGTGACGCTTCTTCAAGAAAAGAGTCAAAGGTTTGATTGACACCCATAAGTCAATCATAGTGAAGCTCAAGGTTTGAGCGGGAAAGATCTTCAAGGAGGTGCCTTGAAGCATGGAAGTAGGCAAGGTTGGCCGAACCGCTTTACCAGATCGGTGTTAATATCTCTCTCTCAACCTTTATAATTGTTGACTGTGCTTGCATATTGAATTGATAACTAAATCAAGAAGAGATAATTGTTAAATCCTTGAACTTACGAAAAAGTTTAGTTAACCTAATTCACTCCCCCCCCCACTTAGGTTAATCTCGATCCTACACTTTTGTAGTTGCACCGGCATGGTTAACGATTTTCTACTAAGAGCGTCGGCGACCACATTTGCCTTTCCAGAGTGGTACTTGATTTCAAAATATCATCAAAGCAAAAACTCCAAATTGTGCGTAGGATAGTTTCGCTTGTAATTCTTCAATTGCCTTGAGACGTAGGCAATTACCTTTCCATCCTGCATCAAGACACAGCCCAATCTGACTTTGGATGCATCACAATATATGCGCTATATTTTCCTTCTTCGATCGCAAGAGTTAATATTGGTGCCGATGTCAATCTTTGCTCAGCTCCTGAAAGCTCTTCTTGCATTCATCGGACCAGCAAAACTTTACATTTGTCTTCGTTTACCGGGTCAAGGGGATTGCAATCTTAGAGAATCCCTCAATAAATCTTCTATAATATCTGGCCAAACCGAGGAAACTTTGCACTTCGCCAACGTTCCTTGGCTGCGACCACCCATAATGGCTTGTACTTTTACTGGATCCACTGAGATTCTTTCCTTGGATATGACATGCAACCTCCAAGTGCTCGAAATGTTATTCTTCCAAATTTGAATATACCAAAATATCATCAATGAACACGATGATGAATTTATCCAAGAACTGTTTGAACACTCGATTCATCATGTCCATGAAAGCCGCTAGTACATTTTTTAATCTGAAGGACATGATGAGGAATTCATAATGTCCGTATCTCGTTCTGAATGTTGTTTTTGGGATATCTTCCGTTCTGATCTTCAATTGGTAATATCTCGATCTTAGATCAATTTTTGAGAACACATGTGCACTAGTCAGTTGGTCGAACAAATCATTGATTCTTTGTAAAGGGTATTTATTCTCTATCCTTAGCTTGTTCAATTCTCGATAATCGATGCACATTCTTAGCGATCCGTCTTTCCTTTTAACAAATAATACTGGAGCACCCCATGGTGAAAAGCTAGGGCGTACAAAGTCCTTGTTGACCGATTCTTCTAGTTGCATTTTTAGCTCCTTCAACATGGTTGGAGCCATTCTATATGGATTTTTTGATACCGGTTCAGCTACAGGATATGTATCGATCACAAATTCAATTTCCCAATCATGGGGTAAACACAGAAGATTGTCCAAAAATATCTCGGGAAATTCTCGGATCACTTGAATTTCTTGAATTTTCAGCTTGGGATGTCTTTGTACATTAATTACGCTTGCCAAATACTCTTGACATCTTCTTTTCAACAACCGTGAAGCTTTTATCCTCGACACGATAGGCATCTTCCGAACATTCCTCATCGCTTGTAAGGAGTATGCCTCTTCATTCGGTAGTTGAAAATTGACTATTCGAGTATGACAATTAATGGTAGCAAAATGTCAAAACAACCAATCCATGCCCACTATAACTTTGTATCCTTTCATTTCCATAACTATAAAATCCACCTCCAAGACTCGCCCATTCACCGTAACCATACAACTAGGCAGAATATAATTGAGATGCAATCGTTCGCAGAAGGTAACATCACATCAGAAAATGTGCAGCTATCATTGGCGAACAATTGAGTTAGACCATGAATGCAATCGATATGAACAAATGTTTGGCACCATAATCAATCAATGTATATGCAGGCACACTACTTATTAAACAACTGCATGTTACTCGTCATCCTCTCGCTCGATCATGGTGTATAATCGGGGATTAGCCTTTGGTTGCTCCTTCATTTGGGGGCAATCTTTCACCATATGTCTCATCTCCTAGCATTTGAAACATTGGCCTGTGCCAGCAATGCATTTCCCAAAATGTCTTTTCCCACATCTTGAGTATACACCATTCTAAGGGGGTCCTTGAACTTGTTTTTCCTTGTCATTACCAAGTTGGTCTTCATTTGGCCGCTTTGTCCCCCTTTGATTTTGCCACATTTTTCCCTGTTGTTGAGGCTGTGGTGGTTTTGCAAACCTTTTCTAAGACTCCCGATACCGCTGAAACCTCATTTCAACTTCTTCAATCTCTAAGGCCTTGGCTACTACACTGGTATAGCTTGCATTTTTGGTACTAGCAATCTTCACACCTTGATAGATCTCTAACTTCAAGACTTGGGTAAATTGATAAATTTTCAACTCATCAATTGCCACCAAGTGTGGGGTGAACCTAGACCAGGCTTTAAAGTGTCGTATGTATTCCTCAACAAATCCAGTTTGGCGGGGGTGTATGATGTAACAACCCTCATTTTTATTTTACAATTTTGTGACTTTAGGATGTAAATGTTTAAGAGTTATTTCATGAATGTTGGGTAGTTATTGAGGAATTTAAGTATTGTAGATGTGAGCAATTTAGTAGGTTGAAGGTGATGAAGAAAATAAGGTTTAAGGGGTATAAGTAATGATGTTATTCAGAAAAGTTAGAAAATCTTCTAAGTGTTTTGGAACACTTTCGGTCGACCCCAGGATTTAGGAGGGGTCGACACAATTGAAGACTTCGGTTGACCACAGGATCAAGGAGGGGTTGACACAATGAATACTTTTGGTCGACCCCAGGACTGAGGAGGGGTCGACACAATTGAAGAAGGGTCGACCCCAGGATTTAAGAAGGGTCGACACAAGTCACTCTCGGGAACTTCTTTCGGTCGACACAATAGATGAGCTGTCGACACAAGTCACTCTTGGGAACACTTTGGGTCGACTGTAGGATTGTGTTTAACCTAAGTGGGGGGGCAATTAGGTTAAAAGACATTTTTATAATTTTAATGCAAATTCTTGATTTCTCTTCGGATGAGGAGCTGGACGAGTCGCTATCATCCAAAGTTGCCTTCATGGCTTTCTTCTTGTAAGCCTTGGGATGTCTCTTTGCTAGTGGGCAGTCAGTTTTGAAGTGGCCTGGCTTCCCACATTCATAGCATTTGAGATCCTTCTCCTTTTCCTTAGGATGCTTCTCTTTTCTTGGGAATTCCTTTCCATGCATCCTTTTTCTTTGAAGGAATCTCTTGAATTTCCTTGTTATGAGGGCGACGTCCTCATCATCCTCTTCATCACTCTGCATTCGCCTTGATTGCTGGAGGATGCCTTGAGAGCGATGTCTTTTCTTCTAGGAGGTTCCTTCTCCTTAATCTCGTCCTTCTCATTAGCCTTCATCGTGATCTCATGAGTCATGAGAGATCCGATGAGCTCCTCAACCTTCAG
>QAOC01036277.1:21258-40861 GCA_003255005.1 Begonia fuchsioides | reverse complement strand
AAACTACTCTCTCGATCACAATGAGAATGATCTTATATGATTTACAATGAAGAGAGAGTAAGAGAAAAGCTAACTAGAAATTTTGGCAGAGTTTGGACGTGCTTTTCTCTCTCGAAATTCGGCTCTTTCTTTTGGCTTCTCGTCTCCAATTTATAGATTTCCGTCTGTTATACTTCGGAGCTGTCGACATATCTTCGGGGGCTTCGACATAGAGATAGCCGTTAAGACTCATAAGGAAGTAGCCGTTGAAGAATTTTCCTGTCCTTGGTCTTTACCGGTCGACATGTCTTCGGAGCTGTCGACATAACTTCAGTATCTCTAAGTTCTTCGGTCGACATCTACTCTTGGCGGTCGACATGGAAAACTCTCTGTTATTTAGCCGGTCGACATAACTTCTTTAACTGTCGACATAACTTCAGTATCTCGAAGTTCTTAGGTCGACATCTACTCTTGGCAGTCGACATGGAAAAACTCTCTGTTATTTAGCCGGTCAACATAAGTTCTTTAACTGTCGACATATCTTCAGATTTCTTCTTCCGCTGGAAACTTGAACGGTCGACAAATGTTCCTAACGGTCGATAGACAATTTGTCTCTGGATTACAGGCGGTCGACATAAGTTTCATCCGGTCGACATACGATCCAATGTCTTGAACTTTAATTGTCTTCAACCGGTCAACATACTTAATAGACGGTCGACATACGATTCTTCTCTGGACTTTTAGCGGTCGAGAGAACTTCCTACCTGTCGACATAAGTTGCTTCTTCGACACTTCTGTTATCCGTGCGGTCGACATATTGAGCAGTTCGGTCGACATACACTTGCTAGACTTTAATTTTATCTTTCATACATAATTAACATAGTTATCATAAAAAATAATTGATTGCTTTAAAACCTTTTAAAGCCAACATCGACCCCATGGACGAGCGGTCGACCGGTTCTGGATTTCAAGCAATGCATACTCTCTGTTTTGTCATCATAGGTTGACACACATTAGTTTTCTGAATTTGGTGTCTTCTAAGAAGTTATACTGAACTTTTTAAGGAACAATTTGACACCTTAATTATCAGAAATGAATCATTATCAAGGAATTTATGCTCATTTGAAGTTGGTAAAGGAAATCTTGACTATAGAGTTATGGACTTTTTAGCGATGCTCGGTCTTTTGTATATTTCATTATGTTAAATTATTATTTTGAAGTTTACGTCTGCTACAAAGTTACACTAGACTCAATAAGAAAAATATTAGTTTTTGAATTATTGAAATCCAAGTTGTGGAACAAAAGTTATGAAAATCTTAAAAGGGGTCATCCCTTGAAACTCTCGGGTTTTATTAAGGGTCGACACCTTGAATGAGAGGTCGACATCTTATTGCTGAAGTATTAACTTTTCAATGAAATTTTGGGAAATTAAATCCATGATTAATTAAGGATGGGCCAATAGGAAAGTGCCACGTGGAAAAGATAGTGACACCTCATGCATAAAGAGGTGATGAGCTTGGATGGTCACACCTCATGCTTGAACATGACTCACCTTCCAAAGGGATAAAATTTGTTGGAGTCTTCAGCTATTAGCCATCCCGACCTTCAGCTCTCTCTCTCTCTCTACTCTCTCTTACAGATCTCTCTCCTCTCCAAATTCGTGTGAGAAAAGTAGGGTTTGTGACAAAAGTGTGAGGTTCTAGTGTTTTGTGCAAGAAATTTTGGTGTTTAAGAGCTAGAAGTGCAAGAGAAGGAAAAACTTACGACTCAAGCCCTAAGGTACCAAGAAATACCTTTAAGATTTTTATTTTGATGCTGTAATGACTTCTAAAGGATGGAATTTACATTACATGGTTAAGAATACATGAAATGGTAAAGGTGGTTTATGGGTATACACTTTATAAGTCATGTTAACCAGTTTCTGGAATGTGAAATTTACAAAGTCTTAAACTTACAATTTGGTCATAATCTCTTCTAATAAAGTGTATCAAACATTCTAAGGTTTAGATTGGTACCTTATTCGTTCTGATCCGATTAGTGTAGCAAAAGTTGTATATATCAGAAGTTGAGGTAAAAACAGGGTATGAACTAATATGGTCATGTTATACCCAATTTTAAAGATGTAGAATTTATGAGACTTGTAAGTGAGAATCTGATCACAACGTCTTCTAAAGAAATGTAGTAGACATCTTAAATATGAATTTTATACCTGAAGTGTTTTGATCAGAATTCTGTAGAAAAAGTTATCAAAGCCGAAAGTTTTTGGTAAAGTAGGGTATTCCGAGTTTTGCCTATATTATTTTATGTTATGATGTTAAGGTATATAAGCAAGCTCATTGGATCCTTAAGGACTCGGAAACCTAAGCCTAAGCTAAGTAGATCAAGTAAGAACTCATTGCATGTGTTTTTCCTTTCGGGGCCTACATCACAAAGAGTAGGACTGAGGTTGAATGATTGAGAAATATTCAAATGTTAAATTATTAAGCATGAAATGAATACGTTATAGTTATGTATGTATGAAATATGTTTGGGGTGCATGGCCCAACAATATGGGTGTGATTGGTGTTTTTGTGACATTGAATTGTGATGTGTATGCTATAAGTAACGCCTAAATACGTAAAGCATGAAAAGTATGTTAAGAGATAAAGTTTAAGTGCATTTGGGAGACGTATGTGTTTATGTGTGATTTATGTTAAGTTGTTAAGCAAAGCATGATTTCTTAAGTTATCAAGAATGCATGAATTATGTCAAGTTGTCAAGTTTTGCATGTCATCTCATTCATGCATTACATTTCAAGAAAAATGTTTATCAAGCATGCATTCACATGTCACCATGCATCGCATGAAGAACAAGTTATCAAGTATCAAGTTATCAAGTATCAAGTTATGAGAGAACCCCGTAGGTGCTAACTCTCTATCAAGTTATCAAGTATGGGAATGATGCATTTCCCCTTTATGCGATGTAATGGCAGCATGTATCAAGTTAATTTTTGAGGATGGTCGTGGTATGGGACATGGATCTTCACTCTAAAAATGAAATGATGTTTTGAGGATGGTCGTGGTATGGGACACAGATCCTCACCCCAAAATTATTTGAAAAATACACGTTTTACGAAAAGAACATGTTTTAAGCATATCATGAGCATGCTAGGCATGTAGGACATTATGATTTCTTACTGAGCCTTAGGCTCACTAGTTAAGCTTTGTGATGTAGGTGACGAAGCTCGGGATGAGGAATTTAGTCCTCATCACGTGCCATGACATGTGGATGAAGCTGTTTTGGAGCGGGCTGTTTACGAAACCAAGTAACGACCGGTGGGTGAAACAAGAAATAAGTTTTAAATATTTTATTAAGTTTTATGAAAAATTAATTGAATGAATCGACACATTTTGAATTATCATGTTAAGAACTTATGTTAAGTAATTCGATGGGCAATTCTCGAATGTTTTGTGTTATTGCCTATCTATGACATGTAATGAACTTAATGATATTTTGATATATATTTCTATAACGTGTTTTATAAGTATGATGGGATCACATTTTTAACACTTTTAATGTTTTACGCTTCCGCTAAGTTTTCAAGTCAAATATTTCAAGTGTATTTACAAAAAGAAAATTTTTACTGTTGTTTTCAAAAGGGTTTTTAAAGAACGGGATGTTACATATGAACTCTACCATCTTTGCCGTTCGGACAGCTCGGCTAAAATATTTGGTGTTGAACGCCTCCTTGAAGTCACTCCAAGTCACTTCGCTTACATTTCTGGAGGCTTTAACTGTGTCCCACCAAAAGCGGGTGCCATTCTCCAGCATGAAGGTTGCACATATTATCTTATCTCTCCCTTCCACCTTTGCATATTCAAACAAATCTTCTAATTTTCATATCCATTCCTCAGCCTCAGCTGGATCGGCTGATTGCCCATGAAATTTGGTGGATGAAGATGATTGAATCTTTTACAGCTTATGATGAGAACCACGGGTATATAAAACCCGAGACCCTTCAACAATGCGGAAAAAGATACCTGGATCGCCTTTGAATCAAGTACGAGGAACTTGACCCCAATCGAACCTTGCCGACGGAACCTAAGTTATCAAACAAGGAGCTTGACCCAGACCAAACTTGTCGGTAAGAACCAAAGCTATCAAATTTGATCTATCAAGAATTAACTTGATGAAGATCGAGTTCTTCGCAAAGAACCAAAGAGAAAATCTCTCCAAAACACTCAAGGTGAATTAAACATAAAAGTTGTGTCTTTTACAATAACTTGGATGCCTTTAAATAGGCTACATAAATCCTAACTAAAATAGGAACTAGAAAGATATTATAAAACTAAAATATCTTTGGGAAGATTTTTCTCAAATCTGTTAAGATTCTTGATTCTGCAAAATATTCGGTATTGTATATTTTGCCAGCCAAACGAAGTCTGATTTTTATGATCCAGCCCATTCCAAAAAGCTCTTAAAGTTAGCTACGATTCTTGTGCAGAACACGTTTCCAAATAATGGATGGAAGTCTTTCGAAGATGCCCATTAATGCTCGGAGGTCAACTTTATAACGTGATTTATGGAATGTAACACCTTCATTCATATTCTTCAATCCTCCATTGCATTGAAATATGTTTGGGCTCTTTTGCTTGACTTTGTAGGTAGCTGGAATCACATCAGCTTAGTTTGCCATGATTATTCCTTTGTTCACCACCTCGACTTTCACTCATTTGGTATTCTTAGAAGATATTGGGATTGGCAATTCACTAATTTCACCAATCTATCAACTACACTTTCATTGTCATGACTTGTCACTTCATCAATAGAACATGTAACTCTTGGCATCTCTTACTAATCCTATAACAGAGCAAACAATGCACATAAATAATACAATCAAACAAGACAAGTCAAACATACTTACAGTGGATGAAGCATTTTCGTGCGAAGCTTGCATCGTTAAGTAGTCTACATAATTGGTTTTGAAAACCCAGTGCGCTCTGATACCACGTCTGTCACACCCCATAAAATTTTACTTAAAAATGATCGCAGTAAAATTTTTCTTTATTTAAAAACGTTCCTCATGAATTCTTTTTAATGAAAACACAGCAGAAGACTTTAATTATAAATCATAGTGAACCCAACATTTACTTGAAATAAGAAATGTTAATCAAAATATTCATCAAATAAAATACCGCAAAGCTCATATAACACATAGTTTAATCAAAACGTGTAATATACATAATAAACATCTTTACACAGCATCATTCAACAAAACAAAACTTTTAAAACACATCATTGTTCAAAGGTAAACACTTCAAAATACTTCAAATGTACATCTTGACGTCCCCAACAATTGGCACTTAACGATTCAAGGTTCCCGCACCGGATCCGCCTCCTCAACGACATGATACTTACATCAAACAGGGAGGGCTAAGTCCCTCTCCTGCATATTCATCACCTACATCACAAAGCATAACCTATGAGCCTAAAGCTCAGTAAGTAATCGAATGAGCCTATATGCCTAACATGAGCATGACGTTTCTTGATAAACATGTACATTCATTTCGTTCTTATTTGTTGTCTTGACTTAATTTAACATGTGTTTCTGTCACATCGTTTGAAAGTGAATAGGCACCATATGGCCTCCATGAGGCAGCCAATTCCACATTCTCCCATAACTTGATCTTGACTTTACATACATTTATGCATTGGATGATGAATGTGTCCTTTACCACCTTCATCATCCGTTGGGTGACATTTTAAAAACATGCATGAGAAAACATTTTCGTATCTTTCATAAAACATGATGCATGGACATGATTCATACATATGCATGACATGATAACATAATTTAAGTACAAACAACATAATGCATCAAACATTTCCCAAGTAAACCGTAATAAACATTCCTAGTATACTTGATCTAACTTAACTCTTGACTTATGATAATACATAAACATCAAACAATGTCAATCAAGCACCAATCAAACCCAAAGCACTTGGGTCGATGTACGCTGTGATACACCCAAAAAGAATATCATGAAGAACATTATCATAAAA
The DNA here is from genome assembly GCA_003255005.1 of Begonia fuchsioides. Classification (NCBI taxonomy): domain Eukaryota; kingdom Viridiplantae; phylum Streptophyta; class Magnoliopsida; order Cucurbitales; family Begoniaceae; genus Begonia; species Begonia fuchsioides. The sequence goes on along the minus strand of QAOC01036277.1, from coordinate 34,840 downwards.
ACAACAACTCCTATGACATCCTTACTTAATGGATATCTAAGTAATCAAACACATCATCCTTATGTCCTATCTTTTGTGATGTAGTCCCACAAGGGGCCAAACACATGCAAGGATTACTTACTTTGATTCCTTAGCTTTAGCTTGGTACTATGAATCCTTAATGATTCAATGAGCTTGCTTATATACCTTAACATCATAAAATAAAACAATCTAAGCCAAGTTCATGGTCTTCCTTCCTCCTTGTATTTTTAATCCTTAAATACCAAAATTTTTGTACTAAATACTAAAACCTAATACTTTGATTTCAAACCCTAATTTTCTGACACAAATTTGAAGAGGATTTTTTAGAGGAGAGAGAGATCCAAGAGAGATCTGAAGGTCGTGATGACTAATAGTTGAAGACTCTAACAAATTTTATCCTATTGGAAGGTAAAGAGTCATGTTGTTCAAGCATGAGGTGTGACTATCCAAGCTCACTAACTCTTCATGCATGAGGTGTCACCATCCTTTTCACGTGGAACTTCCCTATTGGTCCATCTTTAATTAATCATGGACTTACTTTCCTAAAATTTCATTTAAAAGTCAATATTTTAGTGACCTCTCATTCAAGGTGTCGACCCTTAATAAAATCCGTCTTTTAAAACTTTCATAACTTTCATTCCACAACTTGGATTTCACTAATTCAAAATCTCATCTTTTTCTTATTGAGTCTCGTGTAACTTTTTAGAAGACTTAAACTTCAAATTATGCGTTTAACATAGTCAAATTTACAAAATACCAAACATCGCTCAAAATCAATAATTCTATAGTCTTGTTTTCCTTGACCAACTTCAAATAAACATAACTTCCTCTCCAAAAGCCCAATACAATTGATCTACCTATAAATATTTTTATCTTGACGTCTACTACGACTTTTTAGAAGAACATTTTGCCAGTTATGCTCTTCTAATACATGATATGATTGTAACACAGAAACTGCTTTGTTACAATATTCAAACCCAGTATTTGTTCCAATCTTTGGGGTCTAAGATTCATAACTATTTTTAAATTGAGAAATTCTTGTTGCTATAGTTTCATCTACTAATCTATTAAAGTCTATTAGAAGAAATCAAGTCAATGTTAAGACCCTAAAACCTCAAAATTAGGTAAATACCAATATTGTTTTCGATTCGTCAACTCATTACTTATAAGTTGTAATTTCATCTCCATATTCATCTTTTCTTAGCACATTTCATTCTTTAACCATAAAATATTATATTCACATAATGCTATTGTACATCAAAAAGTTGGGTGTTACACTAGAGGCCCATGAACACTGAATCTTGAACTTCGAACCTTGGAAACTTTGAACCCTACAACCTTGATCCCTTAACCTTAAAACATTGAACACTGAACCTCCATGGAACCATGGAACCTCGAACCTAAACACTGGAACTTTGAATTGCTAACCCTGGAATTCTCAATCTAAAACACTCAACCTCGGAACTTTAGAACCCTAATCCTTAATATTTATTCTTTGACCCTGGAACCCTTAACCCTTAACCCAAAACTCTAAACCCTAAACCCTAGAAATCTTAAATCTGAACAATTAACCTTTGAAACCTGAACATGAACCCTGAACACTGGAACCATGAACGTCAGAATCCTAAACCCAAAACCATGGACCCTAAAACCCTTGAATTTTGAACATTGAACCCTTGAGTCTTTAATTATTGAACCTTGAACCCTGAACTTTGGATGCTAGAACCCCCTGAAGCCTGAACATTGGAATCTTTAAACTTTGAACCCTAGAACCCAAGAACCTTGAACCCTAGAACCCTAAAACTTTAAATCCTGGAACTCTGAATCCTGAACATTGAACCTCGAACCCCCTAGAACCTTGTACGCTAGAAAACTTAACCCTAAACTCCTAACCCTAGAACCCTTAACCCTGAACCATGAACCTGAAACAATAGTTTTCTTGAAACCCCCAACTCTAGAACCATAAATCCTGAACTGTGAACCTTAAACCCTAAAACCTGAACCATAGACCCTATAACCATAAAATATTTAAATCCAAAACCATGAATACTATACCTTTAAACCCTAAACCCTAAATTTTGGACACTAGAACTCCTAGAACCCTGAACTTTGAAGTTCCAACCTTGAACACTAGAACCCAAAACCTTAAACCTTGAACCATGGACCTCAAACCCTTGAACACTAGAACCCTAGAACTCCGAACCCTGGACCCTAGAACCTTAGAAACCTAAACCTTGGAACCCTAAAATCTTTAACCCTGAACCCTGAACTTTAGACCCTATAACCCCTTGAACCCTGAACCATGAAACTCTTGAAATGTAGAAACTCTAACCTTAAAATCCTAAACCCTGAAGCTTGGATCTTGGAACCTTAAAACTCTTAACCCTTAACCCTTTAACATTGAACCCTGGAAGCATGAATTGAACCCTGAACCCTAAACCATTGAACCCTTGAACCTTGAAACCTGAACCCTGAAAACTTGATCATGAACCTTGGTATCCTAGAACCCAGGAGTCCTAGAACCCTTAACCTCGAAACTCCGTAACCAAGAACCCGAGAACCCTAGAACCCTAGAATCCTAAACCCTCAACCTCAGAACTTTAAAACCCTAAAGTCTAAGCCTTTAACCTTGGGCCTGGGAACCCTTAACCCAAACCCTAAACATGAACCATTAACCTTGGAAACCTAAACATGAATCTTGAACCCTGGAACCATGAACCTAAGAATCCAAAAAGCAGAACCGTTGACCCTAAAACCGTTGAATTTTGAACCTAGAACCCTCGAATCTTGAACTGTTGAACCTTAAACCTTGAACTTGGACCATAGAACCCCTTAAAACCTGAACCCTAAAACCCTTGAACTGTTAACATTGGAATCCTTGAACCTTTGAATCCTCAAACCAAAGAACCTTGAACCCTAGAACCCTGAAACCCTGAACTCAAAACCCCTAATCCTAAACTCTAAACATGGAACCCTAGAATCCTGAATCCTTAAACCCTAAATCCTAGAACTATTAACCATAAACACCAGGACCTTGGCACACTAAACCTTGGAACCTATAACATTCAACCCTAAAACCCTGGAACCCTAAACCATGAACCCTTAAACTGTAAACTCTAAACATTGGCACCCTAAAATAGTAATCCTTAACCTTGAAACAATTTAAACCTTGTAACTCCAGAATCCTGAATATTAAACTCTGAACCCATAACCTTGGAATCTTAAAACCCTAGAACCCTTCAAATATTGAACCATAAACACCAGGACCTTGGCACACTAAACCTTGGAACCTATAACATTCAACCCTAAAACCCTGGAACCCTAAACCATGAACCCTTAAACTGTAAACTCTAAACATTGGCACCCTAAAATAGTAATCCTTAACCTTGAAACAATTTAAACCTTGTAACTCCAGAATCCTGAATATTAAACTCTGAACCCATAACCTTGGAATCTTAAAACCCTAGAACCCTTCAAATATTGAACCATGAACCCTTCAACCCTAAACTAGAATCCGAAACCTTGAACTTTTGGCCCTAGAACCCCTAGAACCCTGAATCCCTAGAATCATGAACCTTAAACCCATCCTAGAACCCTGGAACCTTGAACCCTGAACCCTAGCACCATAAACCTCAAACCCTAATTGTTGAACCTTGAACCCTAGATCCCTATAACTTTGGAACCTAGAACCGTAAACCCTAAACCCTGGAACCCTAGAACTCTGAATCTTTAAACCCTTGAAACCTGAACCTTAAACTTTGGACCCTAGAAGCCCCTAAACACTTAATCTTGAATTTTAAACCCTAGAAACCTTGAATCCTAGAACCTTGAACCCTATACCTTATAACATTGAACCCTAAACCTCAAACCTTGGAACCATGAACCTAAACCCAGGAACCCTAGAACCACCTTTAACACTGGAATTCTTAATACTAAGCCGTTAACCTTTAAACTTTGGAACCCTAGAACCCTGAACCCTAGAATTCTTAACCGTGAACCCTTAACCTTTAACCCTGGACCTTGAAAATTTGGAACCCTAAACCCTTAACCTTGGAAATCTGAACATGAACCCTCAACCTTGGAATCATAAACCTAGAACCGTGGACCTAAAACCCTTGAATTTTTAACCATAAATCCTTGAACCCAAAATTGTTAAAGCTAAAACCCTATAATGATGGACCATGAACCTTGAATGTGTAACCTTGGAACCCAGAACCCTTCAATTGTTGAACCCTTAGCCCTTAAACCATAAACTCTATAACCCTAAACCCTAAACCTTGGACCCTAGAACCCTGAACCCTGAACCCAAGCACCCTGAACCTCAAAGCCCAGCACCTTGAACCTTGGTACCCTGATTGTTGAACCTTAAACTTTGTAACTTTAGAACTTTGAACCTATGAACTAGGAACGCTGAATTGAAAACCTTTAACCTTGGAATTCTTAATCGTGAATCATAAACTCTGAACCCTAAAACCCAAACCCTAAAACCTTAGACTTTGAACCCTTAAGCACTAGAACCATGGATCCATCGACACTAAAACCCTCAAACACTGAACCTTGAACCGTGGAACCATGGAATCTTTAATCCTTGAACTGTAACAACCCTCATTTTATTTTAGAATTTTGTGACTTTAAGATGGAAATGTTTAAGATTTGTTTTATGAATGTTGGCTAAATATTAAAGTATTAAGGTATTATGGATATTAGTAATTTAGTAGGTTGAAGGTGATGAAGAAAATAATATTTGAGGAGTATAAGTAATGATGTTATTCTGAAAGGTTAGAAAATCTTCTAAGTGTTTTGGAACACTTTCGGTCTTTCGGTCGACCCCAGGATTGAGGGGTCGACACAATATAACCTTTCGGTCGACCCAAGGATTGAGAAGGGGTCGACACAATATGACCTTTCAGTCGACCCCAGTATCGAAGAGGAGTCGACACAACTGGAATACTTCGGTCGACCGCAGGACCGAGGAAGGGTCGACACAACTTAACCCTTGGAACACTTTTGGTCGACCCCAGGACCGAGCGGTCGACACAAATGACTCTCAGGAACTTCCTTCGGTTGACACAATTGGACGAGCGGTCGACACATTCATACATGCCGTTGAAAAGTCAGTAAAAACGTGGGGAAATTCGATTGATGGACGTAAAGGAAAGGTTGATTTTGTTTAATTAAGAGATAAGAAGGTATGGTCTGCCATTTCCCTCCCATCATGATTTCTTTTCCCTATCTTCTCTAAAGTTCTCTCGTTGATCAAGAGAAGAGCGAGGTTGAGAAAGAAAGAGATATTGAGAGAGAAAAGAGTGAGGAAACTAAAGTTCAAGGTAATTTTTCTATCCTCTGAGTTTCTTTTAAGTTTAGTAAGGATAATATGATGGTATTGGTTGAATTAATTGATAAAAATTGAAGGATTTCATGTAGATTGTTAGAAAATGAGTTAAGTATGAACAAAGTTAGAGTTCTGGATATTCGGTCGAGAAGCAGTAGGAATTATATTTTGTTTTCTTCATAAGAGTTAAAGTTAACTGTTAGAGTGATTTATAGCCATTCGAATCACTCAATTTGAAGTTATGTATAAAAATTGATGGACATCGCAAGTCAATGTACAGAAACTGAGGAGAGCTGCGGTGGACCCCTTATAGGTTGTGTCGACCGGTTCTCGATTTAGAAAACTCACGCTCTCTGTTTTGTCAACATGGGTCGACCTCTTGTAGGTTGGGTTGACCGGTCTATTATTTCCAGAGAAGTATGCTCACTAATATGTCCTGATACTTTATGCTACGTTAGTTTTCTGAATTTGGTGTCTTATCAGAAGTTATCGTAGACTCTTTAAGGAATAATTTGACACCCGTAGCATCACATCGTAGACTCTTTAAGGAATAATTTGACACCCGTAGCATCACAAATGGATCATTATCAAAGAAGTTATGGTTGTTTGAAGTTAATTAATTATGTTACTTGCGTTTAGGTTTTCAAGTGCAGCAACATATTTATAAAGTTTTTCAATAAAGCTAAGGACCTAGGTAAGTTAATGTTGCATGCGATTGGCCCTAAGGGGACTACATTATAAAGATTAGGATTTTATGATTTTGAAATATGCTGGATTGTTTGGGGTGTAATGCACAATACACCGACCTCAATTTATTTGAGGATATGTTTGTGTGCCTTGTTTGATGATTGATTGATTTTTTGTGTTAGAATAAAGATGCATGTTTAGAATGCTTGCAATGTTTGAATTGTACATTTTATTGCATGTTTACATGTTCATGCATTTTAATTGTTCATGCATCATGGTTTTAAGAAAAATACGAAAATGATTTACATGCATGATTTTCATGATAATATGCAACGGGTCGTTGAAGGAGGAGCTCGAGTTAGACTGCCTCGAGGGAGGCCAAATGGTGTCTACTCTCTCCCGTGGTACCTTCAACGATCAAATAATGAAGGAAATGAAATGAATGAAATGTACGTAAATAGTTACATGTTGGGCGGGGTTGAGTTTGGCTGTCCCGAGAGGTTGGACCAAATGGTGCCTATTCTCCCAAAGACGGTATTACCCAGATTAACTGGACTGATAAGTGAAAGAAAAGAAATAAAATGAACGATACTGAAAACTGCTTTGTTTTTATAAAGCAGCATATGCATAAAGGTCTCATAAATGTTTTATTATTATGGATTAACTTAATGAGCGTTAGTCTCATTAGATAAGCTTTGTAATGTAGGGATAAATGCTCGAGGTGGTGAAGTACATCCATTGCTGAAGATTGTGGCTGTTAGTGCGATTTTGACCGGTGGGTGGCTCATGTAAATGGAAATGTTTTGTTTGAAAACTAATGTATAATATTATGTTTAGTTTATAACTTTTTTGTAATAACTTGGTCTTAATGTTAAGGTACAAGTATTTTTTGGGTTACTTATTACGAATATAATTGATTTTGATGAAGTCAAATAAAAGTCTTCCGCTGTATTTTATCTCAAGGATTTCAAATTGATAAGTTTTACCTTAAATTGTTTCGAGTAGGTACATGTGTTTACAAAAAAAAATTAACTAAGCAAAGGAAAAATCGGACGTTACAATATGGTATCAGAGCACACCGAGTTTTAAAATCGTTTCTGCAGACTGCCTAACAGCACAAGCTTTCACATGGAGATACTTCATACACTATAAGTTTGTTAATGATTATATTATTGTTTGTATTTGTGGGTTGCTAAATTGTTCAGGCTTAGTTCAATATGATGAGAGGAAGAAGAAATATTCCAGAGGAGAGAACTAATGAGATTGCTATTAATCAACTGTTAGAGTTGGTTAACCGGCAGTTTCAACAATTGGAGTTAATGATGAATAGAGAGGAACAAGGAAATGAATTGTAACAACCCTCAGTTATTTTATGAATTTTTGTGATTTTAAGATGAAAGCGTTTAAGATTATTTTTATGAATGTCGCTTAAATATTAGAGTGTTAAGGTATTTTGAATAGTTTCGGTCGACCCCAGGATTGAAGAGGGGTCGACACAATATATACTTTCGGTCGACCCCAAGATCAGGAAGGGGTCGACACAAAATAGTCCTTTAGTATACTTTCGGTCGACATCATGGACGAACGGTCGACACAAATAACGCTCGGGAATTCTTTCGGTCGACACAATGGACGAGCGGTCGACACTCTGCCTGACTTAAGTGGAAAGTCAGCAAAAACATGGAGAATCCGATCGGTGGACGTAAAGGAAAGGTTGATTTTTTTTAATTAAGAGATAAAAATGCATGGTCTGCCATTTCCCTACCAGTATGGCTTCTTCTCCCTATTTACTCATAGTTAGAGTTCTCACATCTTGATTAAGGGAAAAGAATGAGAAAGTGAGTTATCTCAGATGAGAGGAGGAAAACTCTGAAGTTTTTGTGGAAGCTGAAGTTCAAGGTAATTTTTCTATCCTTTGAGTTTCTTTTAAGTTCAGTAAGGATAATATGATGGTATTGGTTGAATTGATGGATAAAAAATGAAGGATTTCATGTAGATTGTTAGAAAATGAGTTAAGTATGAACAAAGTTAGAGTTCTGGATATTCGGTCAAGAAGTAGTAGGAATTAGATTTTGTTTCATTCATAAGAGTTAAAGTAGACTCTTAGATTGATATATAGCCATTTGAATCACTCAATTTGAAGTTATGTATGAAAATTTATGGACATCGCAAGTCAGTGTACACAAACTGGGGAGAGCTTTGGTCGACCCCTTATAGGTTACGGTCGACCGATTCCAAATTTTTGGAATACACGCTCCCTAATTTTGAGCATGGGTCGACCCCTCCAAGGTTGGGTCGACCGGTCCATGATTTCCAGAGAAGTATGCTTACTAATATGTCCTGATACTTTATTCTACGTTAGTTTTCTGAATTTGGTGTCTTTTGAGAAGTTATAGTAGACTCTTTAAGGAATAACTTGACACCCGTAGCATCACAAATGGATCATTATCGAAGAAGTTATGGTTGTTTGAAGTTAATGAATTATGTTACTTGCGTTTTAGGTTTTCAAGTGCAGCAACATATTGATCAAGTTTTTCAATAAAGCTAAGGACCTAAGGTAAGTTAATGTTGCATGTGATTGGCCCTAAGGGGACTACATTACAAAGATTAGGATTTATGATTTTGAAATATGCTGGATTGTTTGGGGTGTAATGCACAATACACCGACCTCAATTTATTTGAGGATATGTTTGTGTGCCTTGTTTGATGATTGATTGATTTTTGGTGTTAGAATAAAGATGCATGTTTAGAATGCTTGCAATGTTTGAATTGTATATTTTATTGCATGTTTACATGTTCATGCATTTTAATTGTTCATGCATCATGGTTTTAAGAAAAATACGAAAATGATTTACATGCATGATTTTCATGATAATATGCAACGGGTCATTGAAGGAGGAGCTCGAGTTAGACTGCCTCGAGGGAGGCCAAATTGTGTCTACTCTCTCCCGTGGTACCTTCAACGATCAAATAATGAAAGAAATGAAATGAACGAAATGTACGTAAATAGTTACATGTTGGGCGGGGATGAGTTTGGCTATCCCGAGAGGTTGGACCAAATGGTGCCTACTCTCCCCTAGACGGTATTACCCACATTAACTGGACTGTTAAGTGAAAGAAAAGAAATGAAATGAACGATACCAAAATTGCATTGTTTTCATAAAGCAACATATGCATGAATGTCTCATAATTGTTTTATTATTATGGATTAACTTACTGAGTGTTAGGCTCATTAGATAAGCTTTGTAATGTAGGGATAAATGCTTGAGGTGGTGAAGTAGTCCATTGCGGAAGTTTGCGGCTGTTAGTGCAATTTTGACAGGTGGGCGGCCCATGTAAATGGAAATGTTTTGTTTGAAAACTAATGTATAATATTATGTTTAGTTTATAACTTTTTTGTAATAACTTGGTTTTTAATGTTAAAGTATAAGTATGTTTTGGATTAATTATTACGAATATAATTGATTTTGATGAAGTTAAATAAAAGTCTTCCTCTGTATTTTATCTTAAGGATTTCAAATTGATAAGTTTTATCTTAAATTGTTAAAGTTGGTACATATGTTTAGAAAAAAAATTTAGCAAGGAAAAAACTGGGCATTACAATATGGTATCAGAGCGCACTGGGTTTTAAAATTGTTTCTGCAGACTGCCTAACAGCACAAACCTTCACATGGAGATACTTCATACACTGTAAGTTTATTAATGATTATATTATTGTTTGTATTTATGGGTTGCTAAATTGTTAAGGCTTAGTTCAATATGCCGAGAGGACAAAAAAGGGAAATGGAAGGCAGAGATGATGCAATTAAAAAGCCAACTGATATAGTGGATCGTAAGTTTCAGCAATTAGAACAATATATGGCAAAGGAAGAACAAGGAGGTTTTCGTTCGAATGCTGCTGGAGAGTTAAGTTGTGAAAGATTTTGACGACTTCATCCACCAAACTTTGATGGACAGGCAACAAATCCAACTTGTGTTGAAGAGTGGATCTAAACGATTGAAGATATGTATGATTATGCCAAGATTGAGGAAGATGAGAAAGTTAATTGTGCAGTCTTTATGTTGTCAAAGGATGCACGTTACTGGTGGGAGACTATTAAAGTAACCACAAATGTGAAAGAAATGTCATGGAACAAATTTAAGGAGATCTTTTATGACAAATATTTCAATCATGTAGTTCAAACAAGTTGGTGGAATTTGTTCAATTACGCCAATTTTGATCCGTATCGGGGTACATACGGAAATTTGAAGCATTATCTCGTTTTGCTCCACACATGGTGGCCACTGACGAACTCAAGGTACATCAATTCATTCAAGGGCTGAAAGTCGAAATATATAGAGGTGTAAAGATCTCCGAAACGAAAAATGTGTCGTATTCAATGGTGGTGACAAAAGCCCTAGAAGTGGAAGAGGCTGAAATAAAATTCCAAAGGGAGTGGGAATCTCCGAAGAAATTTTTTAAAGAAGTGCAGCATCAACCAAATCAAGCATTCCAGCAATAAAAAGGCGCAAAATGACCCAATGACGGAAAGATTGAGCAAGGGAAAGGAAAACGTGTACAAGGGTTTACTCAAGCTGAAGAATGTCTGAAGTGTCATAAACGACATTTTGGAGAATGCATAGCTAGAACTGGTAGGTGTTTCAAATGCAAGGAGATAGGTCATATTGCAAGAGATTGTCCAAAAGTGAACAAAGATCAAATAAAGGCGGCACCAAGGGTTTTTGCACTTATCGAATCTGATAATGAAGAACAACCTGCGGTGGTGTCAGGTCCTATTTTAGTTAATGGTGTTACTGCTTATACATTGATAGATTCTGGTGCCTCTCATTCATTCATGTCATCTACATTCATGGTTAAAATGAAATGTTCACCGGTGGTAGCTGAACATGTTATGATGTAATGTTGACATCTGAGAGCAGTTACACCTGAATTATGTTATGCTGGATTGTATTATTTCGGTAAATGGTAGAAACTTACAAGCTGATTTTTATAATTATGGATTTGAGAGGGTATGATATTATATTGGGAATGGACTGATCATTTCAGCATTTTGCAATAATTAATTGTAGAGCCAGAACAGTATGTTTCCAGCCTCCGAATGCTGAATGGTATTCTTTTCAAGCAATGAAAAGTACCAACAGAACACCTATCATTTCTTCTATTAAAGCCCAACAATTATTGAGAAGCGGTTGTATAGGGTTCTTAGCAAGCATAATTGATACTCAAATGCAATGCGTGCCATATTACAAGATATTCCAGTGGTGAAAAACTTCTCAGATGTATTTTTAGATGATTTACCAGGTCTGCCCCCAGATTGAGAAATTGAGTTTGTAATTGATATATATCCAGGAGCATAACCAGTATCAAAGAATCCATATAGAATGGCGCCTGTAGAATTAAAGGAATTAAATGCACAATTGGAGGAATTAGTACACAAGGGCTTTATACGTCCAAGTTTCTCGCCATGGGGAGCTCCAATGTTATTTGTTAATAAGAAAGATGGATCACTGAGAATGTGTATTGACTACAGAGAATTGAATAAATTAACGATCAAGAACAAGTATCCGCTTCCAAGGATTGATGATTTATTTGACCAACTCCAAGGTGCACGGGTGTTCTCAAAGATTGAGAGATTGATCTAAGATCAAGATATTATCAATTGAAGGTAAAAGCGGAAGATATCCCAAAAACAGCATTTAGAACTCGATATGGACATTACGAGTTTTTAGTGATGTCTTTTGGATTGACTAATGCTCCTACTGCCTTTATGGATCTAATGAATTGCGTATTCCAAGAGTATCTAGATAAATTCATAATTGTGTTTATCGACGATATTCTCATATATTCTCAAACAAAGTAAGAGCATATGGTGTCACATCCTCCTTACGTAAGTAATAAAATAGTAATCTTAAGAGGAAAATCATATGTAATATTTGGTCACTTACTTTACTTCATAAAATGCATACAAAACTTAAACTATGTACTTAAAACGTAAATCGTAGTGGTCAATAATATTAAGTTATACAACATACATTGCAAAACATTTCTTACATAACATTGTATTCAGCAAAACTAAGTACTTAAAACGTTTTATTTACACATATATAAACTTTTCAAAACATGTACTTGTTCGTTTTCATACATCTCCCACGGGTCGACACTTAACGATTCAAACCTTCAGCGTGGAATGCCTTCATCCCGATCTGAAAATTCTACATTAAACATGGAGGGTTATCACCCTCAACTTCTTCTTCATCACCTACATCACAAAGCTTAAACAATGAGCCTAAAGCTCAGTAAGAAATCAGGTGATCCTACATGCCTAACATGATCATGAACTTTTCATAAAACATGCATATTCATTTATTTCTTAACATTTCATTGACATTTTCTTAACTTTTATCCGTTTGGGCGTTACGTATCGCCATCCCCTCACAGATCCGTTTCATAACACTTGTCCGCTTGGGCGTTACGTATCGCCNCAAAGCTCCAATGGGTAACTTTAATCACCTAAACATAACAAAGGTTGACAATCTTAGTCAAACTCGTAATGTTCTGCTTTTGACCTAAATTCCGACGTATATAACTTTTTCTGTATAAATAAAAATTGTATGATTAAGCTATCATTCTCATCCTTAAGATGTCTACTACAACTCATTAGAAGACATCAAGATGAACTTCGGACTTAAGAATCTCGTATCACTCACCTCTTTAAAATCGGGCAGAATGCACCGAAAATGTTTATGCATGAACTTGTCTTGACTAATTAAGGCATTTAATCTATAAAACGTCCAATTCAACCTTCATAACTTATTTCAAACTAAATTTAATCATTAAAAGAGTGGTTTGAATGATTCTTACCACAAAAGATCCGAATTGAAGAGAGGAACACTTTCCTCCAAAGGGTTGAGGGTTAAACCTTGTTCTAGATTGATCGGTTTTCACTTCTTTCTTAGAAACCCTAAGTTTACTCTGAAATTTGAGAGAAAACAGGAGAGGGAAGAGGTAAGTTTCGTGGCTGAATGAAGAAATTCAGAGCATTACAAGGCACTTAATGGGTTTTGTCTCATTGTGGAAGTTGAAAGGTTAGCATGAGGTGGCTTTCAAGCATGAGGTGTCAACTGCAAGTTAAAAGTTTCATAACATTTTCTAAAAAACTCAGATTTTCATGATTCAAACGTCATTCTATTCCTTATTGAGTCTTGTTGAACTTTCTAGAAGAAATAAACTTCAAATTGTAAATTTAAGATTATCAAATGTACGAAATACAAAACATCGTCCAAAAGATCACATTTCCTTAGTTCAGTTTTCATTCATCAACTTCTAAAATGGATAACTTTTTCACCAAAACTCCTATTGAGTTGTTCAACCTATAAATATTCTCCTTTTGATGTCTTCAAAAATTTCTTAGAATACCACTTTGTCAATTAAGCTCATTGGTTGCATGATAAAATGGGAAAAATGAAACTATCTCATTATCGATCTTTAACCCGGTTGTTGTTACCAATCTGTAAGTTTCCGAAACTCATAACTTTCTCTAC
>QAOC01036277.1:0-20595 GCA_003255005.1 Begonia fuchsioides | reverse complement strand
GGATGAAATGCTGTGCTCAACGTCAATTTAGTTCCCATAGCTTTTTGCAAGCTCTTCCAAAATTTAGAGGTAAATTTTGGATCTCTATCCGATACAATAGATATAGGAACTCCATGTAATCTCACAACTTCTTGAATGTAAAGTTCGGCATACTTGTCCATTGTCGAACTTAGCTTGATTGGCAAAAAGTGTGCTGACTTCGTAAGCCTATCTACGACAGCCCAAATGGTGTCATGTCCTTTAGTCGTTGTAGGTAGTCCAATTACAAAATCCATAGCAATATGTTCCCACTTCCATTCCGGAATCGGTAAATTATGTAACGTACCAGCTGGCTTTTGGTGTTCAGCCTTCAGTTGACACACAAGACATAGTTGAACGTGATTGATTACATCTCCTTTCATGCCAGGCCACCAATAGTGCTCTTTTGAATCCTGATACATTTTCGTGCTTCCCGGATGCATCGCAAATGCGGAAGAGTGAGCTTCCACTAATATGTCTCCTCTTAAATTTGAGTTAGATGGCACATACCATCGGTTCTTGTACTTCAATGTGCCATCCTCGGTTTGATGTAACTCAGGGTAACGTTGTCCATTACCCTCTATATGCTTCTTACATAGTGAATCTTCCCGTTGAGTTTCTTTTATCCTCTCTAACAAGGTGGGCTTGACGGTTAAAGCCATGAGGGTGGAAGACAGATCTTCTATCACTTCAAGACCAAATGCCACAACATCCTTTTGTAGTTGCACCGGCATTGTTGATGACTTTCTACTAAGGGCATCGGCCACAACATTGGCTTTTCCCAGATGATATTTGATCTCGAAATCATAGTCCTTTACATACTCGAGCCACCTTCTTTGTCTCATATTGAGTTCCTTTTGAGAGAACAGGTATTTTAAGCTCTTATGGGCGGAATAAATTTCACATGTTTGACCATAAAGATAATGCCTCCAAACCTTTAGAGCAAACACCACCGCAGCTAACTCCAAATCGTGTGTAGGGTAATTCTGCTCGTAATTCTTTAATTGTCTCGAGGCATAAGCAATTACCTTTCCGTCTTACATAAGGACACACCGATCTTGGATGCGTCGCAATAAATGCTATAATTCCCATCTTCAGTCGGGAGGGTTAAAATTGGTGCCGATATTAACTTTTGTTTCAACTTTTGAAAGCTCTTCTCACAATCATCGGCCCACCAAAACTTTACATTCTTTCTCGTCAAGCGGGTTAAAGGAGTTGCAAGCTTGGAAAACCCTTCAATAAATCTCCTATAATATCCGGCTAACCCAAGGAAACTTCGCACTTCCCCGACATTTTTCGGTTGCGACCATTCCATAACGGCTTGCACTTTTGCTGGATCTACTGCAATTCCTTCCTTGGATATGACATGACCAAGGAAATTAACCCGATCAAGCCAAAATTCGCACTTAGAAAACTTGGCGTACAGTCTATGCGTCTTTAACTTAGAAAGAACCATCCTTAAATGCTCTACATGCTCTTCTTCCGTTTTGGAATAAACCAAAATGTCATCAATGAACACAATGACGAATTTATCCAAGAAATCCTTGAATATTCGATTCATCATGTCCATGAAAGCCGCCGGAGCATTTGTCAATCCAAAAGACATCACCAGAAACTCATAATGCCCATATCTTGTCCTGAATGCCGTCTTCGGGATATCTTCTTCTTTAATCTTTAACTGATAATACCCCGATCTTAAATCAATCTTCGAGAATACCCTGGCACCCGTCAACTGATCAAATAGATCGTCAATCCTTGGCAATGGGTACTTATTCTTTATTGTGAGTTTGTTCAACTCCCGATAGTCAATGCACATTCTCAGTGATCCGTCCTTTTTCTTGACAAACAATACCGGAGCGCCCCATGGAGAAAAACTTGGGCGAACAAAACCCTTATTGACTAATTCCTCCAATTGTATCTTCAATTCCTTAAGTTCGGTCGGGGCCATCCGATATGGATTCTTAAATGCCGGCTCAGCTCCCGGATACGTATCAATTACAAACTCTATCTCTCGATCTGGGGGTAATCCTGGAAGATCATCCAAAAAGACCTCGGGAAAATTCTGGATCACAAGAATTTCCTCGAGCTCCTTCTTGGGTTGCCTTTGTACATCCACTATACTTGCTAGGTACACATCACATCCCATATTTAACAACCGTCGAGCTTCAATACTTCATACAATCGGCATCCTTTCAGCTTTCTTGATTGCCTGGAGAAAATAGGCTTCTTCGTTCGGTGGCTTGAATTCCACTATCCGAGTCCAACAATTAATAGTGGCGAAATGCCGGAATAGCCAATCCATACCGAGTATAACCTCATATCCATTCATTTCCATGACTATAAAGTCTATTTCTAAGTCCCGTCCCTTAACAGCCACCACACACTTAGGCAAGACACAATTAAGGTGCAATCTTTCACCGGAAGGTAACATCACATCAAACAAATGTTCAGCTATCACCGTAAATCACTTAACTTGATCACAAATGCAACAGAAACAAATGAATGTGTGGCACCCGAATCTATTAATGCATATACAGGCACACCATTAATTAAAAGTGTACCTGATACAACTGCTGGAAGCTCATCCTCCGGTTCAATCATTGCATAAACTCGTGGGTTAGCCTTTGGTTCCTCCTTCTTTGCCTGAGGGCAGTCTCTAGCAAAATGACCCATTTCTTTGCATCTAAAGCATTGCCCGGTGCCAATCATGCATTTCCCATAATGCCTTCTTCCGCACTTAGAACACTCATTGTTCTGAGGAGGTCCTTGTACTCTTTTTCCTTTCTCGATATCTTGTTGTCCATTATTGGGTCGTTTTGTGCCTCTTTGACCCTGCCAGTTCTTTCCTTGTTGCTGTTGTGGAGACGACCTAGCAAATCGTTGTTGGGTTTCCCTGCATTTCTGAAACTTTGACTCAACTTCCTCCATTTCAAGTGCCTTAGCTACAACACTGGTATACGTTGTACTGGGATTACTGGCAGTAATCACTCCTCGATATATTTCCAACTTTAGGCCTTGCGTGAACTGATGCACCTTCAAGTTATTGGTTGTCACCATATGCGGGGCAAACCGGGATAAGGTTTCAAACCGCCTAATGTACTCCTCAACCGTCCCAGTTTGGCGGAGTTGTACAAATTCCACCATCTTCGCGGTTCTGACCGTCTGGCTGAAGTATTTGTTATTGAATACTTCCTTGAAATCATTCCATGTCATTTCACGTACATCCCGGGAGGCTTTAATTGTATCCCACCAAAACCGAGCATCATTTTCAAGCATAAATGTTGCACATATGATTCTGTCCCTTCCTTCGATCTTAGCATACTCAAATAAATCCTCTATCTTTCGGATCCATTCCTCGGCCACAGCTGGGTCAGCCAATTGTCCATTAAACGTTGGAGGATGGAGGCGGTTGAACCGTTCACAACTTAATTCACTTGCACCACTCCTTCTGTCGCCTCCATGAGTTTCTCGCGTACGGTATTCCTCCAAATATTGAGACTGGCGATCCACCAGACTTACCAGCTTGTCAATTACGTTCTCATTATCGTGACTTGTCCCTTCACCCGATGCTCGTGCAGTTCTCGGCATGTTTTACTAATCTTGTCATCAAGAAAACAAAGCATATATGAATAAAACAATCAATTCAATCTTTTCATACAATTCTTACCGAGGATAGAGCATCTCCATGCAAAAGCTTGGATCGTTAAGCAGTCTACAGAACCGATTTTAAAACCCGGTGGGCTCTGATACCATAATTGTCACATCCTCCTTACGTAAGTAATAAAATAGTAATCTTAAGAGGAAAATCATATGTAATATTTGGTCACTTACTTTACTTCATAAAATGCATACAAAACTTAAACTATGTACTTAAAACGTAAATCGTAGTGGTCAATAATATTAAGTTATACAACATACATTGCAAAACATTTCTTACATAACATTGTATTCAGCAAAACTAAGTACTTAAAACGTTTTATTTACACATATATAAACTTTTCAAAACATGTACTTGTTCGTTTTCATACATCTCCCACGGGTCGACACTTAACGATTCAAACCTTCAGCGTGGAATGCCTTCATCCCGATCTGAAAATTCTACATTAAACATGGAGGGTTATCACCCTCAACTTCTTCTTCATCACCTACATCACAAAGCTTAAACAATGAGCCTGAAGCTCAGTAAGAAATCAGGTGATCCTACATGCCTAACATGATCATGAACTTTTCATAAAATATGCATATTCATTTATTTCTTAACATTTCATTGACATTTTCTTAACTTTTATCCGTTTGGGCGTTACGTATCGCCATCCCCTCACAGATCCGTTTCATAACACTTGTCCGCTTGGGCGTTACGTATCGCCATTCCCTCACGGAGGTGTTTCATAGCATTTCTTAATTTCTGTCCGTTCGGACGTTACGTATCGCCATCCCCTCACGGAGGTGTTTCATAGCATTTCTTAATTTCTGTCCATTCGGGCGTTACGTATCGCCATCCCCTCACGGATTTGTTTCTTAACCTTTATGTACAATTCATGCATGAATGATGAGAGTGTTCCATACCACGCTCATCAATCGTTGGGCGACATTTGAAAACCATGCTTGAAAACATTTTCGTATTCTTTATAAAACATGATGCATGATACTTTCGTGCAATGCTTAATAACATTTCATGCTGTATTTGTAAGCATATCTCTCTATAGCATGCTTAACTTAAAAACAATCAACATAGCACATTCGTCTCCAAAGGTAAGTCCATTGACTTCTATAGCTATTTTTTTATTCTTTACGTACTTAAGCGATACATAAATACATACATCCACAATTCAATGGCAATCATAGACCAATCAAACCCATATTATTGGGTCAGTGCACGGTGTGATGCACCCCAAACAGAATCAATACATAATATCCTACATTTTTATCTTACGTAACTCCTTACTATCTACCAAACAAACCCTAACACTCTCTTTGTGATGTAGTCCCACTTAAGGGCCAAACAAGAGTGAGATTCACTTACATGTCTTCCTTGCTTATGTTTGTCGTGTCAAAGTCTTCAAAGCTCCAATGGGTAACTTTAATCACCTAAACATAACAAAGGTTGACAATCTTAGTCAAACTCGTAATGTTCTGCTTTTGACCTAAATGCCGACGTATATAACTTTTTCTGTATAAATCCAAATTGCATGATTAAGCTATCATTCTCATCCTTAAGATGTCTACTACAACTCATTAGAAGACATCAAGATGAAATTCGGACTTAAGAATCTCGTATCACTCACCTCTTTAAAATCGGGCAGAATGCACCGAAAATGTTTATGCATGAACTTGTCTTGACTAATTAATGCATTTAATCTATAAAACGTCCAATTCAACCTTCATAACTTATTTCAAACTAAATTTAATCATTAAAAGAGTGGTTTGAATGATTCTTACCTCAAAAGATCCGAATTGAAGAGAGGAACACTTTCCTCCAAAGGGTTGAGGGTTAAACCTTGTTCTAGATTGATCGGTTTTCACTTCTTTCTTAGAAACCCTAAGTTTACTCTGAAATTTGAGAGAAAACAGGAGAGGGAAGAGGTAAGTTTCGTGGCTGAATGAAGAACTTCAGAGCATTACAAGGCACTTAATCGGTTTTGTCTCATTGTGGAAGTTGAAAGGTTAGCATGAGGTGGCTTTCAAGCATGAGGTGTCAACCGCAAGTTAAAAGTTTCATAACATTTTCTACAAAACTCGGATTTTCATGATTCAAACGTCATTCTATTCCTTATTGAGTCTTGTTGAACTTTGTAGAAGACATAAACTTCAAATTGTAAGTTTAAGATTATCAAATGTACGAAATACAAAACATCGTCCAAAAGTTCACATTTCCTTAGTTCAGTTTTCATTCATCAACTTCTAAAATGCATAACTTTTTCACAAAAACTCCTATTGAGTTGTTCAACCTATCAATATTCTCCTTTTGATGTCTTCAAAAATTTCTTAGAATACCACTTTGTCAATTAAGCTCATTGGTTGCATGATAAAATGGGAAAACCGAAACTATCTCATTATCGATCTTTAACCCGGTTGTTGTTACCAATCTGTAAGTTTCCGAAACTCATAACTTTCTCTACCAACCTCCAAATCAAGAAATTCTTGTTGCTATAGTTTCATCAACGAATCTAATTAATTTCATTAGAAGGACTTAAACTCATTTAAAGAACTTATCTCCTTTAAAATCAGATAACTTTGTTCATCATTCAACATTGATAGAACTTACAGTACTTGGAAAAGTCGGGTGTTACATATGGAACATCTAAAGGCAGTATTATCAACTTTAAGACGACATATGTTATATGCTAAGTTTTCTAAATGTGAATTCTGGCTTGATAGAGTTAACTTTCTTGGACACGTAGTATCCAAGGACGGTATTTCTGTTGATCCATCAAAAGTCCAAGCAGTGATGGATTGGCCACAGCCAAAGACTGTTAATGAGGTATGTAGTTTTCTTGGGTTAGCTAGATATTATTGAAGATTCATTGAATGATTTTCAAAGATAGCAATTCGTTTTACCCGATTAACGAAGAAAAACATGAAGTTTTGGTGGTGAGATGAATGTGATAGAAGTTTTAAAAAATTGAAACAAAAATTGACATCGGTCCCAATTTTGACAATTCCAACTGAGGACGGTAAATTCACAATTTACTGTGATGCTTCCAATATTGGATTAGGTTGCGTATTGATGCAAGAAGGAAAGGTGATCGCTTACGCATCAAAATTGTTTTATCCTACTCATGATCTAGAATTAGCTGCAGTTGTTTTCACATTAAAAATATGGAGGCATTATTTATATGGGCAACAATGCGAGATATTTTCAGAACATAAGAGTCTGAAATATTTATTCACCCAAAAAGACCTGAATATGAGGCAACGAAGGTGGCTCGAGTTTGTAAAAGATTATGAGTTTGAAATCAAATACCACCCCAGCAAAGCTAATGTGGTAGCTGATGCATTGAGTAGGAAGTTCATACCAGTCCAATTGGCAATGTCTATAACGCTTCAATTTGAAATTCAAAAGTTTGGCTTAGAAGTAGTGTCAAATTTGAGTTGTATGCTTGCAGCATTATCTTTGAAGCCAACTTGATGTGCCATTGGAGACCAATACTGAGAATACATCCAGGGGGCCTATAACCCGAGCCTGAGCCAAGAAGTTTGCTAACATGTTTGCTCATTTTGTAGGGTTATTTATGCAAGGAACCTTAACGGGAGAGCCAACTTTGGAAGATCAAAGACAGCCCAAACATCTTCTCACTTGGGAATTCTCTTCAATACCCACGGAGCAAAGTGGAGAAAGGGAAATGGAGGCAGCCCGAGACAACATCAACTTAACCGAGGATCCGACCTTTGCATGGCCCATGCAAGACCTGGAGGAGGGAGGTCCAAGACCATTTTACTCAAGTTCTTCATCAGCCCAAGTACACATGGAGGGATGAAGGCCCATTTTTATGATGTCATTTAGTTTTATCATTTTTTCGGTTTGAACAATTGCCGAGTGGTTTTAGATGGAATGTTTTGGTTAGTATTAGGGTTTTATTTGGCTGAAGGGTTAGCCACGTGAAGACCCTCTTTTGTGCTTCAGGTGGGGGTGCTGAAGGGGGGGACCATGGTCAGCCTTGGTGCCTCCTTTTCGGGTAAATTCTAGGAGGACCACCTAGCTGTTTTTCTCCTTTGTTTTGCCATTTCGGGTTTTCCGGTGAGTTACATCTGGAAATCACCAAGAGCTCCACTCCGGTTTTGGCTGCCATTGAAGCTTGGGTTAGCTAGGCCATACCACACTCCTTCAACCACGTTTTAGTGGAATTCCATGGTAAGGGTGTGAACCCCAAAGCTCCTCCTCCGTTCGGGATTATTCCCCATTTTTTCAACTTTCCGATTTCCTCCTTTCCCGAGAGCTCTTTTGAGCACTCTAGCCATTTTCTTCATATCTTCCGATCCCCTTGTCCATTTACTGTGAAATTTTGACCCACAAACCCAATCACCTTTATCTGCCTTCTCTCCAAATTTCAGCTTCTAGCTCCATATGCCGCCGGAGATCTGGCCGGAGACATTTAACCCTGTGTTTCCTTCACCGAACCAACCTCTCTCATTTTCCCCCTCTTTTCTTTCTCCATTTTCTCCTTAACCGACCCAACCACCATTCCATTTTCACATCACAACTCTTATGGGTGAAATAAAAGAAGCTCAATTGGAGGATCCAAAATATAAACAATATCAATTGGGCAAAAAGCCAAATTCTTCTGACTTTAAGTGTTCGAATGATGGTGTTCTAAAGATTAAAGATAGATGGTATATTCCGGAAAAGCAAGAATTACGGAAGAAAATATTATCGGAAGCCCATTCTTCTACATTTACGGAGAATCCAGGAAGCACTAAAATGTATCGGGATTTAAAACAGCACTTTTGGTGGCTAAATATGAAGAAGGACGTAGCAAAACATGTGGAATTTTGTGTCATATGTCAAGAAGTTAAAGCTGAACATCAAAGGCCTGCAGGAACACTTTAATCTTTACCGATCCCAGAATGGAAATGGGAGCATATAATAATGGACTTTGTTGTGGGATTACCGAAAACAACAAAGGGGCATGATGGTATTTGGGTGATTGTTGATAGATTAACAATGTCAGCTCATTTCTTGCCAGTCAGAATGAATTTTTCTATGGATCAGTATGCTGAATTATATGTTCAAGAGATTATAAGACTGCATTGAATTCCAGCATCGATAGTATCGGATCGTGATCCAAGATTTACTTCAAAATTTTGGAAAAGTTTACATAATGCAATGGGGAATACATTGACTTTTAGCACAGCTTTTCATCCCCAAACTGATGGTCAAACCGAAAGAACAATTTAAATATTGGAAGATATGTTACGAGCATGTGTATTGGATTTTCAAACTACATTTAATAAGATGTTACCATTAGTGGAGTTTGCATATAATAATAGCTACCAATCAACAATTGGTATGGCCTCGTATGAGGCATTGTATGGGCAAAAATGTCGATCTCCATTGTATTGGGATGAAGTTGGAGAAGCAAAGTTGTAGGTCCAGAAATTTTACAAGAAACCGCAGATCAAGTGAAAGTTATTTGAGAAAGAATCAAAATAGCTCAAAACCGACATAAACATTATGCATTCAAAGGCGAAGAGAGCTAGAATTTGAGGAAGGCGATTAGCTATTCTTAAAGATTAGCTATTCTTAAAGATTTTCTCCATTGAGCCTACTTTGACATATGAAGAAAAACCGGTAAGGATCTTAGATTCAAAAACAAAACAATTGAGAAACAAACNTTACTAATCATGATTAATTAAGTTAATCTTGAAGATTATATTAGCACTAATCTAGATTAATTAATTTAAGCATGTGTGATTAAAAGATGATACTTAAGTTATTTTTACAAATATAAGCAAAAGTAAGGGCAAATATGAATTTTAACATGGACAAATTGGATAATAATAAGGTAATTTTACCCTAAGAACTCCCTAGAAAAGCTGAGAAACCCAGGAATTCTTCAATTCTCTTCCTGATTCTCTCTGGTTTTGGAAGATTAAGTGAGGTTCTTTTGTTGGATTAAAGGTTTGGTGAAGAGTTTTTATGTTTAAAGCAAGTTTAGTTCACTCTACAAGGAAATATGAGTAAAGAAGAGGAAACAAACGACTCAAGGGTTTCGATTTCGATCTTCCCTATTCTGAGGTATCAATTCTAACCCTAACAACATGTTTAAATTTATGAATTGATTCGGAATGGTTAATTAAGCATGTTGGTGATGTTTATAATCAAGATTATGCAAAAAAATTTGAGAAAATCAGGCAGTTTTAAGGTTTGTAATTTTACTGGAAGTTCCAGTTTTCAAATGACTCTAAACGCATTTGATGATTTGAAATAGACATTTTAAGGAGAATAATGACACGTGAATCACCTCAATCCAAGAAGTATAACATAAGTTATGCCCTGTTGAAGTTTATGTTATACAACAGTTACTCGAAAATAATGTATTCTAGAAAGTTTTTTAATTAGGCATATAACGTTTGTTTAGATGCTTCAAATTACTTTGATGTCTTCTGATGAATTGGAGTAGACATCTCAAGAAACATTCAGACACCTAAATCGCATTATTTGGATTAGTCTAGCTAAAGTTACAATCGATTGAAGATCATGTTATACCAAAGCGTTACTTTAAAATTAATGAATTATGTGACTTGTGTTTTAGGTTTTCAAGTGCAGCAACATATTGATCAAGTTTTTCAATAAGGCTAAGGATGTAAGGTAAGTTAATGTTGCATGTGATTGGCCCTAAAGGGGACTACATTACAAAGATTAGGATTTTATGATTTTGCAATATTTTGGATTGTTTGGGGTGTAATACACAATACAACGACCTCGATTTATTTGAGGATATGTTTGTGTGCCTTGTTTGATGATTGATTGATTTTTGGTGTTAGAATAAAGATACATGTTTAGAATGCTTGCAATGTTCATGCATTTTAATTGTTCATGCATCAAGGTTTTAAGAAAAATACGAAAATTATTTGCATGCATGATTTTCATGATAATATGCAATGGTCGTTGAGGGAGGAGCTGGAGTTAGACTGCCTCGAGAAAGGCCAAATGGTGTCTACTCTCTCTCGTGGTACCTTCAATGATCATAACAATGAAAGAGTGAAATGAACAAAATGTACGTAAATAGTTATATGTTGGGCGGGGTTTGAGTTTGGCTGTCCCAAGAGGTTGGACCAAATGGTGTCTACTCTCTCCTAGACGGTATTACCCACATTAACTGGACTGTTAAGTGAAAGAAAAGAAATAAAATGAACGATACCGAAATTGCATTGTTTTTATAAAGCAGCGTATGCATAAAGGTCTCATAAATGTTTTATTATTATGGATTAACTTACTGAGCATTAGGCTCAGTAGATAGACTTTGTAATGTAGGTGATGAGATAGATATTGTGGATTCTACTTATCATGGATAGATGCTGGAGGTGGTGAAGTACGTCCCTTGCGGAAGTTTGCGGCTGTTAGTTCAATTTTGACCGGTGGGCGACCCATGTAAATGGAAATGTTTTGTTTGAAAACTAATGTATAATATTATGTTTGGTTTATAACTGTTTTGTAATAACTTGGTTTTAATGTTAAAGTACAAGTATGTTTTGGTTACTTATTATGAATAAAATCGATTTTGATGAAGTTAAATAAAAGTCTTCCGCTGTGTTTTATTTCAAGGATTTCAAATTGATAAGTTTTACCTTAAATTATTTAAAGTTAGTACATGTGTTTACAAAAAAAAAATTAAGCAAGGGAAAAATGGGATGTCACACTAAAACCATGAACTGTTTACCTTGGACCCTAGAACCACTTGAACGCTTAACCCTAAACCTTGGACACTGGAACCCTGAACCCAAAGCCTTGAAACCATGGAACCCTTAACCGTGAAACCCTGAATCCTAGAACTATAAACCCTTAACCCTGAAACCCTGCATCCTAGAGATATAAACCCTTAACCTTGAACCTTGGAACCGAACCTCGATATTTGGAACAGTAAAACACTAGAACCCTAAAACTCTATACTTTGAACCATGGAACCCTAAATTATAACACTAAATCTAAGAACCTTGGAATTTTTATACCTTGAATCATGAACCACTAAACCTTAAAAATTATTGAACCCTGAACCTTGGATCCCTTGAACCCTAGAACCTTTAAACTGGTTAACCCTGGAAAAGTGAACCTTTAACCTTGGACCCTAGAACCCCTTTAACCCTTAACCTTAAACCCTAAAAAATGGAACCCCGATACCTTGGAATCCTAGAATAATAGAACCCTAGAACCCAAAATCCAATAAGCCTTGAAATGTTGAACCCTAAAACCCTCAACCCTTCACCTTGGACCCTATAAATCCTAGAATCCTGGAACTCTTAAAGCCTTTATACCCTAAATCCTGAACAATTTAGCCCTTCACTTTAGAACATTCAAACTAAAATATTAAAACCCTAAACATTGAATGCTAAAACCCTGAACCCTAAACCCTAGACCCCTCAACCCTTAAACTCTGGAACCCTAGAACCCTCAACCCTTACACTCTTGAACCTTAGAACTTGAACCCCTTGAACAAAGGAACCATGAAGCTTGAACCTTGGAAACCTGAACCTTGAATGTTAAATCTTAAACCTTAAACCCTTAAACCATGAAGCCCAAACCCTGGAACCCATAATTGTGAACATTGAATCTATAAACCTTTAAACATTTGAGCCATAGACCCTGGACCCTAGAACCCTGAACCCAAGAACACCCCAAACCCTAAAACCAAGAACCTTAGAATCTAGAACGCTGAAACCTGAACCGTCGAATCTGACCCTAAAAACCATGAACCCTTACGCCGAATCTTGGAACCCAAAATCCTAAAAGTAAGAACCCTGGAACCCAGGACCCTAATGTTGGAACCGTTAACCCTTAACCCTTAACCTTGGACCATTGAACCCCTTAAACCATCCCCAAACCCTAAACATTCGAACCCTTAATGGTTAACTCTGAACACTGATACCCTAGAATTCTAGAACCCTAGAACCATGGAACCCTAAACATTGAACCCTATAACCCTTAAATATTAAACAGTGAACCCCTAAACCAATCTAGACAGGTCCTATAGCTTTTGGGATGAGTCTTCCTCCTTCGTACCAAAACACTTACTCTTTTAAATGATGAAATTTTTAAAGAATATTATGTTTCCTCAACCAAACTTGAGTCCTGTCTAAGCTAGCTAGCCCTCATCTTGGTCTCATGACACTCAAATCCTTTTCCTACTCATGCATATTGATCTCTAAGTTGTTGTAACATATTTGGATCATATAATTCGCTTCTCTAGTGTTATCTAATTTGGGGTAATTTACACTTTTCATCATAC
Source organism: Begonia fuchsioides (assembly GCA_003255005.1). Lineage (NCBI taxonomy): Eukaryota > Viridiplantae > Streptophyta > Magnoliopsida > Cucurbitales > Begoniaceae > Begonia > Begonia fuchsioides. The sequence goes on along the minus strand of QAOC01036277.1, from coordinate 7,633 downwards.
TTCACCTTACAAAGGTTGTACTAATTATAGCTTAGTAGTAATGAGTGTAAGTAAACTTTGCTAAGGGCAATGACTTGCTCTATGACACATTGAAACTTTAACACTCATGCTTTCACCGTGTCTTCTAAATTTGGGTTGCCATTTTGATTCGTCTACCGGTTCGGGGATGAACCTCCGTTCATATTTCTAAACTTTTCTCATGGTCTTTCTAAATTAATGGAGACTGATATTTCAACTAATCTTACTATCTTTTAGATGTGCATCTCCACATACTTGTCCAAAATGTTTGAAACATTCAACTTGTTACGTCCATAAAATTACTGGTGCATTTGTTATTCCAACAGGTATCTTCCAAAAACTCATAATCTTGAAATATCGTCCATTTTCATCGAACAAGTTATCAATCTCTGATGACATACACTTATCCCTTATCGTTAGCTTACTTAATTTCTCCGTCATTGAATTTGTTCTTGGTTGTTACTTTTTCATTTAGGGATAGTTTCTCACTAGACATCCTATTCTCTTTGCATTTTAATAAATCGTCATGTGCCGATAGCACATTTTCCAAATTGCCTCCTTTAAGTCTATGGCATAACTTGGCTTGAGAAGAACCTTAAACTTACTTTTTGCTTTACCTCCTTTGAGCTTATTCTCACTTGATCATTTTTGTTCTTCTCAGTGGTTGTCATTCTTTACTTGATTGAGGTATTATCGGTTCAAAGAATTTCTCATCAAAGATTTCTTATACCTTATAAACCATATCTAAATTTCCAAGATTCTCGGCCACCACATTAGCATGATTAACGTCTTGGTACTAGCTACTTCAACTCCTCTATAAGTTTCCAACTTTAGACCTTGAATATACTAGTACACTTTAAGTTTTTCTTTACTCACTCAAGTGTGGGGCAAATTTTGGTAAACCTCAAAACGGCTTCTAGATATATCTGTCCCTTACCTCCTTAACTAGTTTTTCTCAAAACCCTTACATTCAATCTTCAAGATTTACGAGACTCCCCATACTTGATACTCTAGGCATATTTTAATTACTTTCTGTCTTTTGCAAGAGATATTTTCTCATACCTAGAGATTGAGAATAGATTACTAACTAGTGGGTGACACTAGAGTCAAGTAATGTATAAGTGTATACTTCATTATTAACTGGAAGCGTACCTGACATCACCACAGGCTGTTCCATTTGAGTTTCTTATGTCTCTATTATAATAAGATCCAGTCACCCTATGATGTAACGCTTGACTTGAATCAAACACCGAGTGCTCCTTATCTACATGAGTTTTCTCAAAAGTTAGTCTTTCAGAAGGCTACTTGACCCAGATACTCAATCCTTGTATACTCAGAAAGCTCCATATCTACATTTCAGTCTGCAAGTGAGTCATTCCATTTAAGCTCCCTTGAGCATATTCATGAGCATGATTTTTTTTTTTGCCTAGTCTAGAGTAAAGATAAACTTCATGCTCATTCCTATGACTAAAAACACATAGTTGATGATAATCAGCACTCCTATTTCTTTCATCAGAATCTACTGGCCTTGGTTTATATTCGTCACTTCGCCTGAAAATTCATGGCAAGATGAAATCCTTTCTTTATGGACTTAAACTCCCCTCTTGGATGTAAAAACTATGAGAGTATCTGTTGGGAGCGTAATCCACTCTTCAGCTAACACAGGATCTGTTGCCTGTCCATCAAAGTTAGGTGGATGAAGTCGTCGAAATCTTTCACAACATAACTCTCCAGCAACATTCAAACGAAAACCTCCTTGTTTTTCCTTTGCCATGTATCGTTCTAATTGCTGAAACTGACGATCCACTATATCAGATAGTTTTTTAATTGCATCATCTCTGCCTTCCATTTCCCTTCTTTGTCCTCTCGGCATATTGAACTAAGCCTTAACAATTTAGCAACCCATAAATACAAACAATAATATAATCATTAATAAACTTACAGTGCATGAAGTATCTCCATGTGAAGGTTTGTGCTGTTAGGCAGTCTGCAGAAATGATTTTAAAACCTGGTGCGCTGTGATACCATATTGTAACGTCCCATTTTTCCCTTGCTAATCTTTTTTTTTTTTGTAAACACATGTACTAACTTTTAACAATTTAAGGTAAAACTTATCAATTTGAAATCCTTGAGATAAAATACAGTAGAAGACTTTTATTTAACTTTATCAAAACCAATTATATTCATAATAAGTAACCCAAAACATACTTGTACTTTAACATTAGAACAAAGTTATAACAAAACAGTTATAAACTAAATATAGTATTATACATTAGTTTTCAAACAAAATATTTCCATTTACATGGGTCGCCCACCGGTCAAAATGGCACTAACAGCGGCAAACTTCTGCAATGGACGTACTTCACCACCTCAAGCATTTATCCCTACATTACAAAGCTTATCTAATGAGCCTAACGCTCAGTAAGTTAATCCATGATAATAAAACATTTATGAGGCCTTTATGCATATGCTGCTTTATAAAAACAATGCAGTTTCAATATCTTTCATTTCTTTTCTTTTCTTTCACTTAACAGTCGAGCTAATGTGGGTAATACCGTCTAGGGAAGATTATGCACCATTTGGTCCAACCTCTTGGAACAACCAAACTCAAACCCCGCCCAACATATAACTATTTACGTACATTTCGTTCATTTCATTTCTTTCATTATTTGATCGTTGAAGGTACCACGAGAGAGAGTAGACACCATTTGGCCTCCCTCGAGGCAGTCTAACTCAAGCTCCTCCCTCAACGACCTGTTGCATATTATCATGAAAATCATGCATGCAAATCATTTTCGTATTTTCTTAAAACCATGAAGCATGAACAATTAAAATGCATGAACATGTTAACATGCAATAAAATATACAATTCAAACATTGCAAGCATTCTAAACATGTATCTTTATTCTAATACAAAAAATCAATCAATCATCAAACATGGCACACAAACGTATCCTCAAATAAATTGAGGTCGGTGTATTGTGCACTACACCCCAAACAATCCAACATATTCCAAAATCATAAAATTCTAATCTTTGTAATGCAGTCCCCTTAGGGCCAATCACAGGCAACATTAACTTACCTTCGTAGCTAGATTGAGTTGATCCACTTGTGTCCCCTTTTTAATCCAATAGATGACCTAAACCTACAGATAATTTAAGGATAAGAAATCAGGTAACATAACCTGTTTTATGGCATAAAGTCACAACTTACTATTCTAACTTTGAACAACTATAACTTCCTCTATATTGATCCATTCATGATGCTACAGGTGTCAAATTATTCCTTAAAGGGTCTACTATAACTTCTTAGAAGACACCAAGTTCATAAAACTATTATAGCTTAAAGTGTTGATCAATGTTGACATAACAGTGAGTATGCAACACTGGAAATGAAGGACCGGTCGACCCAACCTATAGGGGGTCGACCAATGTTGACAAAATAGAGAGCCTGCGTTTTTAAATCTAGAATCGGTCGAGCCTAACCTATAAGGGGTCGACCGCAGCTCTCCCCAATTTCCGTACACTAACTTGTGATGTCCATAACTTTTCATACATAGCTTCCAATTGAGTTATTCAAACGACCATAGATCACTATAATAGTTTACTTTAACTCTTATGAAGGACATACACTCAAATTTGAGCTACAATTTGACCTAATCTCAAAGACCCTAACCTTACGCATAATTAACCGATTTCACAGAAATTAATATGAAATCATTCACATTTATCCACCAACCCAACCAATACATCATATTATCCTTACTGAACCTAAAAGAAACTCAGAGGGTAGAAAATTACCTTGAACTTCAGTCTCCACGAAAGCTTTAGAGTTTCCTACCTCACCTCTCTTGAGATATCTCACTTTCTCACTATTTTCTCTCACATAACTTCTTTTCTTTCTCAATCTCACTCTCCCTTTGATCAAGACGTGAGAGCTCAGAGGAAAATAGGGAGAAGAAATCGTGCTGGAAGTAAAATGGCAGACCATGCCTTCTTATCTCCTTAATTAAACAAAAATCAACCTTTCCTTTAAGTCCCCCAATGAAAACTCTACATGTTTTGGTTCACTTTTCAACTCAAATTGGGGAAGGAGTTGTTTGTGCGACCGCTCAATCTTTGTGTGGACCGAATATGTTCCCGAGAGTGACTTGTGTCGACCCCTCCTAAATCCTGGGGTCGACCTAAAGTATTGAATTGTGTCGACCATTCCTAAATCCTGGGGTCGACCTAAAGTACACAATTGTGTCGACCCCTCCTCAATCCTGGGGTCGACCGAAAGTATTCATTGTGTTGACCCCTCCTCGATCCTGGGGTCTACCGAAAGTTCCAATTGTGTCGACCCCTCCTAAATCCTGAGGTCGACCGGTAAACAAAGTGTCGACCGCTAATCCATAGCGGTCGACCGGAAATCACTTATTTCCTTCATCACCTTTGACCTACTAATTTACTAATATCCAAAATACCTTAACACTCTAATATTCAAGCAACATTCATAAAAATAATCTTAAACGTTTCCATCTTAAAATCACAAATTCTTAAAATAAAATGAGGGTTGTTACATCTCGGGTAGCCAACGAGTAAGTAAGTGAGTAAGTAAGTCAGTAAGAAAAGTAGCAAGTGGCGGCTCGGGAATCGGGTGGTTACACTATCCCTTCAAATCTCAGTTGCAAACTCCGTATGCAACCCGAGAAGTCCCTTTCTTAATATCACTCATTTCCGGCCATTTCTTCCCTCCTTTTCCACCGGAAGCCCCTTTTATTCCCCTTCCCACTCTTGAAGTTTGTCATTTGGTATCAGAGTTATTCATCCCTTCCCACCCTTCCAATTTGCTAGTATTTTGGCTATCTTGTGGAGTTAAAGCATGATGACTCGAAGTGGAGCAAAGCTCAACACAAACCGAGACCATATTCCACCACAAAATCCACCTCTGGTGACCCCTAACCCGGAAGTTCCGGAGTCAAGCATACTGCCAACTCGATGAGATCCATACAAAGTTTGAGATGGTTTTCCAAAGGCTGGAGGCAGCTTTCGGTCCAATGAGGCCCCCTCCAACCCCTGCTCCAAGGAGAAGACCCGGAAGTGGCATGGGGAGGCCCCGACAACAAACAATCGAGGACTCCGATGAAGAGTTCGGTTACAATGACCAACCCACCCGTGAAGATGAAATGAGAAATATCAAGGTAACCATTCCATCCTTTAATGGTTCCTGCAGTGGTGAAGCATTCCTTGATTGGGTTGAAAAAGTAGATAAAGTATTTGATTGCTGTAACTATTCGAAACGGTTGAAGTTACAATTAGTTTCTTTGGAGTTAACCGGGTATGCTAGCTTATGGTGGGATAGTTTGAAGGCCCAAAGGAGGCGTGATGGTGAGGATGATATTCCTACTTGGAGGGCCATGAAACTCTTCATGAGAAAGAGGTTTGTACCGAGACCACTACAAACAAGAACTCTTCCTCCAACTCCAATCATTGAAACAAGGAAGCCTTTTGGTGGAGGAATATTTGACCGAATTTGAAACACTTAGGATTCAGTGTGATCTAGATGAACCCGAGGAGCAAATCATTGCAAGATTTTTGCAGGGTTTAAACAAAGAGATTGGAGATATAGTGGAACTACAACCTATTCCCAACCTATTTCCGGTTCTCAAGGATTGAGGGTTGAGGCTTTAGGGTTAAGTGTTCTAGGGTTCAAGGGTTTCAAGATTTAATGTTCAGGGTTTAGGGTCTAAAGTTCATGGTTCAAGGTGCCACGGTTAAGTGTTCCCAGGTCGTCGCTTACTACTTCTCTTACTCACTTACAACTCGAGAACCAGACTGTTACTGAGTTCTTTCTTACTTACTTAATTACATTAGCTGAAGACTTGTTCCTTTAATTTCTAAACTATCTTTTGTTTACAAAACAGTTGAAAAGGAAAAATGTCAAATTGAAAAAACATACATTTCTTCGTAAATAACAATTTCAATTCCACTTTTTACAAGTAAAATTCATAAGCATTTAATACTTTAAATATACAGCGGAAAGAAAATAATTCAACTTAATATACATTCATTTCCAAAATACATGTTATTCATCATTCCAAAATAATATATACAATTTAATTATTTCTTCAAAACTTTCAAAATATTTTGAAATATGACAGTGTGTGCCCATGTGTCACTTCCCACCGGTTGTCACTCAATAACTGTATCATTTGGACACTCCTCTGCTCTAACTTCTTGATCAGTCATTGGCACCCATTCCTCCATTACATTCCCCACATTGCAAAGCCTAAGCTATGAGCCTAAAGCTCAGTAAGTAGTATGACTATAAAAATGCATGAATATGATTATGTTGTTTATAAAACAATGCCCAATTCATTCACGTTTCTTAGGTTTCATATCTTCTTTATCTTTGGAAATATTACAGGATCTCAAGAACACTGCCCTCCACCTACTTCAACATCTACTTGGCCCACTTACATTACTGCTTGGAGTGTTCAGGCCTGTAATAACCATTTGCTTTACTGTTCTGATATTTTTCTTAATTCATCGGAGACAAAACATAATTAGCATCTGATACCACCAATTATATCTCGTTTACCTCCAACTGCATTGTAAAACCATCCATCAAAATATTTCGTTGACATTTTGTAAAACTATGATGCATGACTATGTGACTATGAAACATTACTACATTACATCAAACATAATATGAAAATAAACATACAACAAACGACAAACATACATCATAATCTTTGTAATGCAGTCCCACTTAAGGTCCAAACAATCTTAATACTAACTTACCTTAGCAGCTAGCTTGAATTAATCCACTTGATTTCCTTTTTAATCCAATTAATGACATAAACATATAGATCATTCAAAGATCAGAAATCAAGTAACATGATCTGTTTATAGCATAAAGTCATAACTTACCATCCACTTATCCATTTGAGTCGATTCTTGTGACATTGAATCACTCAAGGTGTCTATTAAAGTTCATTAGAAGACCATATTTTCAATAGAGCAACATAACTGCATGTATAACACAGAATTCCAAAACCGGTTCCAACACTCCTGATCTTTCAACTTTTGTTTTCTATCCCAACTTCAAAAAATTATAACTTCCTCTATAATGATTCATTTGTGATGCTCCAGGTGTCTAATTTTTCCTTAAAGAGTCTACTATAACTTCTTAGAAGACACTAATTTCAAAAAATTAACGTAACATAAAGTGTTGACCGATGTTGACAAAACAGAGAGCATGCATTTTTTTAAATCAAGAACTTGTCGACCTAACCCATAAGGTGTCAACCGATGTTGACAAAACAGAGAGCATGCATTTTTGAAATAAAAAACTGGTCGACCTAACTATAAGGTGTCGACTGCAGCTCTCCCAAGTTTTTGTCTACTGACTTGCAACATCCATAATTTTGTCTACATAGCTCCAAATTGAGTGATTCAAAAGGCTATAGATCACTCTAAGAGTCTACTCTAATATGAATTACATAAACAAAATTCGTAACACAATTCAACCGAATCCCCAAAACCCTAACCATGTACATAATTAACTAATTTCACAATAATTGAAATGAAACCATTCATGTTTATCCGCCAATTCAACCAAATATCATCAT
>QAOC01036267.1:206581-249888 GCA_003255005.1 Begonia fuchsioides | reverse complement strand
GAAGTCAATTGAAGTTCAAGAGATTGGATCGTATGTCGATCGCATGGAATCCAGAGACAATTGTATGTCGACCGTTTAGAACATATGTCGACCGTTCAAAATTCCAGCGGAAGAAGAACTACTGAAGATATGTCGACAGTTGAAGAACCTATGTCGACCGGCCAAATAACAGAGAGTTTTCCATGTCGACCGCCAAGAGTAGATGTCGACCGAAGAACTTAGAAATACCGATTTTATGTCGACAATTGAAGAACCTATGTCGACCGGCCAAATAACAGAGAGTTTTCCATGTCGACCGCCAAGAGTAGATGTCGACCGAAGAACTTAGAAATACCGATGTTATGTCGACAGCTCCGACGATATGTCGACCGGTCAAGACCAACGACAGAGAAATTCTTCAACGGCTACTTTTTTATGAGTCTTAACGGCTATCTCTATGTCGACAGTCCTCGAAGATATGTCGACAGCTCTGATGTCTGACAGAAGAAAATCTATAAATTGGAGACGAGAAGCCAAAAGTAGCAGCCGATTTTTTAGAGAGAAAAGTACGTCCAAACTCTGCCAAAATTTCTAAAAAGCTTTTCTCTTCACTCTCTCATCATTGTAATTTATAAGATCATTCTCTTTGTGATCAAGAGAGTAGTTTTGCAAATCATTCACAAAATTCGGATAGAGTTATCAATTATTCAGATGAGTCCAAGGATGAGCAAGGTGAGATGTATTATAACTCCGCTCAGGGCGCACCTTGTATTGTACAGGCAGCCGGATTATCATTTTTGAGACAAATTCGGGCGTCGCATAGTTGAACATATTCTTTGATGAAGCCGAAAGCGAACAAGCACAACGTGGTAACTCGAGTGATCTAGAACATGATATCTCATCTGATTCTTCATAAAAATGGACATTGCAAGCTGGTAACTCATATGGACTTATATATTATGTATTGTCTTTATACTGGAACCCAGTTTAACCTAGGATATTTAATTTTGCATCATATGAGTGACATTCATAAATGGGTTAAGAAAAACCTTTCGTACGGAGTTTTGATTACAAAACTCATAGTCATACTATGTGGAGCGATTCCTCGTGGTGAGGTGATGAGGGCGCTCTTGGACCAAGATGCTTTCAATTGTCGTCAACTTGAGATGATGAATTTGATAGAGTTTGGCGATACGTGGTCGACATGAGAGACACATCAGCCGCCCAGATGCACTTCGATCCGGACGTTGATCTTCTCTCTCAAGATAATTTGCTGGATTTTACTCAGATGCCCACTCCTCCCTATGCTGACATTGCGGAGCCGTCTGTTGGTGGGATGCCAGGACCTTCCGCACCTTCGATGAGTCAGATGCCAGGATCTTCCGACCCTTCCTTTAGTCAGATGCCGCAACCCTCATACCATGAGCCAACATTGACTTTTATGATGGAGCAGATGTAGCTGTTTCATACTATGCAGATGCAGCGGATAGACAGTTATCATGCCGAGCAAATGTAGAGGATAGACATGATAGAGCACATAGTAGACGAGATTTGACGCATGCTAGATACGACTAGGATGTTTCGAGTTTCTCACAGTTACCATGATCATTCACAGCCCTCACCAGATTATAACGATTTTTAGTTGCTTTTTCATTGTTATTGTACTTTTTTCGTTATATTATTATTGTATGTTTCGATTTGTAATAAACATGTTTTTCTTCCTCATTATCATACATTTATAATAATATGGACTTATCCATCTCGGCCAGGCTGGCCACCTTCTACGAGGTTCTGGATTTTGGACGGATTCCGACACTGATTCTCGTAGATTATTTAGTGACTCATGTGTGCCTACGTTGAAGCCCATGAACATGTCTTCCTCAACGGCAGATCGTCGAGCGTCTGATGTGGAGGTTCTTCTAGGACATGATTTCTAATCGCGCGTACCACATGAACGGTGCCAGCCATTATAACAGATAAAAAACTGTTTTTCTAAGGTGTGATTTTTCATGAGAAAGAAAGTCAAATTTATAGTTTTTTTGGGCCATCAAACGCATAATTTGCCTTGCTCGGACGAGTGATGCATCCGAGTGAAGCACAGAACAGACGAATGAGGCATGATTGGACGAATGAGACAAGAATTCTTGAGTCCGACGAGCTCAAATTTTTTTTTTTCTGAAAATTCAAGCTCGATTTAATCTATTTTACGAAAACTCATGCTCAAAATTTATTTTACTCATTTCAAAAAATAAAAGTGGAAGCAGCGAAGCACCAGGCCCGTCTTCGTATAGATAAGGGAGAGAGCAGAGGGAAGGCGAGGATGAAGTGGAAAGCGAGAAGCATCTGAGGCTGAAGGGACGCAGGCCCTACCACAATGGGGCACGAGTTGTCTTTCCTCATCATTTTCAGATTCATTCACTTAATCCCAAGTTTAAATTAATGAGCCTAAGAAACATTATATTATGAATAAATAATATTCATTTTGATTTGATTCAATTAACACCACCATCTTGAATTATGATTTAATTGCCTAGTTCTTTAATGTGAGAAGGACCATCATTATGTGACAATTACGCAATTGCGAAAAATATATTGATTAATGACATACTATAACAAGAGTTTATTTTTCAATAAAAAGATCTGAGCATACCGTTTCATCGCCCCGACGGTGCGAGGCTCTTCGCCTTGCCAGCTCGGCATCTGGCTTACGATTGTCTACCCCAAGCACCATCACTAGGGTAGTGGTTGTAACAGGATCTAGAAAAAGTATACGGGTTGTACTACTCGAAGTTCTGGTTTTGAGCGACGAAAACGGAATTCGAGAACGACCCATTGAGATCAAAGATCTGTTCCTCGAGGAGAAATGGCGGATCTTTGAATCTGAAACTTAAATCTCTAACAAAGATCTTCGAACTTTTTAAGATATCAGAAGATTGACAGATGATTTTGGATGATCTTAAAAGTAGGGGTGGGCAACCCGGGCCGGACCTTAAGGTTTGGCCCGAAACCTTAAGTTCCGGGCCGGGTACGGTTCGGGTACGGGTAGAAATTTAGGAGTCCGGGCCGGGTAAACGGGTATTAAGTCCGGGTATCGGGTACTGTGGAAATACCCGATACCCGTTTAATACCGGTGGATAATAAAAAAACTGCTGAAAATCCGAACGAGTATCGGGTATTAAGTCCGGGTATCGGGTAATTATTTTTTTTGAATAAAAAAAAAAAAAACCAATACATTTCAGGGTACCCGAAATTACCTGAACCCGACCCGGAACCTTAAGGTCCCGGGTAGCAGTGCGTCCTACCGGGTCCGGGCCGGGTATCAGGTAGTGTATATTACCCGATACCCGTTCGGGCTGGGTATCTCGCATCAATATCCGGCTCGAATACCCGTTTGCCCACCCCTACTTAAAAGGCTTTAGTAGCCGATCTTACGTCATGCCATGTACCGACACGTATTCTATTCATACCAAATGGGCTTGTTGAACCCCACCAATGAGGCCACTTTCTTATAAACCATCTCAGTACCCACAAAAATACAGTCTCCGGGTCTCTCTTTGTTCACACAAATAAGTCAAAGCTGGACTAGCTGTACCCTACTACTACTACCCATTACCCAATACCCATTATAATATGTTCATGATTCGATTAACTTCGATAAACAATTTCCTAAATCCTTCATCTTTCCCCAAATCAGATCAAACCCTGTTTTCTGACCTATAAATTTGTCATTGAAAGAGAAACGCCAGCTGATCCAGTTCGGAGAGATCCGCGAATCTGTGACATCTTCGCAAATCTGTCCCATTTTAACCCAGTTTTACTCGTGATTTGCACGAGTTAACTTCTCTCTTCTCTCCGATCGGAACGCGGATATGGGCGGAGCTGTGTTGAACAGCGCCGGTAATGGAACCCGCGGATGGCTGCGGTTCTCTTTGTACGTGGTTCACGGGAGGTGGTTCTCCGTGTTCGCCACCTTCCTCATCATGGCCGGAGCCGGAGCTACTTATCTCTTCGGAACGTATTCCAAGCAGATCAAAGCTACGCTCGGCTACGACCAAACGACTCTCAACCTAATCGGCTTTTTCAAGGACCTCGGAGCTAACGTCGGAGTGCTTTCCGGCCTGATTGCAGAGGTAACTCCGACGTGGTTCGTCCTATTGGTCGGATCGGCTATGAATTTTGCTGGGTATTTCATGATTTGGCTCGCAGTCACCGGAAAAATCAGCAAACCCAAAGTTTGGCAGATGTGTATCTACATTTGCATCGGAGCAAACTCGCAGAATTTCGCCAATACCGGAGCTCTGGTCACTTGCGTGAAGAATTTCCCTGAAGATCGAGGCGTTATGTTGGGTCTTCTAAAGGGATTTACAGGCCTTAGCGGAGCAATAATGATGCAGCTTTACTTAGCAATCTATGGAAACGACTCCAAATCTCTCATTCTTCTCATAGCTTGGCTCCCGGCCGCCCTCTCCGTCGTCTTCGTCTACACCATTCGAGCCATCAATGTCCAGAGAGAGAGGAACGAGCTCAGGGTTTTCTACCATTTTCTCTACATATCAATGGCCCTCGCTGTTTTCCTCTTGGTCATCACTTTGCTCGAGAAGACGATTCATTTCCCCCACCAAGCTTACGCCGGGGTCGTTACAGTCGTTTGTTGTTTTCTCTTTTCCCCCTTCTTGATCGCCATTAGAGAGGAGCTCCGCCTCTTCGACCTCAAGAACCAGCCTGTGAGTCCCCCGTCGCAGATCATCGTCCAAAAACCAGAACCAGACGAGAGAAACACGCCCTGTTTCTCAAATATCTGCAATAAACCAGAAAGAGGAGAAGACTACACTATTTTACAGGCTCTCCTCAGCGCCGACATGTTGATTCTGTTCCTTGCCACTCTCTGTGGACTCGGTTCGAGCTTAACGGCCGTGGATAACCTGGGTCAGATCGGCGAGTCGCTCGGATACCCATCTCAGACCGTCGGCACTTTCGTCTCTCTCGTGAGCATTTGGAACTATTTCGGAAGAGTCTTCTCTGGTTTCTGTTCAGAAACATTACTAGCAAAATATCGAATCCCTAGGCCTCTCGTCATGACCTTCGTCCTCCTCCTCTCCACCGTCGGCCACCTCCTCGTCGCCTTTCCTGCGCCTGGCTCCGTCTACATCGCCTCCATTATCATCGGATTCTCGTTCGGCGCTCAGTTACCGTTACTTTTCGCCATAATTTCTGAACTCTTCGGCCTCAAATACTACTCCACACTGTTCAACTGCGGCCAATTGGCTTCCCCTTTGGGATCGTATATATTCAACGTAAAAGTCACCGGTAAGCTGTACGACCGAGAAGCGTTGAAGGAGCTGGCCGCAAAGGGTCTTAATAGATCGTCGGTAAAGGAGCTGATCTGTATCGGGGCTAAGTGTTACAGACTACCTTTTATCATCCTCGCCGCCGTGACATTCAGCGGCGCCGTCATCTCTCTGATCTTGGTGGTGAGAACTCGGGAATTCTACAGTGGGGACATTTACAAGAAGTTCAAAGACAAAAGCAATTACCTTGAGACGGAGGCAGATTTACCGCCGGCGACTGAAAATAAGGATGCCCGTTAAGTGCACTGCCGTAGATCCAGCCGTTGGGAAAAACAAGAAATGATAGAATAAGAAATGGGGAAAGCAAAGAGATTGAACACGAGTTCCTCTGTAAATTCGATTCGATTAAGCGAGAGATTACTCCGACCTCCCCCTCCCCTCCTTCGGCGGCCTCCCAAATGAATATCTTATTTATAAATATAAATAAGATATTCATTTGGTTTATAAATATAATATATTCATTTATTATAAATATAATATATTCATTTATTATAATATTCAGTTATATTTATTTATTGATAATTAAGTTATCCAACTTAAAAAAATTATTAATGAATATCTTTAAATTAATTATCATTAGACCAAGGCCCAGCCACCCCTCGACGCTAGACCAACCCTTTCTAGACCGACCCTTTCTTGATTTAAAAAAGTGAAATCCCTCGCTCCAGTCTCACACTCCGGGCCCTCACACCCTGACCCAATAATACGGGAATTGGTTAATTACGATAATTCAGCCGCTTAAAGGAACCTCAACATTGAATAAATACCATGATATCTGGTTTTTGATGAAATCTGATGAATTTGTGAAATGGGCTTGATTGCTGAATTCTGTAAATTGGTTTTTTGATGATGCAGAACGTGGAGGAGATGAGGGTTTCTCTTCTGTGCTCTTCTATGGAGCTTCAAAGGACCAAGCTCGCGTTGCAGGAGCTGCTGCGAAACAGAGACACCGAGCTGATTCAGCTTAAGCTTCTTCTCAACCAAGCCATTAAGGAGAGAGACAAAGCCAATAACAATTGTCAAAAGCTGTTTCTAGAGAAAATGGTTATTCAGCAACAATTCCAAACGGCGCCTCCTCTCTCTGCAATTTCGGACGTCGAAGATGAGTCCAGACGAGGAATCGATTATTCCAACAATGGATTTTCTTCCTCGGACGTCGAAGAAAGCATCGTTTCGTCTCCTGTCGCTGACCGTAGTCCGCCATTAATGTCGTCGAAGGAAGTTGATCTGGCCTGTGAGAAGCCATTGCCGGAAAAGGGGAAGCTTTTACAGGCAGTCATGAAAGCCAGCGCACTTCTTCAAACCATACTTCTGGCCGGGTCACTTCCTCATTACACGGGTTAAGTCTGAAAAAAGATTTAATTATGTCCATCAAAATTATAAAAATTGTTAGACTTTAAGTAATGAATTGAGAGATTTTATGTTAGAAGCTATATTTGGTGCTACAGCACAGAATCAACGGGCAACAAGAAAATTATGTTAATTTCGGTAATTTCGAGAATATTTTAATCTGCCCGATTGGTTACCTATTTTGTAGGGATTATGCTGGATAAAGATAGAAAACAATGAAGAGAAAAAAGATAAGATTGAAGATATTTAATTGGCGAAATTGGCGGATTAGAGAGAGAAGAAAATCTCCACAAATCAAGGGATTCCGAAATTAGTTAAAATCTCCACAAATCAAGGGATTCCGAATTCAGTTTTGGAAAGAGAAGATAGCTGCCACAATGTTAAAGAGAGGAGCACGATTCAGATCGGGATAGACGAGGAGAGGGAGATAGACGAACGGAGAAGAAACGCAGTCACGCCAAATCGAAGCGGATAACCGGAGCCGATTCAAGAACTTGCGGGACGCCACCGGGGTTTTGAAGAAAGCGACGGTGAATCCGTTTATCTTTTATTAGGCTCTGCAATTATGATTCACGAACAATTATCTTGTGTTCTTTTTAATTTCAGCATGAACTAAATTCGTTTCGGTTAGATTTTGGAAGTACCTTGTTTTATGAACTCTCGATTTGTATTTATTTCGTAATTTGAATAATTCAACTAGGCTTTCATTCCTATCGTGTATAAGCTGGACGCCACAGTTATAATGTATTTAATGATTTCTAATACGCCATTAGAAAATCATCTAGAAAGTAGTTGAATTGCTTGAGTTGTTAAAATTAGTTTGTTTGCAATTTAACTAAATGTTTTAATTTATTAAAACATTAGCTCAAGTGGAAATTAATAAGATCAGTTCTGAATGTCTTCAATTTTCAATGTCGTTGCCATAAGATTGGAAGGAATTGAGAAAATGAGCCAATCGGTAGGCGACGCCAGCCATCGGTTTAATAGATATCTTTTCCGTCAAACGTGTTGTAGTCTGTGCTGTAGCACAGACATACAACCGAGAGTGAATAAACAGGAGAAACCGAAATCTAACCTTCCTTATCGCTGAATTTCATCCGTTTATCAAATCTGCTTGTCTCCTTTAATTTGTTTACATTTTCCTTTTATTTTACTTTTAACAAAAAATCATCAAACTCTTCTCTTTAATTTCATATAACTATTTTACATTTCATTTCGGAAAATATTAGATTTGTTATCCTCGTGGGATCGATAATCTTTTTATATTACTTGACTGTGCACTTGCGGTTTTTAACGACACATTCGCACCCAACAAGTTTTTGGCGCCGTTGCCGGGGATAACGGAATTAAATTTTCTGAATTTTTGTGAAATAGTAAAAAAAAAAATAAAAAATTTAAAAACTTTAAAAATAAAAAAAAAAAATTCGAAAGGATATTACTTTTCTTTTTCTTTGCAGGTTGATGCAACAGGAAGAAACATGAGACATTGTTCCTTACGACCCAGAAATCGAAAGAACCTTCAGGCAAAGGAGAAGACGCGCTCGAAACGCAGTGCTGCAGATGGAGCTCGACGCACCCAATGGAGCGGAGCACGAACCAGAACCTGTACAACACGTTAGACCAGAACGTCCATTGAGAGATTACGACATTCCGAATCTGGACGGATTACACGCTGGAATTGTATATCAAGAAACAAATCAAATCAAATGCGAGCTCAAACCGATAATGTTCCAGATGTTACAAACAATTGGAACTTTCAGCGGAATGCCAACCGAGGATCTGAATGCACACCTTGTAGAATTCTCTCGGCTGTGTGACACATTTGCAGAAGCTACAGCACACGGTGAAATTTTGAGGATGAAACTGTTTCCTTACTCGCTGCGCGACCAAGCGAAAGCGTGGCTCAATTTAATCCCGCGTAATTCAGTAAATTCGTGGGAAGATCTTGCTAAAAAATTTCTGATCAAATACTTCCCTCCAGTAAAAAATGCTAAAATGCGCGGAGAAATTATGACCTTCAAACAGAATGATTTGAAATCTCTTTTTGAAGCTTGGGACAGATTCAAGGAACTTATAAGGCAGTGCCCGAATCACGGATTATCACCTTGGATCCAGCTCGAAACATTTTATAACGGACTTAATTTGCACACAAGAGTCATTCTCAATGCATCTGCAAATGAAGCGATTTTATCAAAAACATATACAGAAGCATCTGAACTTCTGGAAAATATCGCAACTAACAACTGCCAGTGGCCTACGAATGAAAGAGGATCTGTGTCGAGGCGAGCTGCTAGAGTTTTTGAGTTAGATTCGATGACTGCGCTCACAGCACAGATGACGTCGCTGACCAATGCAATAAAACGAATGAATCTGCCGAAGGAAGCACCACAACAGATGCTACAGCAGCAAATAATGAGCATCACTTGTTCTTTTTGCGGAGAAGGCCATGTATATGACAACTGCCCAGGAAATCCAGAATCAGTAAATTTTGTTGGGAATAATCGAAGCAATTGGTACAATCCAGCATGGAAACCAGGAAACAGATTTACTTGGAACCAACAACAGCAACCCCGTACGAATAACCAGGGATTTCAACAACCTCAGCCTGGAAATAATCAAGCAGCAAATTATCAGCAACCCCGTCAATCTCATTATGAATCTACAAAATCCGTGGAGCAACATTTAGCCGAGTACATGGCTAAAAACGATAATGCAGTTCAAGGATTATCTACATTGATTCAGAATCAAATAGCGTCACAACGTAGCCTTGAAATACAAGTTGGACAGATTGCCCAATCACTGAATAATAGACAGAATGGAATTTTACCGAGCGACACGGAGGTGCCAAGACGGGATGGCAAGGAACAATGTAAATCAATAACGCTAAGGAATGGGCGAGAGGTTGAGACTGTCAAAGACCCAGAATCGATTGATAAAGAGTTGTTGGAAGAAATAGATGCAGAACAAGTCCCTACAGAAGAAGCACAAATTACAGCTTTAAATGGTGCTACTTCCAGTGAGAAAATTTTAAATGACGCTGCATCCAGTGTTGTAGCGCAGAAGCCACAGCACACACCTGTTATTTCGCATGAAAGACCCCACCTCCATTTCCACAAAGGCTTAAGAAGCAGTACGAAGATAAGCAATTTAAAAAATTCTTGGATGTGTTGAAGCAATTGCATATAAATATTCCTTTGATAGAAGCTATGAAGCAAATGCCGACGTATTTCAAGTTTATGAAGGATATTCTATCTCGGAAAAGAAGAGTGGGAGAATTCGAAACCGTAGCCATGACGGAAGAATGCAGCTATTTTCTGCAAAATAAAATCCCACCGAAGTTGAAGGATCCAGGAAGTTTTACTATCCCATGCACTATCGGAAATCATGATTTGGGAGAAGCACTGTGCGATCTCGGGACGAGCATTAACTTGATGCCATTATCTATTTTTAAGAAGCTGAACATTGGCGCTGCAAGGCCCACGTCCGTAACTCTACAGATGGCGGACAAATCGATAGCTTACCCGGAAGGAAAAATAGAAGATGTTTTGGTGAAAGTTGACAAGCTGATTTTTCCGGCATTCCGGCAGATTTCATCATCCTGGACTGCGAAGTTGATAGGTATATGCCGATCATTTTGGGGAGACCGTTCTTAGCTCCCGGGCGAGCATTGATTGATGTTGAAAGAGGGGAACTTACAATGAGGGTAAATGAAGAAAAGGTAAAGTTTAATGTGCTGAAGGCATTGACGCTTCCCGATGAAGAAGAAGAATGTTATAATATTATAGAAGATTGCTGCTCGATAATGTTTGAAAATTCAGATAGTGAAGAAGAAGCTGAAGAAGAGATTGAAACAGAAAAACAGCAATTATCAAAGGTGTGGATAAAACCAAAATTTGAATTTCTGGAAAGAGAAAACACTAGAGAAAGGTTACTGAAAAATTCTGTAAAAGAGCCGCTGCAGCTTGAGCTGAAGCTGCTGCTGCAACACTTAAAATATGCATTTCTGGGAGAACAGAATACGCTGCCAATAATTATATCTTCTGGACTGGACAAGGAACAGGAAGCTGCGCTGATAGCTGTGCTGCAGAAACTCAAGGGCGCAATTGGTTGGTCGATAGCTGACATTAAGGGAATAAGCCCGAGTATTTGTATGCATAAAATTCTTATGGAGGAAAATCACAAACCATCAATTGAACATCAAAGGCGACTTAACCCGGCTATGAAGGAAGTAGTTAAAAAAGAGATTATCAAGCTATTAGATGCGTAGATTATTTATCCAATTTCCGATAGCTCATGGGTTAGTCCTATACATTGCGTTCCAAAGAAAGGCGGCACTACAGTGGTTACCAACGAGAACGAAGAATTGATACCAACAAGAACCGTTACAGGATGGAGAGTGTGCATCGATTACAGAAAGCTAAATAAAATGACACGCAAGGATCATTTCCCGCTGCCATTTATTGATCAAATGTTGGATCGGTTAGCAGGGAAGGAGTTCTACTGTTTTCTTGATGGTTACTCTGGATATAATCAAATCTCTATCTCACCCGAAGATCAAGAAAAGACTACCTTCACCTGTCCGTACGGAACTTTCGCGTTTCGAAGAATGTCCTTCGGATTATGCAACGCTCCAGCCACTTTTCACGATGCATGATGTCAATTTTTTCAGATATGGTGGAGCATGTTATGAAGATTTTCATGGACGACTTCTCGGTAATGGGTAACTCCTTTCAAGACTGTTTAAATAATTTGGAAGTGGTTCTCAAACGTTGCTTAGAAATAGATCTTGTGCTGAATTGGGAGAAGTGTCACTTTATGGTTACCGAGGGTATTGTTCTTGGCCATCGGATTTCGAAAGAAGGAATTGAAGTTGACAAAGCGAAGATCGAAATTATCGAAAAACTGCCCCCACCGACGAATGTTAAGGGTATAAGAAGTTTTCTAGGACATAGTGGTTTTTACCGTCGATTCATAAAAGATTACGAAACCACTATGCTCTCTGCTAGAAAACGATAAGGCATTTGTATTTGATGAAGCATGCCTCACAGCATTCACGGAGTTAAAGAAGAGGTTGGTTTCAGCGCCTATTATTATTGCACCGGATTGGACTTTACCGTTCGAACTAATGTGCGATGCCAGCAACTATGCTGTAGGTGCAGTTCTGGAGCAGAGAAAAAACAAAATTTTTTGTTCGATTTACTATGCAAGGAAAACGTTATCGGAAGCTCAAGTAAATTATACGACTACGGAAAAAGAGTTGCTTGCAGTGGTCTTTGCTTTTGAAAAATTCCGGCAATATCTTGTCGGGACCAAGGTTATAGTTTACACGGATCACTCGGCTATAAAATATTTAGTCACAAAGAAGGATGCCAAACCGAGATTGATTCGGTGGGTCCTTTTACTGCAAGAATTTGATATTGAAATCCAAGATAAAAGGGTACAAAAAATCAAGTTGCTGACCATTTAGCAAGGCTGGAAACTGAAAAAGAATTGAATGACAACATACCGATCCTAGAGAATTTTCCAGATGAACAATTGTTTCAAGTTTCTGCAGCTCCACGGTATGCTGATATAGTGAATTTTTTTGTCAGCAAAATTATTCTGTTCGGTTATTCTTATCAACAGAGAAAAAGGTTTTACATGATGCTCGAAACTATTTCTGGGAGGAGCCATATTTGTTTAAACAGTGTCCGGACCAGATTATAAGAAGGTGCATTCCAGAAGATGAATTTTCATCTGTGCTGCAGCACTTCCATACAACACCATACGAAGGACACTACGGAGGAATAAGAACAGCATCAAAGGTTTTGCAATCAGGTTTGTACTGGCCTACACTATTCAAGGATGCTAATAAATTTGTTAAAACATGTGATAAGTGCCAGCGGAGCGGGAACATATCAAGAAAACACGAGATGCCACTCACAAATATTTTAGAAGTCGAGCTTTTTGATGTTTGGGGAATCGATTTCATGGGACCATTCCCCTCATCGTTCGGAAATCAATATATTTTATTAGCAGTTGATTACGTCTCCAAATGGGTAGAAGCAGTGCCATTACAGAAAAGTGATGCCAAAAGTGTTACGGGTTTTCTACATCGAAATATTTTCACTCGATTCGACAGTCCAAATGCAATCATAAGCGATGGTGGAAGTCATTTTTGCAATAGGCAATTTCAGAGCTTATTAGCTAAATATGGGGTAAAGCATAAAGTGACTACAGCTTACCATCCGCAAGCAAATGGACAAGCAGATGTGTCGAATCGAGAAATTAAAAAGATTCTGGAAAAGGTAGTCAACCCCGGAAGGAAAGATTGGGCATCTAAGCTGCCAGATGCGCTGTGGGCATACCGTACAACATACAAAACACCGATTGGAGGATCTCCTTTCAGACTGGTTTTCGGAAAGACATGTCATCTCCCAGTTGAGCTAATTCACAAGGCTCACTGGGCGGTTGCAAAATTAAATTTACATGCCGATGCTGCTGGAGAGAAAAGGAAATTTCAATTAAATGAGTCGGACGAATTTCGATTAAATGCTTACGAGAATGCTGCAGTTTGACAAAAACTTGTTGGGTGCGAATGTGTCGTTAAAAACCGCAAAGTGCACAGTCAAGTAATATAAAAGATATCGATCCCACGAGGATAATGAAATCTAATATTTTCCGAATACGATGTAAAATAGTTAATTAAAAATGGATAAAAGAGTTTAATGGTTTTTTGGATAATAATCTAAGTAAATGTAATTAAAATAAATTAGGAAAGATAATCAAACTTCAGTAAAAATAAAGGTTAGATTCGGGTTTCTCCATTTATTCATTCACGGCTGTAGGCTGTGCTGCAGCGCCGGCTGCAACACGTTTGACGGAAAGGAATTCGAAATAATCGATGGCTGGCGTCGCCTATCGATTCGGTTTTTTCTCTCACCTTCTTCCAATCTTATAGCAAGAACAATGAGATCCAAACACTTAAATTGCAGATCCTAATTATTTACCCTCAAGCTATCGTTTAAGTTAAACAAAACGATTTTGTTAAAATTCAAAACAAATATTAACAACCCGAGTAATTTAACCAATTTCTATGTGATTTCTAATGGCATTTTAGATCTCACTAATTTCGTTACAACTGTGGCGTCCAGATTATACACGATAAAAATTTAAGATCTAGTTAAATTAATCAAATGCTAAAAACAGAGAAATCGTAAACGGATACTTCTCAAATCCAACCTAATAAAAACTTAGCTCATGTTTGAATTAAAAACAATGCAAATATGTTCGGTAAACATAATTACAGCACGCTAAAAAAGATATAAACGGATTTACCGTCGCTTTCTTCGAAACCCCGGTGGCGTCCCGCAAGTTCTTGAATCGGCTCCGATTTCCGTTTCAATTCGCACGGCATGGCTGCGTTTCTTCTGTCTTTCGTCTATCTCCCTCTGCTTATATTTCAACGTCCTCAGATTTGAATCGTGCTCCTCTATTTAAAATTGTGGCAGCTATCTTCTCTTTCCAAAACTGAATTCGGAATCCCTTGATTTGTGGAGATTTAACTAAATTCGGAATCCCTTGATTTGTGGAGATTTTCTTCTATCTCCAATCCGCCAATTTTGCCATTTAAATCTCTCCAATCTTACCTCTTTTCACTTCAATGCCTTCCATCTTTATCCAGCATAATCTCTGCAAAATAGGTAACCAATCGGGCAGATAAAGATATTCTCGGAATTACCGAAATTAACATAAATTCATTGCTGCCCGCTGATTCTGTGTTGTAGCGTGAGCTGCAGCACCAAATACAGCTTCCAGCATAAAATCCCTCACTTTAACACTTAAGGCTTAACAATTTTCATAACTTTGATGGACATAATTAAGTCTTTTTCAAGACTTAACAACATCCCCAAACTTAATCCATTGCTCGCCCTCGAGTAATGTAAAGCAAAAAGAAAACAAAGTAAAATTAATCAATAAAAAGATAACATATTTCCGACCATTGCCTATATCATTCCAAATTTAAGCAATAAAGTTTATCAACCACCAAATCATCTAGAATCTCCCTCAATCCAGGTCATTCAATCCTTCAATTCCTTTCAATAGTGTCTGTGTGCCGCCTTAAACGAATTAATACATCGAGCAATTAGAAACATCGCAACATGCATAAATTCTTTCACCTTCTCTTTCGAATCAGAAATTTCAAATATATGAAAGATTATCCAAAATAAAACAGGCCAATAATAACTTTCAAGGGAAGCATTTTATTGGTGTCTTCTCTTTGGTTATACCGCCTTTTTACTTGAAAGCACGTATGGGTACCGACCCCCGAGTTACTCAGCAAATACTCCCTCCAAGAAGAACACCATTTTTTTTTCTTCTTTTTTTTTGGTCCCCCATTTTGTTTGAGTTTTGGTGAGACAGAGAATTTTTTCTTAGAGTCATTGCTCTTTTTTTTTTTTTAATAAAATTCAGCCCTTGAACTTTAATGTTGGCCTAATCTTAAGTTAAATTTTCTCGCTTACACTTGTCTTCTCATCATCTAAGATAGAGTTTCCAAATCATACATACCCGACGTAAATATCTTGCTCTCAAAATTAATACCTTTTGAGGAGGTTTGTGTGGGAAAGAAATAGTCGGGATATCTAACCCTGTTTCTTGGGAGATCAAAGACGATTTGGTTTTTGATAGACTAAATTGCTAAAATTCAAAAATCCTAGACAAATTCAGAAATATCTCATGCTCTTTACTGACTCTTTTTCTTTGCTTTATTTTTACTAGTATGAACTGTCCATCCCCAAACTTAAATCAGACATTGTCCCCAATGTCGACAAAATAAAATTAAAGCACACAAAAGACAGTCTAAATACTAGTAAAAATATATACTCCCCTGGGATTTAGAGTTGTGTCTCATCATCTGGATAAGGCGTTGTAAGGCTGCTGAACACCGGTGGTAAAGCTGATAGTTAGAGCTTGGAGTTCTTTGAATTTCGTTGGAGTGCTGCGAACAGTGCTGCGTCCCTTGCTGCAGCATCATGCGCCCAGCAGGTCTTTGAAGGTTTGAAAATCGAGCAGCAACTTGTATTCTTATGAGCTTTTGGAAGCTTAATGGACACCTAAAAAAAATGCAATAAAAGCAAATATTGCTTCTGATGTTGAGGCATCAGTCGCAACATTATTTATTTATTCTAAAATGACTAAAACGAGAAAAGAAACTGTTTTGCTTCCCTATTTAAACGTCGACCGCTCGTTTGTGATTGGTATGTAGTGACCTTATGCTTCATTCCATATTTTGCTCGTGTACGACGGAATGGTCTCTTGCTCAAAATAGTTTTTTGTGTATCACATCGTGCAAAAATATGTTTTTCTTTTAGCGGCACCTTAGCATCCTTGCTTGAAAAAGTTGTAGTTCCATCTTCTTTGGAAAAATAATTCATAAAAGACAGTATGTAATGATTCTCATGCGATGAAGGGAGCGGCCCCATGAAATTACTGTCACAAGAATCCAACAGCTCGATTTTATATAGTGACTGCATTTCATGAGTTGTGGAGATATTTTCCATCTTCGGAAATTTATCTAGTTGATTTTCTTGGTATGCTGTAATCTGATGCTGCAGCATTGCTCCAGCATTGAAAATATATTCATATTTTTCTTCTTCCTCCATACTTTCTTCCACTTCATTAATTTTTACTGCCTTTATCTCAATATACTCTGGCTCTTTATTCAAATATATCATTTCCTCCACTTGTCTCTTCTCATGTAACACACTCGATGTGTAATTTTCGTCTTCATCTCTTCTTGGCAACTCGGTATGATAGGATGATGTTACACGAGTTTTATTGTTCAGTCCATAAATAATTTGTTCAAGCTAATTTTCGAGAATTCTTTATGAAGCAATTTGGTCTTCCATCATTGTTGTCAAACTCTGAAGAAGAGCATCATTTTTTGTTGTAGGTACTCGCATAGGTTGCTCCAAAGATAGTGGTTGTTCAGACTTGAACTGATTATTTTGTGGAGGTAAAGCAGCTTGTGAGAAACCTTGTGAATGCTCCAAAAATCCAGACTCAAAAATATTTTGTTGTGATTGCCACTGATAATAAGGGATTTGCCAACTTGGATCGAAAGAATTGTTGTTCTGAATATAACCTGTGTAGTTCATGGCCTCGGGATTTGATGGGCAATATTCAAAACTATGTTCTTCACCACAAAAAGCGCACGAAACACTAAGAACCTGTTGATGTTGAGGCTGGTGCTGTTGTTTTTGCTGAATATTTGACAAGTTCATTAGGTGGTGAGTTGAATGTATTGGAAATCCAAAGTTCGAGTTTTGTGGTTGTTGAGTCCATTCATTATCGGCAATGTGGTTCTGTTTCCAAGGTGGGTCGAATGAGTTGTTTTTATCGTTACCCACATAGTTTGCTGACATAGAATTCGAAGGACATTGATTGGAAAAATGTCCTTCTCCGCAAAGTACACAAGACAAGTTTATTACTTGATGCTGTGGCATCGCCTGTGGCACAGTCTGTGGCATCGTCTGTGGCAGACTGAAATTATTTAATGTGTCCGTGAGAATTCTCATTTGTGTGTTCAGTGCTGTCATTGGATCGACATCCAACACTCCTTCTGCTCTTTGAGGTGGTGATGTTGTTCCCGTCGACCATTGATAGTTGTTTGAAGCCATGTTTTCCAAGAGTTGATATGCCTCCGTATATGTTTTAGACAAGAACGCCCCACTCGCCGAAGCATCCAATATTACTTGCGATTGATCACTCAATCCAAAATAGAATGTCTCCATTTGTGCCCACAGTGATACGCCAAGATTCGGACATTGCCTTAATAAATCCTTGAACCTCTCTCATGCTTCATACAATGATTCACTGTGCTGTTGACTGAAATTCATAATTTTTGCATTTTAGCATTCTTCGCCGGCGGGAAGTATTTGATTAAAAATTTTCTCGCTAAATCTTCCCATGAGTTCATCGAGTTTGCCGGCAATGAATTTAACCATAATCTTGCTCTATCAGTCAATGAATATGGGAACAACTTTATTTTAAAGATTTCTCTCTGTGCTGCAGCATCTTCAAAGGTATGACAAAGCTGAATAAAATCTCTAATGTTAGAGTTCGGGTCTTCTGATGCTGTGCCGTTGAACTGACCCATGTGCTGTAGCATCTGAGATATTATCGGCTTCACTTCACAGCTTATTGTATTCATTTTCGCGTGTGCTATACCAGAGTTTTATCTTTCCAAATTTTCATTGCTTTGCATGAACTACAACCTGAAACAGAAAATAGAAAACTGTTCCGCAATATATATATATATATTTTTTTTTTTTTATAACTATTTCACAAAATTTCAGAAAATTTAAATTCCGTTATCCCCGGCAACGGCGCCAAAAACTTGTTGGGTGCGAATGTGGCGTTAAAAATCGCAAGTGCACAGTCAAGTAATATAAAAGATATCGATCCCACGAGGATAATGAAATCTAATGTTTTCCGAATACGATGTAAAATAGTTAATTAAAAATGGATAAAAGAGTTTGATGGTTTTTTGGATAATAATCTAAGTAAATGTAATTAAAATAAATAAGGAAAGATAATCAAACTTCAGTAAAAATAAAGGTTAGATTCGGGTTTCTTCATTTATTCATTCACGGCTGGCACTGCAACACGTTTGACGGAAAGGAATTCGAAATAATCGATGGCTGGCGTCGCCTATCGATTCAGTTTTTTCTCTCACCTTCTTCCAATCTTATGGCAAGAACAATGAGATCCAAACACTTAAATTGCAGATCCTAATTATTTACCCTCAAGCTATCGTTTAAGTTAAACAAAAACGATTTTGTTAAAATTCAAAACAAATATTAACAACCCGAGTAATTTAACCAATTTCTATGTGATTTCTTATGGCGTTTTAGATCTCACTAATTTCGTTACAACTGTGACGTCCAGATTATACACGATAAAAATTTAAGATCTAGTTAAATTAATCAAATGTTAAAAGCCGAGAAATCGTAAACGAATACTTCTCAAATCTAACCTAATAAAAACTTAGCTCATGTTTGAATTAAAAACAATGCAAATATGTTCGGTAAACATAATTACAGCACGCTAAAAAGATATAAATGGATTTACCGTTGCTTTCTTCAAAATCCCGGTGGCGTCCCGCAAGTTCTTGAATCGACTCCGATTTCCGTTTCAATTCGCACGGCATGACTGTGTTTCTTCTGTCTTTCGTCTATCTCCCTCTGCGTATATTTCAACGTCCTCAGATTTGAATTGTGCTCCTCTATTTAAAATTGTGGCAGCTATCTTCTTTTTTCAAAATTGAATTCAGAATTCCTTGATTCGTGGAGATTTAACTAAATTCAAAATTCCTTGATTTGTGGAACCCACCTCGACCTCTCGACTCCAGCGAAATCCTCCTGGTCACCATTTCATCTCCGCCTCCTCAGCGCTCATCAGTCCAGACTTTCTTCTGTACTTTAACTGCGGCAACAATGGCGACGGAGCTAACAGAAAAAAGGTACTTTTAGAATCGTCTGATTCTCCGTCAGATCCAAAGTACCCAAAAATTTCTCGATGTTCCCCTTTTCACATAACAACACAGCAATCCCCCAAGATTCTCCTTTTCACTAATTTACAATCAAAATCCACTTGTCTGTACTCGAATCAACAGAAGATGTAAAATATGAGCCCCTGTTCTACCAATTGTACAGAGATTCTCTTAAAAAACAGTAGATCTGCAATCAAATTTGCTCATTTTAGTTAAAACTTCACTGGATGGTGCCAGATTAGTACGAAGAAGAGAAGGGGGTCGTTGGAATATAACATTAGTTACATTAATTACGGCAAAAACTAGTGAAGTGATGGAATTCATCGACCAAAAGACAGAGCACATGTAGTTTAATAGACTGCTACGACGAAAACCATTTGTATCTCCAGCTGTTCTCTCATCAGAAGAAAGCGCCACGCTCAATTTCCTTCCAAAACTAGAAATTTCGGATCAATTATTGGGAAAATGGATCATCACTCGATCGACGCTCGTGGTAGAGCGAGAAAGAGAGTCCCGCGGGGCACGGAATGGAACGGACTCCAACCCAATAAGTCGGGTCGGAGCATTGGAGAAATGACGTTCGAATTTTACTGGAAGCAGACGAGACGGAGAAAAGGGCGAGAAAAGACAAGGATTTGGAAGTGGAAGTGGAATGTTCGGCAACAGACCCAAAAAGAAACGTGGGTAATTTGCAGAGTCTTCGCCGGGTCTATTAGCCGACGATGATCAACACGGACACTTTTTCGTGTGATTCTGGCCATCCTCTAAAATCCCCACACTTGTTTTCTCCATCATTCCTTGAACCAAGCAAAATTGTGGATTATTTGAGACGAAATGTTTCCCCATTGATCCTCGTAATTGCTCTGGATGACCTCCACTCACCAGGCAGGACGAATGCATTTTGGAAACAGCGTTTGCAGCTTTACATCTCGTGCCCCGCTTATTTTGCATTGAATATTGAATCCCTAACTGCGATGTAGTGGGGTGGTGATGCACTCTTCCAGTATGAAATTCAAAGAGTTGTGGTCGGTTTAGATAATGAAACGAGTCAACCTGTGAGTTACTTATGGTAAATGTATTCGGGACAAAATTTTAATTTTTCATTTTCATACAAAACTGCGATCTAGTGTAGGATCATGCATGAGTCTCAAATGATTAAAAAACATGTGCGCCCATTTTTTTTATTAAAACTTGGCTCTTCAAATTCCTATGAGATATTAAAAAACTCGTCACATATATATATATATATATATATATATATATATATGTATGTATCTATAACAAAAAAAATACTTTCACAACATATCACAATAAATTCATCATTGGTGAAAAAAGACTATCGCAGAAGGACCACTCCGACACAAATAACAGAAAGACGAAGCTAGAACTCTTAACGTCTCGAGACAGAAAGAATCTGAAGGGGTCCAGGGATTTAACTCGTCCTTGTAAAGTCAAGGTTAAGTCAACCGACCAGATTAGCTCGCGTAGTAGCCGACAGAAATTAACCCTAATCAAGTTTAGAGATTTCTCGGCGCCCATGATGTTAGGGTCAAGCCTTGACGATCCAACTGTCGTAATTAACCTCAATCAAGTTTAGGGATTGCTTGGACAACCCACCGGTGCTGCTCTCACACACTCATCCCAAATCTAACAATATATTGTACCATTTTGTTTGTTGTGGCAATGACTTTCTAGCAATAGGTCATATGTTTCAATCAAATGTTGGACGAGTTCCCGACAGTCGAGCATTTGGAGTTTCCATAAAACTTTACCAGAAACTTCTAGGCTTACCCTTTGATGTCATGCTTCTCTTAAACGGTTGAATTCAAGTCTACTTAAAACCATCCATTTCGAAGCTTGGCGCCCTCTTTCACTTGGTAGTGAAGGCGTTAAATACCTCCTCCGGACGCGTCTCTGGCGTCGTCACATATATATGAAATTATACTATTAAAATACCTTTATAGCTTTATAATAAAAATTGTATCAGTGCAAAATGAGTATCAAATCATAGAAAACTTCAACAACACCAGACAAAAAGATAGGGCTAGATCACTCATCATCTCATGAAACATAAAAAGCTCGAACATTTTTTCAAGAGGGTCCAACAACTGCTACCCAAATCACTAGTTTAAAATCAACTACATTCCAATAGAGAGAATGTCGCGCCCTGTATCAAAATTGTCGTACCGACACACACACATGCGATGATATCCTGATGACGTTCAGAGGTTATAGGACCCCTAAGGAACATGTCATTACCGTATCATCACCAATCGCATGTCAAACAACGTGTCATGAAGATAGCCCCACAACGAACCGGTGGGTAGGAGTCCAATGATAGGCCCGTGAAGCGAAGCATCAAATTGCCCAAATTTTCATTAGGATCCTCCTCTTATCATATCCAATAACAATCAAGACAATCCAATATAAATCTCAAATCAAACCGTCTAATCAATAATTAAATCAAATGTTTGAAAACGAATAGCACTCAAATGCATTTTTGAAAACCATTTGTTAAAACTTTATATGCTTATATATTAAAACAAATATATTGGCGATAGGATCGTCTAAATTTTAAATGTCATCCACCCATGTTTTTCCAGTTTTAGAATGCATGCATTAAATCTATGTCATTCATCTTTCACCATTCTCCACGTCCTTAAAGCAAAACCGTAATTCGACAAGACTAGTCAAAAGGGGCCAAAAAGGTCTACTACAGGGTAGGAAATAATAAGGAAAGGAAAAACTGGAAAACTGGGCCAAGGCCAGACCAAAAACCGCAGGTCGGTTAGGCTCGATCGGACTGCACGAACGAGTCTGGGTTTGCCAAACAAACTCAGTTGCCCAACCAGACCCAAGTTGGTCGAGCGGTCGGCCCACCCAGAGAAATGAAGGAATCAGG
This sequence comes from Begonia fuchsioides, assembly GCA_003255005.1. Classification (NCBI taxonomy): domain Eukaryota; kingdom Viridiplantae; phylum Streptophyta; class Magnoliopsida; order Cucurbitales; family Begoniaceae; genus Begonia; species Begonia fuchsioides. The sequence goes on along the minus strand of QAOC01036267.1, from coordinate 227,774 downwards.
ATGAAACTGAACCCCAACCCGCACGAGTTTTCCCCCCAAAATCGAACGAGAAGCCGACTTGCCTCGCAAACCACCGGTACAGATGGAAAGCTCTCGACGAGATGAATACAAAGACACTAAAATCACGCCGGTCAGCGGCAGAACAGTCTAGCTGCTAGAATCACCAGAGAGAGGAGCTCCTATAGAGGACTGAGTGAATAATCAGATCTAAATCTAGAATATGTATCACTGAAGTTGTTTGACCTATTGAATAATCCATACAACCGAAGCTGTTTTGATCAAAATCATTTAAAACATGCATGTTCATCTCCCCCTCATCATGTGATGCTAACTCTGTCGGAACTATTCTCTAATTCATCTCCCTGTTCCGTAGATTACGTGCCTCGTGCTTCATACTTTCAAAAACACGATACGTTCAATTGTGAATCCCCAAATTCGCAATGTTATTTTGTCACTTTTGAAAAAGGTGGTAGGAAGAAATGGAGACAAGGATATGAATGTGGTGTTAAATGAGAATAACGTCCAGTGGGCAAACAAAACAGCTCCGGTCGGATTTAGTTAATGACGGGGACTCGGAAGATCATCAAGTTTGATGGTTGAATTGTCCCGCAACAACTTTTCTTTATGGATCATGTTATTTCTCTTTAAAAAATTTAGCAGTGCCCAGTTGGATCTCCCAGACTCAGACTCAGACTCAGCCCCTGGACTCAGTTGGGTCTTCCCTTCTGTCCTTCCCTTCCCTCACCTGTCTCCGTCTCTCCCCCTTCCCTCTCTCTTACGTCGTCCTTTTCTGCAGCCTCTCCCCAGTCCCTGCTAATGTCTCTGCACAATTGCATTTAATGCGGGGTGGTCGTCTGCCCCATTCATAGACATTCACCGCTGCTTCTCTTTCTCTAATCTCGATTGGGTCCTCTTTTCATTTTGCTTTGCGCTGCCGGTTGGGAATTAGTATGTTTTTTGTGTGCTCAGATCTGACGCCTGAATTGGGTGTGTAGTGGTTTTCCTGCTGCTGATCTGAATTGGGTGGTTGCGGAAGGTCTAGTTTCCGTCGTTGGAGCTGATTTAGGAGGATTTTATGTTCGATTTGACGAGGAATGGATGCAAGGCTGAAGAAGTACCGTTCGTTGAGTCCGGATAGAGCTAAAGTCTGGACGGAGAAATCGCCCAAGTACCAGCAGACTAGGAATGTACCTGTAGTTTACTATCTCTGCAGAAATCGGCAGCTTGAGCATCCTCACTTTATGGAAGTTCCGCTCTCTTCGCCTGAAGGTCCCTATTTGAGAGGTAATGCAAATTTTCTGCGTCGAAGCTTTCCATTATTCTTTTCTTGTTCACTTCTGATGGCCTTGGTTTCCTCAGATGTGATAGATAGGTTAAACGTTCTGCGAGGAAGAGGCATGGCTTCCCTTTATTCATGGTCTTGTAAGAGGTGAAGTATTATTCAAACACTTCTAGCTCTTTTCTTTTTTGGAATCCGAGGAATCAGACGACATTTCCGTTGATTTTAGTTCACCCCTTTTTCGTCACGTGTTTAGAGAACAACTGAGTAAAAATGTTTGTTTTTTTTTTCAATTCAAAGTTTCTTTCCTTGAAATGCAGAAGCTACAAGAACGGATTTGTTTGGCATGATCTTGGTGAAGATGATCTGATCCTTCCTGCTCATGGGAACGAATATGTTCTTAAAGGATCTGAGCTATTTGAAGAAACTAATTCTGGTAAGAAAATATTCTATCTTTCTTTCTTTGGCTGCCGAGAAAGTATGTTATGACATCCGAAATTCCATCAGTGTATCTGTGTCGGTTTCTATTTCTAAAACAAGATACAACGAAGAAAATAACTGCAAATTTTCAGGGACAATTTCAATTTTTAGGAAAAGATCATACATTCACAATGTTAATTGTTTCGATAATTGGAGTACATCAAAGGATCTTAAGAGCTACATATGTTCTTTCCAGATCGATTAGGTCCTATAAGTAATATAAGAATTCAGCATTTGAAACAATTACCAGAACCAGCCTCCCGGAGTCGAGATGATTCTTCATCACCTTCAAGCTTGAATGGTAAAGAGACCAAGCATTCTCAAGAAGACGAGCTATCGCCCCCTGTTCATCGTTACGGTTCATCTATTTTGTCTCCAGATACCGGAAATGGTAAAAATTCTTCGTGGGGTGGTTCTCTAAGTTTGACTGAATACAAAGTTTGCAAGAGCGAGAGCTTGGCCGATGCTTCGACGCAGACCGAGGAAAATGTCAGCAGACCTAAAACCAGAGAAACTTGCACACGAGGCATCTCAACTGATGATCGACAATTAAGTCCTGAATGTAGTCAGATTTGCCAGCCGGAGAGTGCCCGTGTGAAACAGAAATATGCAATTCCTCATGATTCTGTTTCTCCCCAGCCATCTTGTTCTAGTGCATCATCTAATGGAAAGACTGAAACACTCGAATCTCTGATAAGAGCTGATGCTAGCAAATTCAACAGTTTCAGGATCATAGAAGAGGAAGATGTCAGATTGCCAACAAATGTAAGACTCAAGGCTACTAATGTGTTGATGCAACTCATTTCATGCGGTTCAATATCAGTGAAAGATCATAGCTTTGGGCTCATTCCAACATATAGACCGGGGTTTTCCAGTTCTAAATTCCACTCCCCCCTGTTTTCTACATCAGTGATGCTGGGAGAACTTGACTGTCTATCTGAAAATCATGGGTTGATGGGTTTGAGATTGGAAGACAAGGAATATTTCAGCGGAAGTCTGATTGACAGTAAAATACTAAAAGGAGGAGATGGACTTGCAACTCTAAAACGATCATCATCATACAATGCTGATAGGTCAGTCTTATTTGTGATTGGGATCATCTTGATTGCTATCTTGTCATTGTTTAAAGTTCAAACGCTTCTAATTCTGGTTCTTTCAAAATTCATCTGTCTTTCTCGTTTACTTTTCTTGGATATTTTAATGTTTATGATAGAAATATGCATCGCCATAGTCTTAGTTCAATTTGTAAGATCTACTTGCCTCCATGTGGTGATTTCAGACTAACTTCTTGTTTTGGTCATTGGTTTTAGCTCTGTGAATAATTTTCAAACCCAAATATTGAAGTTTATAAGGCCTGCATGAACAATTATAGGTCAAGCAAGCAATTGGATTCTACGGAGGAGAAAGAAGAGCCAAGTTCGGGACGATCCAAATGTATCCCACGGTCAATTAAGGCATCACTTAGCAAACATCCAAGAAGCGAGTCAATGAGATCGCCTTGTTCTGATAAAGCAAGAAATTCCTCCGATGGAGTTGAGGACCGTCACAGGGTGAGCCCCATTGCATCTAATATTGGCAGTAGGAGAACCACAGAGCCATCATGCGGGAAAAAACAATCCAAGAGACTGGATTCTTTCAGAGAAGAGAACGAGAATGTGATCAAGATCGAAGAAAGTTGAGTATCAACTTCTACTGGATCAAAATCAAGAACTTTTTCGCATTATTGTAGGCTGACATTAGTCTCAATTCCCTCTTTGCAGGCTTGCTTCCGGGGCTCGGGTTATAATCGAAGCTACTTGCAATATGACAGTCTGATGCCTCCTAGACCTTTCAATGGTATCTGTTTTTCCCACTTAGAAAAGTTCATTCTGTTTGTAATTTTCTTTGTGCAACTCTGTTTGAATTCAAATTCATGATATTATTTGAAAATAAGTAGAAACAGGAGAAAATCTAGAGTGCGTCTGTTCATTGTTGCCCCTTTTCTGGGCATAGTTTTGGGCAGAAGAAGTTTCAAAGGGCTACCTCTATTTTGAAGCTTTAGCTATGAGTCCTTTCTTTTCAGTCCTATAGTCCTCCCATGGCACCCAGCCAAAGACTCCGCTTTAGCTTACTAAATTAGAAAGACTACTTCTAAGGAAAAAGCCTAGGCGTTTTCATAGGATTCCCTTGCTATATTTTGGCATTTTTCATAAGAATATTTTAAAATATCCAGTGTGATAATGGAGAATGGGTAGCTCTGTCAATTGGGTGGACTGTTGGGCTGCCAAAAAGCTTTCTTTTTAACGTGTAGGCCAGCTCAAAGGCAGTGATTTAAGGTGCATAAGCTTCATGCCCAGATTTAGCTGTGTAAAATACATTTCCCGTTCAATGATCATTCGATCTTTTTCTTGCTTTAGATAGACGCAAGTGATGCCTTGTAGACAACCTGAACTTACTGTTTCCAACAGCCAACTGTACAAATTGCCTTGTACCATACCCTGATTATTTCAAAACCAGCCTCAAAAGTTTGAGTAACCCTCCATCCTGGTGTCAAAAGCACTTCAAACTTTAAAACTTGACTCAGTGAGATTTTGGCTCAAGATGTCAGAAAAGAATTTATCTTTTGAAAATCTCGTGTCGATGTTATGCTCGGGTTAAGTCAGTTTGCATAGATAGAACAAAACACATCTTCCTTGTTCGCTTTCTTTTCTAAACTAATGAGAGATCTCTACAAAATTTTACTTCTTTCAAAGAATAAACTACTGAATTATGGGTGTAGATGTCAAGATTGTGATATAGAATCTCAAATAACTGAAGAAAAAAAAAACACGTTTCCTGACAAACAGTTTTGGTCAAGAGCTGTTAACCGATGGCGAGTGTGGAGGTGAGGAAGGGCCTGTTCTTGTCTGCTTGGTATTGTAGGACATGCAGCTGCAGCATTTATGTGCCAAAATGTGGAAGAAAACCTGTGATTTTGCCCCACAATCGTTGCACAGAATCCACACCTGTTTCCATTGATGTTTAGTGCTTATGTTTCCATTTTGTTTAATTTTTTTTATTTAATTGTATCGAGGAACCCAAATTCAAATATTCTACGATTGATCTTCTTTGAAGCTGGAAATCTCAATGTCAAGATACATGAGTTGAGTAGCATAAAGTTTGAGCATTAAAACGAATCACCTTCTTGTTTTGGTACATCTTGGGCATCGGAGTCAGAGTTTATCTGTATTGACATCCATTGGAAACGAGTTCAGAACATTAATTCCAAACCTCACAAATCACATTTTCACTAAAAACATCATATTTGCAGACCCTTTTGTCGAATTTCCGCCATAGACAAGACATGTCACGAATAGATTTTGAGCAAATGGGGCACGCGTATCTGCAAAAAACAAGAGCAAGATGAAGAACTTGGAAGCAACCCATGTAAAGAATTCAGAAATGAAGAAGAAAAAGCTCACTGGCAACGCAGCTCCATCTCCTTGACACACTCCACATGCAGGGTATGTCCACACGGCAAGACATTAACGTCTTTTATTGTGTCGAAAAGAAACTGAGACACAGCAGAATTTAAGGACGTAAAAGGATTATAATTACGAAAAATGAACCTGGTTTACCTCAAAACAAACGGGGCAATTATGGTGCACTGCTCTTTCAATGCAGCGATGAGCGTCCTTCATCATCATTGGATAACAGCACTCTGCAACCAGAAAAATTGTAAAAAAATGACCGGAGAAGACGACGAAGACGAAGAAGAAGGGACTCTCTGCAATTTCCAACGAACAAAAAGCTCACCGCAGGTCCTGCAGTGGAAGAAATTTTCTCGGCCTCCTGTTCTGTAAACCAGCGGCGATTCTCATAACAAAAACTACACGACTCAACAGAATAGAAAAATAAAAACGGACCTGCAGATTCCGCATTCTTCGCAGTGATATTGTTTCTTAGAAACCTGAGAACCCAACTATTATTTTTTGTTAAATGTTTGGAAATAATCAGAAATAGGAAAAATGGCAGCTACGGTTCCGCACATCGTCATCGTAGAATTTGCAGACGGAGCAGAAGTAATTGCCCATACACACTCCACAGCTGATGCAATGTTGATGGACCTGGTTAATCATTAATCCACTCAAACAGGTTAAAAGGAGCTTTAATTGTAAGATCTTTAGGCCAGTTTTCAGATACTCACGTCTTGTTCTGTGTGGCAGAGAGAGCATATGACCTGAAAAGGCAAAAACAATGAAAAATTCAAGAGAGAGGAGAGACAAAAAGCACTCAAATCTCAGCAGACCTTTGTTATGTTATGGCGAGGAATGTCGTGTTGATCGAGAGAACTGATTTGCAGAGAGTTCTGATGCAGAAAAATAACATGTTTAGAGAGAGAAAATTATCAAAAAAATGAAAGAAAAATCAGTCGAACACCTTGGCTTCGTTATGGCAGTGTCTGCAATCGAAGATTTCATCACAGCAAGGCGATCGGATCTTGCATTTTCTTCTATAATGAGCACAACTAATACCAGAAACAAACCCAAGAATTACAGAAGATCAGTTTGAAAATCGAAAAGGGAGAGAAGAAAACGTTAAGTACCCGAAATCTGGAGACCCAGAAGCCATAGTAGAGGAATCTTCAAGGAAAAGGTTTGAAATTTCTGGTTCAGAAAACGGAAAAGGTTCAGGATAAAAATCCACTGCCTGTAAGTTTCCAACGTTCGAGTTTCAAACACCAGAAGAAAAGCAGAAGAACAGAAACAATGTGCCCCGGGGGATTTCCCCTTTTTTGGTACAAGAACAGAAACAAAACAAAAGAAAAGAAAAATCTGCAATACGAGGTGATAAAATTGTTGATAAGAAAACGAAAGAGATCAGAGATTCAGATCCAGAACATGCATATTATATTGCAGAGAGAGAGAGAGAGAGCATTAAAATAATAATAAATTCGCCGGAGAGGGTCCAGTCCACGAAAAGTCCTACGTGGAATCCTACCAGCAATGGCGGTGGGACCAAAAACGTAAAAGAATACAACAAGTTTATCATCAAAATAATTGACGGCCGGCAAGATTGTCGCTTTAGAATAAATCTTAGGCATTGAACCTAAGTACTGAGAATGGAGGGCAAAGGGTGGAATCGGAAAGTCGACTCCGGTGAAAAGAAAAACAGGGGATTTGGTTGACTTTCCGTTCTGGTTTTGCCGGCTGCGCTTGATGGCCTTGGTCAGACAGAAAATGCGCTGGCCAGCGTAAGTCTGAAATAATTTATATTTTATTATTTTAAACATAATAGTACCAAATGAGTGGCGCAATTCAAGAATCAAATAATAACTAAGTGTACAAACTCACAGAAACTTTAAATTTTAGTGATATTATAAGGAATACCTTGACCATTTTCTTAGTGCCAAACAGCTCGGATTAAAGAATTGTTATTTGGATGTTACAGTCTTTTGGCTAGGAGTCTCTATTCTAGCTTCAACGTCATTGAATATCAAGATATTTGATATAAATTCATTAAATTCCAGTTGATCGCTAGTAAGAAAAATGTAGCAAGTATCTGTTAAAATACTCCCCAAGTTCTTGACCTTTACTCGAGTAATAACAATGATAAAAATATGAATTTATTAAATAATTCATTGCAGCGAAACTCAATTATTAAAAAAGAAAAACCTACACTTCATTAGTAATTTATAATAATTAATTTCATCAACTTCAATTTAATCAGGACTATTAATGATAAAACAAATGTTTATATTCTATTCAAGCAAGTTGAACAACGTTTCACCATGAATGGGCATGGTCGGTTTGCTTTTTTTTTTTTGTTAAAATTTAGTGTGATCTAAATTCCGCTTGTATTGTGAATTTCATTAGATTTTATTTTTTTAATAAATTAATGTAATTTAGAATTATAAAACTCAACAGTCATATTTGTAGATGTGTCTTGTGTCTCAAATGTCATTCTCTTTTTTCCGTCATCATTAAATTCTCTAATGCTTCCAAGCGGAAAGCGAAAATTGTGTCTCATGATTCTAGATTCATAGAATCAAATGAAAATGGATCAAATCATATTCCGTGATTCAGTACTCATTTAGTTTTAAACTTTAAAAACGTTACAAATATTATACATTTTTATTGTAATTACGTCAAAATTTATAGTTTACTTTCATGTTTGGAGGTAGATTCAGATTTAAGTGGGAATTAAATCGATGTTTAGTCTTGAAAAATTTTGGATAGATGTTTTGATGCATGGTTCGGTCAATTTTCATGATTTTTTACGCACAATACAATAACAACTAACTTAGGTTTTGGGATTCCACAAACCGTGCGCGGTTCTTTGCACATCGCAGACCCGGCTCAAATCGGACCAGGGTGTGCAGAGGTAGGGGTGGGCATGAGTAGGGTTCGGTCGGGTTGGCCCAAAACTCGACCCGACCTGAACCCGATAAAGCCAGTCTCGGTAACCCGTTCGGGTTGGGTTACCGGGATGACCCGAACCTGACCCAACCCCTTCGGATTGGGTTCGACATGGGTTGGTTAATCGATTTTGCTAAAAAATAAAAAAATGAATATATTTCCTAAAAATTAATGATTTCCCAACAATTCTAGAATAACATAATACATCAAGTGCATATAAAAAATGTAAAACAATTCATCAACTAAACATTCAAAATAAATGTTCAAGTAAGAACACAACAAATTTTATAAAAAAAACACGAATCAAATGCAGTAATCACTAATTACTAATTTAAAAAGCACGAATTTCTCAATTAGTTCAACACAAAGCAATATTTTAGGTTAATTTACTAGGAATTCACATTTACCCGGATCGGACCTTCGGAGATGGCTGTGCCACTGCAGGATTGGGCCTCCGACGACGTGATCGGGAGAGAGGGGTCGGTGGTCGGCGCTGAAGAAGAGAGGGTCGGGAGTCGGCAGTCGGGACTCTGGACTCGGGACTCGGCGTTGAAGAAAACTAAAAGAGGCGCTAAAGAAGATTAGAGTTTTTTTTTACAACCTAACGGGTCGGGTCAATCAGGTTTGACCCTCTTGGGCTACCGACCCACAACCCGAACGGCAAGTTTCTGACCGACCCGTTAAGGATTTTTTTAATATTTTAACAGACCGAATCCGACCGAACCCTTTCGGATTGGGTCGGTTACTCAGGTTGGGTCGGTTATGCCTGCCCTAGCGCAGAGAATGAAGGGCGCGTGGTGGGTTGTCTTCCTCTCAATTTCCCCACGTGCAACTGTGTTCCAAACACGTGCCGATCAAACACCTTAAAAAGCCTGCATAGACCTGGTTTCTGGCTCATGCTTTGCATAGACAACGTGAGTGAAAGTAATGAGATTATATCCATAATCCAAATATAATGAAGATAATGTTACTCCCGCAGCCAATCCTGAGGTGCCACGTCACATAATTATACACCTCATTAGATTCAGTGCTAATCAAGTCAACTTAGAGGAATATATTCCAGGTATTATTTTGATTTACAAATTAACGTTCATTTGAATGGAAGAGATGCCATCTTCTCTGTCCTTCTTTAGATAGACACTTTTAAAGTCGAAAAAACCACTTCGGTTCTTGTCTGTCTCATCTGATATGTTGACTGTGAAAATTCGATGCACAATTTCAAACTCGTTTAAAATTAAAGTTGAATAATTATAAAAAAATACATCATATATTTTGAGATAATATCTGTACAAAAATGTGGGAACGATATTGTAACATTAGGGTTTGAGACTCCACTTATGGAGCACCTAGTGTCACAAGCCGTCGAACTAGCTCGGATAACATTCACCGAGAGTCCATCGTACAAGTCAACGACAGTCAAATATTATGTTCTTCGTGAAGCCACCTAATCACACATCGTCTGTTAGAAACGAAAATGGATGATCTGTAAGAAAATATTTCGTTAATACGTAGCATAACCGAGTATGGTCTAACCCGGAGAACACAAATTTGCAAAAGACTTGATACTTGTGTTCAGAATCAGTTGAGAATGCTTGCATGAATGAAGGTTCTTCTTTGGAACTCAACTTTCAGACTGGGATTGTTTGATTGTTGGTCTGCTTTATTCTGAGTTCTTCAACAGCGTTTGATTCATTCGTATGTTAGCTAATTAACTCCAGTTTTCTGTAAAAAACATGGCGAATCCTTCGTTATCACTCGCAGAAGTTGTTTAGACGAAGACGAAAACAAAAAATTGTTTAATGGGTTCTGATCTTTGCGTCGTATACACTACAAAAACTCAAATTTATTTTCTGGTTCGACATCCATGTACATGCATCTCTCTCTCTCTCTCTCTACAGGGAAGCTAACTTGACTTCATGCAACTAATGTAAGAACAGTTTGGCTGTTCGATCAAATGAAAAGAATACTTTCAACATGATTCCTTTCAAACGACACGTTTCAGACCTGTTTTGGCCGTTTATTATATACTTTACAACCGAAAGTTCAGTTCTTCTATCGCAGAATAACACTCGCTTTCTCACTCTGGCAGATGGAGCCAATCCCCGGCGGCAATCCCCTTCAGCAATTCAGTGACTACGAGCTCCATGATTTCATCGCCGACCCTAATTTCAATCAGTTTGTCGATCTGATTCGCGGGGAACACGAAGATCCTGTCGTCAACTTCGACCTCGATCTTATCAATGGCTCCTTCTCCCATTCTGGGTTCACTGCGGGCCCTGGATTTGGATTTGATTCGAATGCAGTTGCTGCGTCATATCCAAATTCGGTGTTTGAAGGACTGGCGAGTTTTGATGCAGGAGAAATGAACAGAAAGGAAGGAGACGCGGAAGATGAAAATGACGGGGACGATTCTTCTGCAACTGCTACGACAATGGCGACCAGAGGGGCGAAGCTTGATCGGTCAAGAACTTTGATATCGGAGAGAAGGAGAAGAGGAAGGATGAAGGAGAAGCTTTACGCTTTACGTTCTCTAGTTCCTAACATAACAAAGGTAATCCAAAGGGTCTCCATTGAAGCAAGAATTATATAGCTTTATGAATTCATGCAATAGAACGAATTTGAACGAGAAAACCAATGGATTTCCGCAGATGGACAAGGCCTCCATTGTAGGAGACGCTGTTTCGCACGTGAAAGATCTTCAAATGCAGGCGAAGAAGCTCAAATCAGAAATAGCTATTCTTGAAGCATCCATGGCTGGATCAGGAAGCTCTCAAGGCTCAACTGAAAACTCTAATGAAAAAACTCAAGCTCCTCTCAGTCATTATACAATCATTCAAAAGAAAATAATTGAACAGGTTCGACCAGACTTTCATTTTCTTCGCATAAAATCCTTCCATTTCACAAGTTTAAGATTCAAAACTAAATGCAATCTGCAATGGCTCTGAAGATGGACGTGTTTCAAGTGGAAGAGAGAGGGTTTTACGTGAGACTGGTCTGTGAAAGAGGAGAAGGCGTAGCCACAGCGCTCTACAGAGTTCTTGAATCGCTTGCTAACTTCAATCTTCAGAGCTCGAATTTGGCTATGGCATCTGAGAAATTTGTACTCACAGCCACCATAAACGTAAAATACTTCTTCTTTCACGAACTCTCATCAGCTGAATCCACCATTTTCTGGGTTCTGACTGGTTTTCTGGATTTTTCCACAGGTGAGGGATTGCGAGAAGGATATCAATTTGCCAAATTTGAAGCTTTGGGTGGCTGGGGCCCTTCTTAACCAAGGATTTGAATTCAAACCATAGCTCATAATTATAATCCTTTATCTCTCATCCTTCATTCAATAAACTGAAAGAAACAGAATAAAACACTCTTAACATTGTACATTTGTGCTTGGTTTTCGTCTGTTTTGGCAAAAACCCAAAAACCAGACACTTGTTGGGCGGCTTTGCGCAAGTAAAACACGACGATGTTGTACATAATGTCTGGCATTTTTACCATTATACTGTTCTTTATTAGTTTTCTATCCAACCTCGTGATGTTTAACGTTGTTCATTCGACTGATTTGAGTTATAGCCAATGGCTCGGTGGGCTCTCTTTCAGTTCAGTTTTCTTAGAAATTGGAATCAGAGACTTGTGTTTTGGAAATTGAGTAAACAAATTGGATAATCCTATGAACCCAAGTATAAAAATCAGATCTTGGATCTTACTTGTGTTCAGCTGGTTATCGACCATCAGTAGAACTTTATGTTGGTGTTGATTCCAGTCTAATACACCTGTCAAGATAACAAAGGGAAGTTAGAGTTAGTTATCTCTAACTGTAAAAATCAAAAATAAAAGGAGAAAGGGGAGACGTTCACTTATCTCATTTTTTCTCAACTTCAATCTTTCAAGGCTTTCTATCTACAGAAACCAGCAACTTCGTTTCTTGGTGGTGTTCAAGAAGAAGACGAACGATTATTTCTTGGTGGTAGGCAGAAGTGGAAAATACTCTCAGGCGAAGACGATCTCAAGAAGGAGAAAATCTCAGAGAAGAAGAAGAAGCGAGATAGGGTTTTCAGATTGGGTTTCTAAATCTGGTTGTATTCAGATTATTGATGTGAACTCTTGTTGTCTCGGGATTGTTCAACTAAGAAACAATAGGATACTTTATGTAGTCAACATCTAGATAAGAAGATTAATAGGTAGATCAACTATATTGAAGTTCTGGAGAGAAAGTTATGCTCGTTTGAAGTTGGATAAGGAAAACCGAACTATAGAATTATGGACTTTTGAGCGATGTTCAGTATTTCATATAATTGAACATAATAGGCTCCGAATTTGAAGTTTAAGTCTTCTACAAAGTTAAATTAGACTCAATGAGAAAAAGATAGATTTTTGAATTAGGAAAATCTGAGTTGTTGAACAAAAGTTATGAAAGGTTTAAGTGACGGTTAACACCCTGAATAAAGGGGAAATACCTTGAACTCTCGGGTTTGATTAAGGGTTGACAATTTATTGCTGAAATGTTGACTTTTAATGAAATTTTAAGGAATTTAATCCATGATTAATTAAGGATGGGCCAATAGGGAAGTGCCACATAGAATGATGGTGACACCTCATGCTTGAAGGGGTGGTGAGCTTGGATGGTGCTCCTCATGCTTGAACCACATGACTCTTCACTTTCCAAAGAGATAAAATTTGTTGGGGTCTTCATCTATTAGCCATCACGACCCTCATATCTCTCTCTCAGCTCTCTCTCCTCTCTAAAATCATCTCCAAATTCGTGTGAGAAAAGTAGGATTTGTAACAAAAGTGTAAGGTTTTAGTATTTTGTGCAAGAAATTTTGGTGTTTAGGAGCTAGAAGTGCAAGAGAAGGAAAAACCTACGAATCAAGCTAAGTGTAAAGCTAAGTATTAGCTTTAAAAGTATGTTTAAAGTAATCAATTATTTTTTATGATAACTATGCAAGATGAGCATGAAAGATAAAATTGATAAAGGAAACTATTTCACAATTCTTAAATTAGACTTAACGATTCATGAGAAATACCTTCATTGAAGGGTACAATTAAAGTCTAACTATTTTGTTTAAGTGCTGCAGAAAATTCATGTATATAGGCTGTTTATGTCGACCCTTAGTTATATATGTCGACACTTAGATAATCCAGAAACTTAGCTTACTTAGTTTGTGTCGACCCTTATTTATATGTGTCGACCCACGTTCAAAACAGAAGCTTAGCCTTTCTATTTTGTATCGACCCATAGACTTTTGTGTCGACCCTTAATCAAAAAAGAGGCCGAAACTTTCCAATTGTGTCGACCCATGATATCCTTGTGTTGACCCCTGTCCAAAACAGAAGCTAAGTCTCAGCCCAACGTATAAGTTGTGTTGACCCACCTATACATATTGTGTCGACCCAAACTAGCAGAACAGTGCGTAAATGTGCGACCCATCCAAATCTTTTGTGTCGACCCCAGAGAAGAATCTGTGTCGACCTTACCAAAATCTGTGTGTCGACCCTACCTGCACAAAATATGTCTCTGCCAATTATAATTGTGTCGACCCTAGCTTTTTCCAGAGACGAATTCCTTAGTAGTTGTGTCGACCGAACAAACATTTGTGTTGACCCTAGCAAATTCCAGAGACGGATTCGTCTAGGTTGTGTCGACCCCAACAATTTCCAGAGAAGACTTTGTGTCGACCCCAACAACATTTGTGTCCATCCAATTCAGCAGAACAACACCAACGGTCAGAAACTTCATAACGACTATATTTTGATGTGTCTACCGGCTAGTGCTTTGTGTCGACCCCAGAAGGACTTGTGTCGACCCAACTGGACAATTTTGCAGCAATCTATAAATAGATGAAGCTGTCTCATTTTTTAGCAACGATTTTTCAGAGAGAAAACTACGCCGAATTGCTGCCAAATTTATTTCTCAAACTTTTACCCTCTCAAATCCTTGTACCCAAACTTGTATAGCTTCCTTGAGATTGAGTGAGTCGGTTTATTAAAAACCGTACAAATTGTAATTTGCTCTTTGAACGATCATTGTAAAAAGGGGTGACGCTCCTTCAAGAAAAGAGTCAAAAGGTTTGGTTGACACCCGTAAGTCAATCAGAGTAAAGCTCAAGGTTGAGCGAGAAGGATCTTCAAGGAGGTACCTTGAAGCGCGGACGTAGGCAAGGTTAGCCGAACCGCGTTACCAAACCCGTGTCAATTTCTCTTTCTCTAAACTCTTATTTACTTGGTTAATTATTCCGCATTAGAGTTTTAAATATAACTAAACAATTCGCACAAACTTGTCTTAGTAATCGATAAAGTTTAGTTAACCTAATTCACCCCCCACTTAGGTTAATCTCGATCCTACACTAAGGTACCAAGAAATACCTTTAAGATGTTCATTTTTGTGCTGTAATGACTTATAAGGGCTGAAATTTACATTACATGGTTAAGAATACATGAAATCGTGAAGGTAGTTTATGGGTATACACTTTATAAGTCATGTTACCCAGTTTCTGAAATGTAAATTTTACAAAGTTTTTAAGTTACAATTTTGCTATGAGCTCTTCTAATGAAGTGTAGCCAACATTCTACGGTTTAGATTGGTACTTTATGCATTCTGATTTGATTAGTATAGCAAAAGTTGTGTATATCGGAAGTTGAGGTAAAAACAGGGTATGAACTAATAGAGTCATGTTATACCCGATTTTAAAGGTGTAGAATTTATGAGGCTTTTAAGTGAAATTCTTATCAAAACATCTAACAAAGAAATGTATTAGACATATTAAGCATGAAATTGATACCTTAAGTGTTTTGATCAGAGTTTTGTAGCAAAAGTTATGAATGTCGAAATTTTCTGGTAAAATAGGGTATTGCGAGTTTTGCTTATATTATTTTATTTTATGATATTAAGGTATATAAGCAAGATCATTGGATCCTTAAGGACTCAGAATACTAAGCCTAAGATAAGGAGATCAAGTAAATAAATTCTTGCCTGTCTTTGGCCCCTTAGGGGACTACATCATAAAGAATGAAGTTAATGTTGCAATGTTAGTATGAGTAATCTATTTGATTAATGATTATAAGTATATTAATGATAATATTATGTTGGGGTGTATCACACCGTACACCGACCCAAACAATTTGGGCTTGATTGGGGCATGGTTGACATTGTTTGATGCTTGATGTTTGGTGTGTAAATTGCTTTATGAGTATAATTATGCTAAGAAAGTCTATGAATGTCATTTTCTGTTATTGAGAGACGCTTGCTTATTGTACGTTTGCATATGATTGAGTTATTTTTAATATGTCATGCATATGTATGCTCATGATCATGCATCATGTTTTAAGAAAAAAACGAAAATATTTTCCATGCATGTTTTCAAAATGTCACCCAGCAGTATGTCGGGATGGTATGGGACGTCTCCGACTTTCGATGCATTAATGTATGTAAAGCTTAAACAATGAGATGAAGCCACAAGATGGGCTTGGTCGAGAGGGCTAGGTGATGCCACAGAGTGGTACCCAAAAATGTGACGGACCTTGGTGGAACCACGGGGTGGAGCTTTTGATCACGGCACAAGGGTGAAAGTCCGATCGAGAGGGCCTGAGGGCTACCTGGTTGGGTCTGTGGTCAGGGCGGTCACGGGGTGGAAAGTCAGGTCAAGTAAACGAGAACGATAAAGAACGAAATGAATTGTATGTTTTTATGAAAGCACGAGCATGTTAGGCATGTAAGTTCATGAGATTTCTTACTGAGCTTTAGACTCATATGTTATGCTTTGTGATGTAGGTGATGAAGATGAAGGTGGGGGACTTAGCCCTCCCTGTTTGATGTGATAATCACGCCGTGGAGGAGGCGAATCTGGTGCGGGAAGCTTGAACCGTTAAGTGCCGACCCGTGGGGATGGCAAGAAATATTTTGATGTATTTTGGAGTGTTTAGTTTCTAACAATGTTTATAAACATGTTTACTAAATGTTTTGTAAATATGTTTTATATGTATGATGATATGTTTGGCTTGAATAAACTATGGGTTTTTCACAATTTTATCAAAACGCTTCAGCTGAGTTTTACGAAAAGAATTTGAAGCCAAACGCCTTTCCAAAATAAAAATTTTATGTAAAAAAAAAGAGGGTGTTACATTAAGTCCGCCTTAAGTTCTAAGGAACTACAAAAATGCTCAGGTGTGGTGACTTGTCTGAAGGTGAGGGTTTAACAGCCATAGGCAGACCACAAAAAAGAGAGCAGAAAAATAGTAGATGTAAATCTCTTTCAAAGTCCAGAACTTCTAAGAAGTGTTTTTTCTGTCAAAAAGTCAAACATTTAAAAAAGAATTGCTTTGAGTGTAAAAGGAAAATGGCAGAGAAGAGCAGTGAGTAAGGTGATGCTTCAATTGCCTTAGATGGTGGTTATGAATCAGCAGAGGTATTGGTAGCATCAGATAAGGATTCCACAGAACAGTGGGTCCTAGATTCTGGGTGCACTTTCCATATGATACCACACAAAGATTGGTTGTATGATTTCCAAATTTGCTCAGGTGGGCAGGTTTTATTGGGAAATAATTTTTCATGCAATGTTGAAGGACAAGGAAATGTCTCCATTTTAATGTCTGATGGGCAGACTCGGGTACTTCAACATATAAGATATGTTCCTAATTTGAAGAGGAATTTACTATCTATTGGCATGTTAGACAAAGTCGGCTGCAAGGTAAAAATTGAAGGTGGTCTTCTAAAAGTAATGAAAGGGAATCTAGTGGTAATGAAGGGGTTCCTACAAAATGGTCTATATATTCTTCAAGCGAGAACAATGGAAGGAAAGCTCACTACAGCTATTGAACAACCTAAAACTCAAGCAGAATTATGGCATCTAAGGCTAGGCCATATTAGTGAATAAGGCTTATGTGAATTGCAAAACCAGAATTTACTGATAGGATGCCGAGAAATTAAACTCAGTTTTTGTGAGAGCTGTTTACTTGGAAAAAGCACCAAAGTAAAATGCACTAGATATGAGCATGTTACAAAAAAGGATCCTTGGTTATATACATGCTGATGTATGGGGACCTGAAAAACTACCTTCTAAAGGTGGAGCTCATTATTTCTTATCAATTATAGATGACTTTTCTAGACGTGTATGGGTTTACTGCTTAAAAACTAAAGATCAAGTGTTCCAAAGCTTCATCAATTGGAAAACAACAGTAGAAAATCAAACCAACAGGAAAGTCAAGAAGCTAAGAACTGATAATGGAATGGAGTTTTGCTCTAAACAATTCAATGAATATTGTGCTAAGGAAGGTATTGTGAGACACCTGACTGTTAGACACACTCCTCAGCATATTGGCCTTGTCGAACGAATGAACGCACTATTCTATTATAGCCACAGCCGGCTTACCCAGGTCTTTTTGGGCTGAAGCAGCCAAAACTGCTGTGTATTTAATCAATCTCAGCCCTTCTACAACTCTGAAATTTAAGACGCCTTTTGAGGGTGTGGCATGGATATTCTCCAAAATATGATCATTTGAGAACTTTCGGCTGTGCAACATATTTTCATATAGTGCAAGACAAAGTTTAGCCTCGATCCAAGAAGGCTATATTTCTTGGATATCAGGAATGTGTGAAGGGGTATAGATTGTTGTGCATTGAAAAGGGGGAGCATAAAGTTATTGTGAGTAGAGATGTGACATTTAATGAAAATGTTTTTCCATTAAACAGTAATGCTAATAATAAGCAGAAACCAATTAATACTTCTGCTCAAAATACTCAGATCGAAGTGGAGCATAATAACCAGCAAGTCTCTACAATTAATGATGCTGAAAGTGATGATGAAGTAGCTGGACAGATTACAGAATCAAGTGTTAGCCCTAATGAAGAACAAATTATAGACTAATAGCTAACGAGGGACAGATCTAAACGTGTAATCAAGCTTGTTCACCGTCTCGGTTATGCAGATATCGTAACTTATGCACTACAAATATCAGCGGACTTATCTAAATCAGAACCACTATCATATGAAGAAGCCATGACAAGAAATGATAAAGAGTTATGGTTAAATGCCATGAACAAAGAAATGAACTCTTTGAAGAAGAATAGAACCTGGTCTTTGGTAGATAGACTACCATCCACGAAAATAATTGGATGCAAGTGGATCTATAAAATTAAAGATGATGGAAAGCAAACTAAATACAAGGCTAGGCTAGTCGCCAAAGGATTTTCACAGCGGGAAGGCATAGACTACAATGAGATTTTTTCACCCGTGGTAAAACAAACTTCTATCAGATTGTTCCTATCTCTAGTTGCAGCTGAAGACTTAGAGCTAGAAAAATGGATGTCAAGACCGTTTTTCTGCATGGAAACATTGACAGAGAAATCTATATATCTCAACCTAAAGGTTTTGAAGATCAAGATAGAGAAAAAGTATGTTTGTTGCACAAATCCTTGTATGGGTTGAAACAGACACCTAGACTATGGAATACCAGGTTCGATGAGTTCATAACAGGTCTCGGCTTTGAGAGAAGCTGATTTGATCATTGTGTGTATACAAAACCTGAAAATGCTAGAGGAAATTTGGCATACATCCTACTATATGTGGATGATATACTACTAGCAGGAAGAAGCTCCATTTGTATATCAAATCTAAAAATTACTATTGGAAAAGAATTTGACATGAAAGACATTGGGCCAGTAAAGAAAATTCTGGGTATAGAAATTTTTAGAGACAAAAAGAAGGGTCTAATCACTCTATCACAGAAGGAATACCTACAAAAAGTATTGGATAGATTTGATTTATCAAATCTAAAGCCGGTGTTAACTCCAATTTGTGCACTGTTCATGTTAACTTCTAAGCAGTGTCCTCAAACAGTGGAAGAACAACAATACATGAGTAAAATACCTTATTCTAATATACTAGGTAGCATCATGTATGCCATGATTTGCAGACGGCCGGATCTAGCCTATGAAGTAAGCATGACCAGCCGTTATATGTCAAATCCAGGCACACAACATTGGCTTGCCCTGAAATGGGTAATGAGGTATATTGGAGGATCTTTAAATACATCTCTAATATTGGGAAAAATTAAGGAAGAAAGCCTAATGTTAAGAGATTCGTTGACTCTGATTATGCTAGATGTAGAGATACAAATAAGTCAATCTCAGGATATATTTTCACAGCTTATGGTGGAGTTGTATCCTGGAGAGCTAGATTACAGAAAACAATCACTTTATCAACTACAGAAGCAGAATATCTCTCAGCAACAGAGGGTATTAAGGAGGCTATGTGGATTAAAGGCCTATCTAAGATTTGAACCTAGATGCAAAAGATCTGACTGTTTATTGTGACAATCAGAGTGCAATCCACATCCTAAAGAATCCTACTTTCTACGACAGGACCAAACACATAGAAGTGAGATACCATTTCGTCAGAGACATAATTTCTAGAGGAATGTTACAAGTTGACAAGGTTAGCACAGAAGAAAATTCGGCTGACATGCTGACAAAAGTCCTGAGTGTCACTAAGTTTAGCTACTGTCTAAGCTTAGTGAACATGTTGCAACAATACTAAAAGAAGAGAAGAATGAGGAGCTTACCAACATCGAAGACTTGAATCAAGACGGAGATTTGTTGGTGTTGATTCCAGTCTAGTACACCTCTCAAGATAACAAAGGGAAGTTAGAGTTAGTTATCTCTAACTGTAAAAATCAGAAATAAAAGGAGAAAGGGGAGACGTCCTGTAACATCCCGTTCTTTAAAAACTCTTTTGAAAACAACGGTAAAATTTTTATTTTTGTAAATACACTTGAAATACTTGACTTGAAAACTTAGCGGAAGCGTAAAACATTAAAAGTGTTAAAAATGTGATCTCATCATACTTATAAAACACGTTATAGAAATATATATCAAAATATCATTACGTTCGTTACATGTCATAGATAGACAATAACACAAAACATTCGAGCATTGCCCATCGAATTACTTAACATAAGTTCTTAACATGATAATTCAAAACGTGTCAATTCATTCAAACAAGTTTTCATAAAACTTAATAAAATATTTAAAACTTCTTTCTTCTTTCACCCACGGGTTTCGTCACTTGGTTTCGTAAACAGCCTGCTCCAAAACAGCTTCATCCACATGTCATGGCACATGATGATGACTAAATTCCTCATCCCGAGCTTCGTCACCTACATCACAAAGCTTAACTAGTGAGCCTAAGGCTCAGTAAGAAATCATAATGTCCTACGTGCCTAGCATGCTCATGATATGCTTAAAACATGTTCTTTTCGTAAAACGTGTCTTTTTCAAATCATTTTAGGGTGAGGATCTGTGTCTCATACCACGACCATTCTCAAAACATCATTTCATTTTTAGAGTGAAGATTTGTGTCCCATACCACGACCATCCTCAAAACTTAACTTGATACATGTTGCCATTACATCGCATAAATGGGAAATGCATCATTCTCATACTTGATAACTTGATAACTTGATAACTTGATAGAGAGTTAGCACCTACGGGGTCCTCTCATAACTTGATAACTTGATTGAGAGTTAGCACTTACAAGGTCCTCTCATAACTTGATACTTAATAACTTGATACTTGATAACTTGATCTTCATGCGATGAATGGTGATATTTGAATGCATGCTTGATAAACATTTTTCTTGAAATATAATGCATGAATGAGATGACATGCAAAACTTGACAACTTAACATAATTCATGCATTCTTGATAACTTAAGAAATCATGTTTTGCTTAACAACTTAATATAAATGACACATAAACACATATGTCTCCTAAATGCACTTAAACTTTATCTCTTAACATACTTTTCATGCTTTACGTATTTAGGCGTTACTTATAGCATACACATCACAATTCAATGTCACACAAACACCAATCACACCCATATTGTTGGGTCGGTGCATGGTGCGATGCACCCCAAACATATTTCATACATACATAACTATAACGTATTCATTTCATGCTTAATAATTTAACATTTCTCAATCATTCAATCACATCATCCTCAGTCCTACTCTTTGTGATGTAGGCCCCGAAGGGCAAAACACATGCAATGAGTTCTTACTT
>QAOC01036267.1:86597-203774 GCA_003255005.1 Begonia fuchsioides | reverse complement strand
CCCCCCCCCCCCCCCCCCCCAAATAATTCTTCTCGATGTGAGAGAAAATTAGGTCAAAAACAAAAAATGTCCACCTTAACTTAATTTCAATCCCACACAAAAACAAATCTTCTCATTCAAACGATTTTTGCAGTATCTCCAAATTTGTGCCGTCAGACACCCACTCAAATGTGCAAGATATTAACCAAGTTTAAACAGTGTTTAAACTTGGTTCTTGTAACCACTTTAGTCAGCATATCTGCAGGATTCTCTAAAGTATGAACCTTTTGGAGAAGTATCTCCTCTTCCTTGAGAATCTCCCGTACGAAGTGATAACAAACATCAATATGCTTCGTTCGTGCATGAAAGACTTGATTCTTTGCTAAATGAATAGCACTCTGACTATCAGAATATACCTTAAGTTGTTTCTAACCAACTCCTAAGTCCTTAAGCAACTCAAGAAGCCAAATAGCTTCCTTTACAGCCTCTGTAATTGCCATTTACTCTGTTGTAGAAAAAGCCACTATTACCTGTAAAGTAGACTTCCAACTAACTGGCGCATTTGTTAAAGTAAAAAAATAGCCAGTTGTAGATCGTCACTTATCTAAGTCTCCTGCATAGTCAGAATCACAATATCTAACTGCACAATGACCAAAAGACTTATCCCGCTCGAATTCCAATCCAACATCTACAGTATTTTGAAGATACCGCAGATTCCATTTCACAGCTAGCCGGTGACCCTTGCTCGGATCATACATATACCTGCTGACAACACTAACACCTTGGGAAATATCTAGTGTCGTACACATCATTGCATACATCAAGCTTCCGACTGCATTTGCATACGGGACTTTTACCATGTATTCTTGTTCTTCATTTTTCGTTGGAGATAACTGACTACTCACTTTCAAATGAGAAGCGAGTGAGATATTAACAGGTTTTGTATTTTTATGAATACTAAAACACTGTAATATTTTCTTCAAATATTGCTTCTAAGTTAGATATAACTTGCCTTTCTCTCTCTCTGTTTATCTCCATACCGAGAATCTTCTTAGCTTACCCTAAATCTTTTATTTTAAACTCTTTACTTAAGTAAGCCTTCAATATGTCAATCTCAACTTGGCTCTTTGATGCTATCTGCATATCATCAGCACACAAAAGTAAGTAGATGTAGGAACCATCTTGAGTTCTTCGCAAATACACACAATGATCGTATTTACTTCTTGTGTACTTTTGACCCTTCATAAACTTGTCAAATTGTTTGTATCATTGCCTCGTGGATTGTTTCAATCCGTACAACGATCTGCTCAGTTTGCAAACTCAATCTTCTTTTCCATCAATCTTATATCTTTCTGGCTGAGTCATATAGATTTTCTCCTTCAGATCACTGTGCAGGAACGCAGTCTTCACATCAAGTTGAGCTAGTTCCAAATTCAACTGTGCTACCAAGGCTAACAAAATTCTAATGGAGAAATGTTTAACAACTGGAGAAAATAATTCATTAAAATCAATTCCTTCCTTATGAGCGTAGCCTTTAGCCACTAACCTGCATTGTAGCGAACATCATATTTGTCAGGAAATCTTTCTTTCTTTGCAAATATTCATTTGCATCTAATTGTCTTCTTCCCCTTTCGTAGTTGCGTCAACTTCCATGTCTCGTTCTTCTCGAGAGATTGAATTTCTTCTTCCATTGCGCCTGCCAATTTACTACTTTCTGAACTTCGAATAGCTTCTAGGTAGGAGGATGAAATATTATCAATAACCGAAAGTGCATAAGCTATCATGTCAGTAAAGCAAGCAGGTTTATGAATCTGCTCGTCTTGTTCTTCTAATGGCAATTGGCTCTGATTGCTGTAGAAGTTCTTTGGTCGAAACTTCTTCCTCATCTGACTCTTCTTCTACCACCGAAGAGTCATGGGTGATATTATTTGCTGGAATCACTACTGCTTGTTTAAACTCCACATGCTTCATAGTACACTCCACCTACTACGAAGTACTATCGATTTCTTTTATATTTATCTTATTCAACATGGCAGATTCATCAAAGGTAACATCCCTACTAATTATCGTCTTCAAGTTTTGTAGACACCACAAACGATATCCTTTAACTCCGGCATTGAAGCTCATAAATAGAGTCTTCTTTGCTCTTGGATCCAACTTTGATCTATTCACATGATAATATGCAATAGAACCAAAAACACGTAATGTGTCATAATCAATAATAAGTTTTCCAGACCATACCTCCAAAGGTGTCTTGTCATCTATAGCAGATTATGGCAAACGATTGTTCAGCCCAAAACTTTCTGTCTAACCCAGCATTAGACAACATACAACGAACTTTCTCCACAAATGTTTTATTCATATGTTCTGTCACCCCATTCTGTTGTGGTGCCTCTAACGGTGAAGTGTCGAACAATGCCACAATCTTGGCATACCTTTAGGAATGGATAACTCTTGTATTCTCCACCGTTGTCTGATCGAAGAACCTTTATTTTTCTTCCTGGGTTTTCAACTTCAGCTTTCCATTTAAGGAAAACTTCAGCACATCATCTTTGTTCTTCATTGTAAACACCCAAACTCATCAACGAAAGTGACAAAAAAAAGTCTACCTCCGAGTGATGGAGTTTTGGCGGGTTCCCATAAGTCTGAGTGCACATAATCCAGAATTCCCTTGGTATTATGGATTGTAGTATCAAACTTTACTCTTCGTTGTTTTCCTATAACACAATGCTCACAAAATTCTAATTTGAAAGTCTTCGAACCTTTCAGAAATCCTTGTTTGGCAAGCATTTGTAAGGATTTCTAACCAGCATGTCTCAATCGCATATGTAACAATTTTATTATCTCTGCATCATTCTTGAGACTTGAAGTTGCAGTTGCGACTACCACAACAACTGTACTACCTTGATAGTAATACAAATTGTTCTTTCTCACGCCTTTCAACATCACCAGTGTGTACTACCTTGATGTTGCTTTAAGAACTCCATCTCGTATCATCACAGCTACGCCTTTAGATTCTAGAGCCCCCAATGAGATGAGATTCTTCTTTAGCATAGGCACATACCGTACATCCCGTAAAACTCTAGTGGATCCATCATATTTTTTAGCTTGATTGAACCTATCTCAGTAGTTTTACATGGATTATCATTGCCCATGTAAATAATTCCTCCATGAATTTCTTGAAATTCAAAAAACCATTCTAGAATGGGACACATGTGATAGGTGCAATCAGAGTCCAAAATCCATTCATGTGGATGTGATGATGAATGTGAAACACTTATAGAAAAATTTGATTCCGCGTTACTTTTGCTTTTAGCAACATTTGAATATGCAATAGTTTTTTCCTTGTTAGAATTTCCTTTATGCTTCAATTTTGGGCAATCTTTCTGCTAGTGTCTTTTTTTTATGACAAAAGGCACGTTCATCTTTGCCCACTTTGGGTCTCGACTTTGATCTTCTATTCTTTCCTTTAATCTGGCTTTGCGAACGACCTCTCACAATTAGAGCTTCTGTAGCTCGACTGGTGCTTCCTTTCTTATATTTTCTTCTCAGTTCATAATTGTATAGGGCAGCACAAACTTCACTGAGAGTCACAGCGGCTTTCACATGAAGTAAAGTCGTTTCAAGAAACTCAAACTCCTCATGAAGGGATCCCAACAACATCAATGCTAGATCTTCATCTTTGAACGTCTCATCCATATTCATCAAATCAGTAACTAGCTGATTAAAACTCGTGATGTGTTCATTTATAGTGGTACCCAATACATAAGTGAAGCGAAACAGTATTTTTTTCATGTTAAGTTTATTCTGACTGCTTTTCTTCAGGAACTTTTCTTCGAGTGCTATCCATAATTTATTTGCAGAAGTTTCCTTTGAAAATGCATGTTTATGCTCCCTTGATAGACACGATCGAATTGTACCACATGCTAAACGATTTAGCATAACTCAATCTCTTTGCTCAGCATCATCTGGTTTCTTTTCTTCAATGACAATGTCTAGACCTTGTTGAAATAAAGCATCTAGAACTTCACTTTTCCACATGCCAAAATGACATGTACCATAAAAAAGCTCGACATCAAATCTCGCATTTGACAATACATTTCTTGATGGTACTGATGAAAGGCTTCATTTCTAATGAATCTGTCATTTTTGCTCCAAATTTATTTAATAGCCAAAAAACCAAAGCTTAAAAATTTGTTTATGATGTGGAAGTTCAGACAAAGCTGCAACAATATAGCATACTACAAAATTTGTCTCTGATGTCAATTGTTGCGGAAGCTCGAGCAATTTTAAATAACGTGTAAGCTAATGTACTAAAAAATCACACTAGATAAATTCTCAGGTAAGAGAGGAGGGTCACAAACGGACCACTTAAACATCTAGTCTTACCTTAGACAGAATTATCACTAGTAATTTAATAGCACAATAAATAACAACAACTATACCCGACAAAATAACAAAAGGCTATTGAATAAAGCAATAAAAAGAACACCAAAATTTAACACGGTTCGGCCAATTATGCCTACGTCCTCGGACATTACTAAAATATATTTCTAAAAGAAATATTACAAAAAGAAAATGAATAAGACCAAATATGTCAAAATGATATGAGTAATTTAAAATGTGATGAGAAAAATAGAAGGAGGAGAAGTTAATTTATAGTGTTTACCCCCTTTCCCTAAAACAATTGTTCTCGATGTGAGAGAAAATTAAGTAAAAAACAACAGATATAGGTGGGCGTGAACTCAGTTTGACGATTGGCAATGCTGGAGGCAGGTTGGCTTGTGGTATATAACTCTTAAATTCTTCATTTTCTTCCTATTTTACAAATGGATATCCATTCACGCCCTTAAAAGTTCACTTTTTTGGCTATGAAAACTCTTGAAGATGTTATTGTCAACTGGAAAATGTTAGAATCACTGAAGCATAGCAAAGCATCTTATCAAGGAATCTGAATTGGATAATTCCATTTAAATAGCGTTCCGAATTTTAGATATTATCAGAATTTGGATAATGGATGAGCATCTCTCCTACTCAATGCACGCATTCTTATGCAGGTGTGTTGGCCGCACCTCTATATAATCAGACCCCGATAGCTCGGTTGATGGGACAGTCTCAATTTAACTTACTTGAAAAGTCTTCTCCATCCTTCAGCCGATAATTTCAGCGAAGATCTTTCATCAAAGGTTCCATTGAAATAAGATCAAACTTCCATTTCAGTAGTACCGCTTTCTGCTATCGACTTTTTAGACACGCAGTAGTTGAAGCTTGTTTGCAGTATCATTTTCGAATAAAAAAACGAGCTTTCATCTTACAAAGCTCTGTTTCACACTTTCAAGTAAGAGTTCAGTGAAGATTGGTAAAAAAATGAGCAGACGGGAAGGTTCTGGACTCAGTTTCATGGCTGCAAATGAAGTTAAGTTGAGGAAGTGTGACCAGAACCCCAACTGAAATTCTTACGTGGTGCATTAGTTGCAGCTTCCAACGTTGTTATCCCTACAACTATACTGGTCCCCAAGCGTCATCACTGTAACCACTACCCGAATTCTTTACCAGTAATACCAGAGAAAAAATGGCATTTAGTTAGAGAGAGAGAGAGAGCATTGACTCTCTGGCAAGAAGACTTTCTGGATAAAATATAAATTTAATGGTTAAACAACATTAAATGATCGAGTAAACATGCTTGTCCACTCATTAAACAACTTCCCCACTCAAAACTGCAAAAAAAAAAAAAAAACCAGTTTCTTGGTTGTAATATGAAAAGGATGCTTAGCTGCAATGAACATGCTAGTAGTGGCTCACCTCTCTCTCTCTAGTGGCAAAGAGAGAGAGAGAGAGAGTCTTTCTTTCCTTGACAACCCTAGAAAGGAGAGAGGATGGGGAATAGATTAGAGGTGGCATCAAAGGAGGTTCACCTAAAAACCTTACGTGCATCACACAACTAAAACCACTTTATTTTGTCACGCCAAGAATCTATCCTCTCCCACAAAATAAACCTTATAACATTGTTTATTTCACAACGATTATGGTCATTTTATATCCTTATTCCATACCCAATGGCCCTCTAGTCCCAAATTTGACTAGAGCGATCAAACAAAATGTTTAACTCCCATAACCACTTCCTTATTGAGTAGGCATCTCACCCTTTTTCAAGTTGAGAAAACAAACTACAACTCCACCCAATCCGTTTTCACAAGATGCCTGTGTCTCCTCCTTGAATCCCAAACATACCCCCCAAAATTTTTTTATACCCACTTGCTTTTTGGCACTTTTTTTACTCAGAGAGAGAGAGAGAAGAGAAGGACGATCAATTTTAGGTGTTTCATGCGTATGTGTGATTTGTTGGATTAGTGAAAGTAGATGAAGTTTCAATTTTTATAAGCAAAATTGGGTGGTTGAGTGATTCACGGTGGGTCAATTTGAACCCCTCACTTCTCTCGTATACTTTCTTACCGTTCCTTATATATACCTCTCTCTTTCTCTCTCCCTCTCTTCCAAAATAACATTCTCTCTCTACTCCATCCATCAATCTCAGTATTTCTTCAACTAAGTTGTTCAAGTTTGATTCTAGAAGAAGACCGATCTGTGGAATTGCAAGTCAAGATCGGAAGGTGATGATCGGACGCAAACGCTGGAGGCTATCCTCGCCGACGGATAGCACCGCCATGACGAGCGGGGAAGAAGAAGATATTAGCTCAGCTTGGTCGGGTGAGGACAGTACAGAAGAAGAGGAAGACATGGCTAATTGCTTGATTCTCCTAGCTCAAGGCGGTGGTCCAAAAGAGACGACCAAAAGCGAGCCACGGTTTGACGAGATGGCTCCAACGACCGTAGCCAAGGTTAGGTTTTATGGGTACGAGTGCAAGACTTGTAACCGAGCCTTCCCTTCTTTCCAAGCACTTGGTGGTCACAGGGCGAGCCATAAAAAGCTCAAGCTCAGTCCCGCCTACGTCAACGCCATTGGAGAGAAGGTGAAGAAGCTTTCATCTTTCACAGACCCAGATGAATCAGAAGAAGCGAAATTCAACGAGAAGGCGAATCCAAACAAGGGTAAGCTCCACGAGTGTTCGATATGCGGTCTCGAGTTCAGATCAGGCCAAGCTTTAGGAGGTCATATGAGAAGACACAGAACGCAGACAGCCATAGGAAGCGACGAAGCTAAACAAACGAAACGGCCAAATATCCTAGAGTTGGATCTTAATCTTCCGGCGCCGGAAGATGACCTCCGGGACAGCATGTTCCAGTTTCCGGCGACCCAACAGCCGCTGGCTTTTCCTTCTCCGGCTTTAGTCGATTGTTACTACTGAAAAATAAAGTAGAAAAGCCAAATTGGGATTGATGTGCATTAGTTAATCCATATATTATATGTAATTAACTCAAATTCAACTTGTTGAAGCTGAAAAAGTCAGAATACTTGGAGTAAGTGGCCAGTGTTCATCCTTGCCTTCCATTCACGAAAAGCGAAACCATTTTCAAACTCTTTATCTTACGTCCCCATATTTGCTCCATCAACCCAAGCAAAAGAACTCTCCCTCCAGCTCACTCGGTGGCTCACTCACTCACTCACTTCACGTTCTTTTCTCATTAAATGACACTGATCCATGCATAGCTGCCAATCTCTCTATCTCTCTCTCTCTCTCTCTCTCTCTCTCTCTCTCTCTCTCTCTCTCTCTCCCTAGAATGGTCCAAGGATGCATATGCAGCCAAGTAACAGAACCAACTGTATGATAGTTGTTTAGGCTGTCGATATGAACAAGTTCCAAATTAAAATAGTAGCCATGATCACTCTCCCGGGGTCCACTCCAGGCTGAGCTCAGACCACAAACATAGAGCTCAAACTCACTCCACCCTCATGGCTCGCGGACCCACACTCCACTCTCTATCTTCTACACCCCTTTTCTGCTGAATTATCCGCCATTTTCTCTCCAATTTCTTCACTACACAACGTCTCTTTGAGTTTAAAGCAAGGATTAGGGCTTGGTTTGGTGACCTAAACACGTGGATGTGTTCTTTTATTTCTGGAGAGATAAAGCATAAATCATCAATGCCACCGTGACATGTGAGAGGCGATACCTTACTTTGTCATATATTCATACGTACATATAATATTATTTAATATACAAAAGCAAGTGCCTGTGGATAACTACGTCTACGTCCCTTCTTTATATATACCAAACCTTGGCCATTACGTGGTATGTTAGGGGGATTCCAATTGAATAAGCTAAACCAAGAACAATTTACTTGTTCTAATCCTAGGCGTTTCATGGGAAACTGTCCTTATCGTTTTATTTTAATTCTACACGTACATATTGAGACCATGTTTATGCCTTGATGTAATAATTTCAATTAATAATGAAAATCAAACTATTATTAATGTATTAAAAAGTAAATATAACATTAATAGAATTAGTGATTTAATGGGTTGAGATTAGTTAAGTGCTTGAGACTGAATCGTTTGGTTTGACTTGGAAGAAAACCAGATCAAAACTGGTCGGTTGGTTCTCCTTCGAACTTGAACTTGAACCCAACCCCATTCCGACCAATGGTTAGGTGAAAATGCTTGCCCGGCGCTGGAGTTCTAGACTTTTTCGCTGGCCGGAGACTCGGCAAGCTTGATCCCAGCTCTGGACCTTCAATCTGAGCCCGTCGTCTATAACGTGGAGGTATATAGCTTTCGATGAATCCGAGAATCTTTTGGAAAATAATTTATAATATTAATTTATTTTATATTTAATAATTATGGGCATGAAGTTGCTGTGGTGTAGTGGTTATCACGTTTGTCTTACACACAAAAGGTCCCCAGTTCGAGCCTGGGCAGCAACACCTTCTCGTTTGTTTTCTCCTCTTTTTCATTGCTTTGCTCCCTGATGTTTGATGGGTGGATATTGATTGGTTCAATTTTAACTGAACTACTGAACTGGATTTCGGTTCGGTGTGGGCTTAACTTTTCAATAATTAAGCAAACTGAACCACACCAAACCAAGAAAGTCAAAATTGAAAAACCTGATCAACCCAAAATAGGAAAAACCGAAACTCAATACGAGAACAATCATAAACCAAACTGAATCGAATTCGATTTCACCCTCCAACACACTAACTCAAACTGATTTAACTTGTCACGATACAGGGTAATCCAAAATTTTAGTTCACAGTTCAGTTTCGGTTCTTGCCAACACTAGAGCCAGTTCTTCAAAGCCGGGATCATATATGATAAAGAAATAATGAACGATCCTTGATTTTCCCACCCTTATAAAATATCTGTCGTGATCTTCATACATTAAAATTCCACTTATATATCATTGATATTTTTAAACTTTACTAATTAATTATGTTACATGCGATGCATGTACACATTTTAAATAAATATATGTGAAATAGTATAATATTATGGTTAAATTTAATCGATTATGTTTCAAAATATTATTTTATTTAATATTTTTTATATATGTAAATATGAGCATTTATAAATGAAATGAAAATAATGTTAATAAAAATAATATTATTATTCATGAAACATCCACTATTCATTGAAGAACTCCTGCACTGCAACTCAAAGACTAACATTTTTTGTAAGGGTATATATCAATCTACCCCTGAAGTACGAGGATAGATGCAGCCAACACCTTATTATTTATTTTTCTCTGACAAGAGCCGGTATAAGCACATCATGGAAGATTTTTTAGCTGCTAGCAAGTGATCATTTCTCTTTAATATGCTATGCATTGAACGTTGCGAATGTTTGTTTTGTAATTCGTTTCTATGCTAATTTATAGAGGCATGGAAACATCGTATGGCTACTTTCCTTTCACGTAAATGCATTAGTTTTGTAAGGTGCAGAGTTTGTAGGGAATTGAAACCAATATGAGCTACTTTGGTGGCCAAAACCAGATCCAACAATACTCGAACCATGGTTCTGAACAAACCACGTTTCGAGAGCACCCAAGTAAGGAAGCGTATGCGCGCAAAAATAGTAGGAGCCAAACCGTCGGGTTCATATAAGTAGCGGTTTTTTGAAATAGAGAATTTTTGCGGCACCAACACTAGGAATAGAATGATTTCAGTTCGGTTCTAGTTTTTAAAATCAAAATTAGCTTGGTTTTATAAATTCAATTCAAATTCGGTTCAATTTTGGTTTGTACATAAGAACTCAGAACTGAACCGAAAATTCTTCGATGAAATTGTTTCGGGTCGAAATGGATCAAAGAGTGTAAAACGTGGAGCATACAAGCGTGATAACGACCTTACAGGGGGCTTGTCCACAAGCAAAGAACAAACCAATGGAACCTTCACAACTTCAGATCGCTGAAAGTTTCTTGAGCAGGAAACAAGAAACTATTCTGGAAAAAAGTGCAGAAACTGGTCCATAAAGAAGAAGAAAACCAGGAGAGAGATTGAGAGAGAGAAACACCTTTATCTCTTCGAGATTCCTATAATAATCTCCCATGAAATGAAACCTTTAAGGTAGGTG
The DNA here is from genome assembly GCA_003255005.1 of Begonia fuchsioides. NCBI lineage: Eukaryota > Viridiplantae > Streptophyta > Magnoliopsida > Cucurbitales > Begoniaceae > Begonia > Begonia fuchsioides. Next base: position 193,327 of record QAOC01036267.1, on the reverse strand, counting down.
TCTTCGAGTTTTCAACCAATGGATGATTCTCAGACGATTAAACTAGACCGATGCTACACCAAGAGGCTGATCCGGGCATTTGGTATCGCGTTGGTCCTCGTCATGGTCCTCCTGGGTCTAGCCCTGATCATCAACTGGCTCATTCTCATGCCCAAAAAGGTCGTCTTCACCGTCGAAAAGGGCCAAATCAGCAGCCACACCGTAACCAACACCAGAATCAACGGAACATTTGAACTACAAATCCAATGTTTCAATCCCAACAAGAAGGCCTCCATACACTACGAACCGATGAAGGTTGTCGCCACTTATCTCGATCAGAGAGTGCTTCTGTGGATCCAACCGTTTTCTCAGCCTCCTTGGAACATAACAAACATTGGTATTAAATTCGAGAAAGAATTCGTGTCTCCATTTGGAAACATGAAAAGGGACATAAGCCGGAACGGGATCAAATTTTCCCTTCGAATTAGTGTAAAAGTCAAGTTTAAGCTAGGGAACTGGATGGCGAAGGGCAGAGTGGTGGAGATCTTTTGCCCATCTGTGGTGGAGTACATTGATTCAACCAGATATTTCGAGAGGGTGCCTTGTGACATAGATGTTTGAGAGTCATCAAAACAGCATGCTTCTATGTTCTTCATTGCATTTTCCATTTTGTTTCTCGAAATCAAGAGTTGTATTCGCTAAACTTCTCTCCTCTTCGCTTTGTTTTTTCTAAGAGATCACAAGCCCTCTAGTCTTAACACAAGGACCTTCATGAGTTTTCGCCATTTTCTTCAATTTCTAAAGCTCACCGACCAAGATAGCTAGCCTCTTTTTTGATATTTTCCTAAAGAAGATGGACAGTAAACTGAATAATCAAAGGCAATCCCAGCAAAAAAGAAAGCTGCAGACTGACAGAACTCCTTCAAATCAAAAATATTTGCCAGACATTAGCTAGAATTATTCGGATAGACACGGCCGCAGCAAGACTGCGCATGGAAACTGAGAGACCAGTGTCATCATGGGGCATCACCATCGTGACTTACGCCAAACAAAGATAATTAAAAGCAACACTTGCTACTAATCCCATGCTTGTCTAGTTAAAATGTGTGTGTCGATCTTTTCCTCCATGATAGTGGTTGGTAGAATGATTGACGAGAGTCATCTTTCACATGATTGAGCGGGAAAGAAATGTCATTAAGAATGATAGTTATACAATAGAAAAATGGTGGGGAAGGTTGGAACAGAGAGTACCTCTACCTTTTGCTTTTTCTATTCTTTTTTGCTATTCAAGTTTGGAAGATATCTCGCTCGAGGCTTGTTCTTGATCGACAGAGGTCAGATTGCCTCGAATTTTGGCAATCAATATTAGAAAATAGCTAGCTTTACTCTTTGTAATCCCACAGAATTATGCATGAAGGTACAAATGCTTTCGAGTCCGATTAATCTAAAAAAAAAAACAAGATTCGAACTCATCCAAAACGATTGGAAGGCGAAATCCAAGCATTCATGTTGATCGTAATCTCGTAACAAAGATGATGACGGATAGTTTAGATGGCTATGCCCATAATAAATCTAAAACAATCTTTCTTTCAGGGGGATAGATGAGTTCCTAGACTAATCAAGCTCTTCCATAGCCAACTCCAATTCATGCATCTTTTGAGATATTTAAAAGCGTATAATGTTTGTGAGAGTTACTATGCATGATATTTTGTGCCTTTTTCTCTGATAAGCCATTTCTAAGGTAGATTAGACCTCTCAAACAGAACAATTACAGCAATTAGTGTGGAGATGATGTCCTAATAAAGGTAATCCAAAAGGGTACGAAGAATATCTAAGAAGAAGATTAAAAGACAGATTACCAACCTCGAAAGTTGATGGAAACTGCCCCATTTTCTCTGCCAACGCATCTGCCTCAATCTTCATAGACACATCCCGCTGTTTCTTCTCTCCGCTTTATTGAGCCTCAAACTTCTGCATTAAAACATTATTTTTCCGCCATTCATTTAAAGAGTTTCAACTGCTAATCAAGAATTCTGATGCCATAAACAAGGACAACAGAGAAAATTCCAAGCTTTCCTGGATTTACTGATAACCCAGAAACTCCGTAAAGAAAATCTCACGGGCAGAGGCCAAAATTGACCTGAATGTTAGCGTGATTAATGAGGAATATACGACTGTCCAAATCAGAAACGTACTGGGGGACATTCGCAAAGAACCAACATGGAAAAGTAGGAGACTGTTAATAATGCACGGCAAGTGTTTGTGAAAATGCGCCACTGGGAAAAAGACAAACAGCGTCAAAGATGGAAGGGCAATCTTAAAAGAGAAATAGGAGTACAACCTCTGACGTGGATCTGTGACCTGTTCATTTATCTTCTGATTTTCCTTTAATATTCATTCTAATAATTAATAATTATAATTATAATGTATTATTCTACGTAAACTAAATGTATCAATAATAGTTTGACACACTGTATTTTAAAAGAAGTAAAATGGTAGACATAATATTATTTTTTAGTAATTTCTAAATAGACATAATTAATTTCTTAATGAATAAAAAGAATCCCTAAACTTACCATTTCCCAGTTTTAAAAAATAAATTCGAGATCACAAAATGAAGGCAGCACTCATTAATATTTAATTTAAAATTACTTGTTAATTAGTATATCAATACTTATTTTTATTATCATTTATATGAACTAGTGTCTAGATTAATGAAATGAAAGTCCCCTTTTATTTTCAATTTTAAACTGACATTGTTAGCAATGATTTTAATTTAAAAAAATAATTATGTTTAATTAGTGTCTATCTTTTTGGGTACTTGAATGAAAGGCTCCACCGCTATTCAATAATTAATTGATTTATTTAAATATAATATGATATGTTAGTTGTGTCAAGAACATGATGTCCTACTAATTCCATGCCACAATCCCATGTGACGGCCTTGGCATTATCATCATATTATTGCCTCATCTTTATATATGCATATATATACACACACAAATTAGAAAATATGAGTTATTTGTCCAAATTCTTTTTGCAAAAATAACATTTCGATAATATCTCATTCAACACATGAATCGTGCTAATTATTCGAAACTAAAGTTATCGATGCAAGTAAATTTAGAGTTAATATTAATTTTCATCATAGATTTTTAGAGTAGTTCCTGCATACTTCTCAAACATATTTTTTATAATATTAAATACTTTCAACTTAATTATTTTTTTACTGAGCAAGTGGATATTACAATAATATTTAATTTTCGATAGTCAATTTAATTAAAGATTTATTTTGATATTTTTCTCGAAGATTATAGCTATTTATTTCAATTGGAAAAGTCTTTGCATTGCAAAGCGACGTCGTCAAACTGAATCGGCGATATATAAAAACGGCGACGCATCGATATTTATTGTCAATGTAGTCTGTCCGCGGCCTTCCCTCCATTCTTTCTCTCTCTCTATCTGTTCCATAATTTGAGTTGAGTTTCTTCGCCTTTACTCGAAACCAACTGCCATTGAGCTTCACTGGTACTCTATCTCTCTCCATTCATCTCTTTCTTTCTCTTATTTGGAACTTAAGCGCGGAGGTTGTAGTATCGTGATTGGGATGTTAACAATTGAGCGTGGTTTGTTTTCAATAGTGTTTCACGATCCTTTTTTCGGTTGATCTAAATCGTGGTTTGATTTGACTTAATTCAATGTGTAATGTTTTTTGGTTCTTTTAAGATTTTGGAAAGGACGGAGAATTAGTAGAAATGATGATAAGACTTTTATGTTTTGGATCGGAGGACTTGTAGCAGTGGAGTGGCTGAGGGAAATGATATGTGATCTATTGTAGTTGAAGGCGGTGGTCATTTATGGGGTTATAAAATTGGTGAATTCTGGGTCAGTTCTTTACTTTACTGTGTTATTGCATTCTCTGTGTAGAGAAATTTTGAAACAATGTTATTTCATCGTCCGTGTACTTAGCAATCTTAAAACCAAATGCTTCAGATCTGCTTTAATCATCTATTAATTTCGTAAATTCGATATTGGCTATCATTAGGTTATCTGAATCTGGAAGCTGGAAGATGATACTATTTGCAATGTGTATTGAGGCTAGAAATGCCAATCCATTTGATTACTGTGATGTTTGTCGATAAATGGTGACTGCTGGGTACAACAGGTGATACCTTGATTCAGAGATTAAATTTCACAGGTGTGAAGTTTTAATTATGAATCTTTAGTTTAATATTACCTCAACTTTGAATCTTTTTTCGTAAGAGTTTAATTGAGTATTTGAACTTGATTATTGATTTATAGGAATATGGCTATTGCTGGAGTACAAAATACACATGATCTTGATTCAACTATATTCAGGGACCCACAATCACAAGCATCAAGATCATTCCTAGATGAAGGGAGGCTGCCAACTCCAACATCTTTGCTTTTACAAATGTGGCGGGGGCGTGAGGACGAGCATGTAGGTAGTAAAACACAAGAGAGAGTTAGTGAAAGGTTTCTTAGACCAAGGAATGTGATTTTGATCACTGATCTCTCTAGGATGGATACCGAAAGTCATGGTACTGAGCTTGGATGTCATTCAGACATTTCAGGCACCTGTCTGGGTGACAATGCCTTGGAAACATGTTCTGAAGAACGAACTATCTCACAAAATGGAGAGGATTCTGGTAATATCTCATGCAGTTTTGGGGAACGTGGAAGGGAGAGAGTCAGACAAATTTTCCGTGAATGGACAAATAATGGGGCAAAAGACTGTGCGCCTGATATCTCCCGGTTGAAAAGTACTAAACAGTCACAGTGGCTTGGTGAAAATGAACAAGAGCAAGTTCGTGTTACAAGGGAGTGGGTTCATAAGAATAGTCGGCAAATTAATGCTTGTAATAGCAGAAGAGAAGACCAGGCTGCTGAAGCTGGTTCTCAGTTCGAGCTTGTTCATGACAGCCTCTTAATTAACCAGACTGAAGGCCACATTGAGCAAGCTAAGAAGGGCATTAGAAGGTTATGGGGAAGGCAGGTTCTGCTGGATATGCTTAACAAGGCAGAGAGGGAAAGGCAAAGAGAAATTCAGAGGTTGTTGGAGCAACAAACTGTTTCATGCTTTGCTCATCGCAATCGCATACAGGTTAGTTTGCTGTGATCTATACGATTTGTTGCATTTACCTGGTAATCGTTTTTCTCTCCATACGTGTGGAAAGCATCCCCATTGTTTTTTTTTCAGCCAGATTTTAGCATCTTTTATCCTCTAACTTTGGAATATATCTGGCCAATCTGGGGATGCTCTTCCTCAACTAAATGTTATCTTGTAATCACGAGAATAATTTGAGTAAAGCTTATTAAAGGTAGGACAAACACCAATGTCCATTTTTTCCTGACTAATTGAAATATTTTATACTTATTTCTGATGCTGAGAATGAGTTTCCTACCATCAAGTATTCGCAAGCACATGGTTGTATAAGGTTTTATGAATCATGTTGTGATCGCAGTCACCATTTATCACTTGGTTCTTAACTCTTGGTAGCATATATAAAATTAGATCATTTTCTATTGTTCTCATCTGCTACTCACATGGTTATATGACACTTTCTCTTTGTTCTCAGTCTTTACTCAAAAGTAGATTTTTACGAAATAAAAGTGCAATTGAGACTGACAGACCTGTAACATTGACTAAAAGCGAATTAAGTCTGTTGAGACGAAGTCAGACAGTCACTGACTTGAGGTATCACTATCTTTTTTAACTTTATATTTGAATTATCTATCTTTCCTCGTTATAATTATCTGAATTAATTATGTTTTTTTTTGCTATGTAGAATTATTTCTGCTGAAATTTTTTCCATTGTGTCATCAATTCACATTTATTCTCTATTATTAAGTTTGCTTAAAGCGAAACATGGAAATAAAGGAAAATTGTATTAATTTTGGAAAGTCTTAACTATAAAGGTCTATCTCAACCATTTAAATAGAAAAAATAAAATAAAATGACTAAAAGTAAAATATCAATAAAATGTGAAAATAAAAACTAAAACACAATTCATAGGTTGGTTGGGCTTGTTTGGAATTACTGTCCTACATCAATAGGAGCCATGATCTAGCTTTAAGAGATTTAATATGTTCGATGCACTCCAAAGCCATATGTTATAGAGTTTTCGTTGTAAGAAATGTACATTGGAATTGGTTAACAAACTGTTAGTTATCTTTTGACTGCAGTAAATTATTAACATGAATGCTTTTGCACTCAGTTATTGACTATGGTTGGTTCATTTTCTTTTCTTATTCATTCACGTAATGATGATGATAAGATGATAAATGTCAATGTTGATATAGGGAAGGATTTGTCTCTGGACTAGATGATGGTGATAAAGTTAGCAGTGATCATATGGATACCTCGTCTGGTAGTGAAGATGATCATTCTATAACTGTACAAATCCACACGAATAATTTGGACATCCTAGTTGATCTTTGTGAACAATCTTTTCCCATCAATGCTGAGAATCATCATGAAGAAAGTTGCTCTGCTACATTGTCCGATGATCAATTTGATTTGCAAGGAAAAACTTTTGGGAGTGGGTTAAAATATGTTTCTGAATGCGATGAGTTTGTTGAACAGATTTCACAAAATGAGGTAAGAGACTGGCAGTGCCAAGATAATAACCTTGATCTGACTGACAAGGAAGATAATGTTCCTGAAACTGTGGATAGAAGTTTTGAAAACTCTACTATTCGTGATACTTATCATGAAACTTTGCAAATCGAATCCCAAGAACGAACTAACCAACATGATACATTATTTAATGAACAATACGAGCTAAGTAATGAGAAAAATCCTTGTTATGGATTGCTGCATTTAGTAGATAACATTCCTGATGGTAACTGGCAACAAACTTCCACTCTGGTTGAACGCTTCGAGGAGCATAATTTGAGAAATGATCTGCAATATCTTAGTCTTGGATATTATCAAGGGCGTAGCAGAGAAGAGATTGGTAGAACTTACCCAGAAAATATTGCTCACTACGGGTCGCAAGATTCAATGGTCAATGATTATGAAGAAGACACTCGTTTACAAATTGCGGATGAAGTCTGGAATGACAATGACAATTTTCAATCACCTCAGCCAAATTGGTTAGAAGGTGCCTCAAATCAGGAGGCATATCCTGCTGGAAGGTTAGAACCATCTGACTTTTCCAATGATGGTAATGAGTATAGAACAGAAATCAGAGAACTCTTAAGCAGGTACGTTAATGATTAATTCATTGACTTAATTAATTTATTAAGAACGGTGAATTCATATGTTTGAGATTTGTTAATTTTGCAGAAGAAGCGTCTCCAATCTCCTCAATAGTGGTTTCCGTGAAAGTCTTGATAAGTTAATACAATCATATGTAGAAAGGCAAAGTCACGCTGCCAATGACTGGGAGTTTGATGGGATTTCGCCTCGCCCTACATTGGCAGAGCAAGATCTTGATGGGCATGTTGGTGATCAGAATGTCAATCAGATGAATAATGTACGAAATTCTCCTCTTACTTTGTCTTCAACAACAGGACCTTCTCGTAATCCATTTTGGGATCAGGCATCGTGTGATGATAACTGGTCACGGGACGCCATGCATCACCAAATGAGGATTGTGAGTTTCACTACTGTCTATTGGCTCTGGGTTCATCAAATATGAAAAATGTACTTGCGCACATTAATTCTTACGAATACAAATTGTTAATTTTCATTACTTGCATATCTTGTTTTGTTACTGCAGTAGGTTTTTTCTTCAAATGAAACCAAATACATTTGTTTTGCCAAAGCACTGTCCGTGTGATAATTATTGTTGCTCTTTTTTAATTTGAAGCATTTTGTGTCTGTTTGCTTTTTTTTTTTCGCTGGCCGGCTTGAATTTCTTACCTGCTTTTGAAATTGAAACTGTTGATTATTTTTTTCATTGGATGAATTGCGCCCAACTGTTCGGATTGAAACTGGTAGTTTGTAGTCTTAAGTTTCCCTGAATGATTTTACGAATTCATTGTCAGGATAGGGAGATCATTAATGATATGAGGGTTGACATGGCGAGACTACAGCAGAAGATGAGTAATTTGCAAATGATGTTGGAGGCCTGCATGGATATGCAGCTCGAGCTCCAGCGATCATTGAGGCAAGAAGTCTCTGCTGCATTGAATCGTTCAGCTGGCTCACAAGGTTTGCCTTGAATATCATTTCTTCATATTTCTTTTTTCTGTGGAGTGAAATGAATATTGTAATTTCATGCCTTGTTGATTAATTGCAGATTATGCTGAAATAACAGCTAGCTAGCTCGAATTTAAAAAATAATAGTTAATCTTGATCTTCCCATCTTTTCAACTGGTAATCTTATCAATATTTTCCCAAATACGATTATATGTAGGAGAATTGGGAGCTAACCAGTTGTTAATGGTCAGGCAATGTGATAATAGTCGAGCTGCTCATTAGCTTAACAATTATCCAGAGAAAAATTAATAATTAATGCATCATCTGCTTGTTGAATTGGATTTTTGGTCATTCTTGTTGCACATTATGCCAGTGCATTTGGTTGAATGCAGGAACTTTGGAGCACATTACCGCAGACGATGAGACAAAATGGGATCATGTCCGGAGAGGAGTTTGCTGCATATGCCATGATAGCAATATCGATTCTTTACTCTACAGGTAATTCTCAAGATTAGCTACTCAGGTGAACACTTTGATCTTGCTTTTTTTACTTCCTTTGAGTCTGGTTGAAACGACGCAGATGTGGACACATGTGTACATGTTCGAAATGTTCTGCGGGGTTGGTGCAGATGAGGGGAAAATGCCCAATGTGTCATGGATTGGTAGTGGAAATGATCCCTGCTTACTCTCAATAAGGTTATTTGCTGGCCAATTATGATCCGTGGATCCATCTCTTGCTCATTTTGTAGTGCTTGATTGTCATAATCTATGTTTAATTGTTTATTCTCTAATTTACACATGATTACTTGGTCCTCTCCGGCCCTGAATTCACGATGTATGAAGTATGAAACATATTCTATGAGATAAAAAAATTACTTGGTTATTGGAAGAGTAAATATAACCTTATTCTTCTCGAAGATGACGAGAATTATCAGTAAAGTGTTGTCAATATACACTACTTGTGTTTCTCCGCTGAGAACCATTCCACTTTCTTAGCGGTTCCGATCTGACTCGCCTTTACCGGCGACGGTGTCAATTCGCCAGCAGGGTCGACCGGCAAATTGGGCAAGACACTTGGGATGAAAGCCACGTGTCAATGCAATGGGGATGGTACACGTGCTGGCAGAAGGGGATGAGTTTAACACGCTCGTTCTCCTCGTACTCACCGAGGCAAATAGCGCAATCGCTCTGGTACTTGGCGTTCTCTCTGAATGAAAAGATCGGCAGCGATTTTATAATGTAGAGGTCGACTCTTTGAGGCGGAGCAGGCGACGAGGACGGCTGCGTTGGCCGGATGTGGCTCCGGAGACTGCGGCTTTGGCTTCCTAGTCGGCGCATGTAAATGGTAAATAGAGCGAAGAGCAAGAGAAAGGCGAGGATGACCACGACTGTGGCGGTGGTCGATGAGTCGCCCGTTGGGTTTCCGGATATATTTGGAAATTGTGATGGCAAATAATCGTAGGATGAGCTGGAAGCGGAGCTTGGCACTGGCGGAGGAGGGAGAGGCCGGCGAACGGCCGGCGTAATATCCGGCTGGAACTGTAGTTGCTCCATTTCGAGGAGAGAGAAAGAGAGGTGGTGGCAGCTTTGAATATGAAGATAAGATAATATGGGTTGACGTGGCAGACCAGGTGGGTCCCCTAAGATTCCACAACCTACCAGAGAATAATAAGAAGCTATAAATAAATGATTTATTTACAATTTAATACGATATTTTTAAATAAAAACTTGGCAAGCTTTGAAATGCTCGGGTTCAATTGAGCCGGAATTCTTGAAAGAAAACACTAAAAATAATCCCTAAAGCTAAAAAAAGACCGGTCGAGATTATTTAGCATATTATATGATGAGTGTCTAACATTGATGCGAGTACTGGCATTTACACCCAAGCAATGTTTCATAATTGAATGCATCAAACGTTAGCAGAAAGAAGAGGAGAGCAATTAAGAAATCCCAAAGACACCTTTTGTTTTTCAGGTTTATGAACATTAAAACCCATGTGGGTTTTGTAAAGAATGAGCTGGATTTTGATTTTCTTGATCGCTACCCTAATGGCGCCCTTCGGGGAATCCCTTTTCTTCTCTTTGTATGCGGATTCAACACCCGCCTGCTTTCTCCTTCTCCTTCTCCTTCTTCTTCTTCCGTTCTTTCTTCTCCCCTCCCTCCAATTTTCCTCTTCTTTTCTCTGGATACAAGCTCGCCGGAATCGCCGTTCTTCTTCATCCCCACCAGCTGAATTCGTCGGAGCGGCGTGATTGAATGAATGATAATGAAGACCTGAAGGAAATATTTGCTTTTCAGAGAAAGAAAAACTGACCTTGCAGCCGAGTGAACAGAAATGAAAAGGGTCTAAGAGAATTCTCCCGCAAATTTCGCAGGCGCTGTGCGAGGAAGACGAACCAGACCCCCCTTTTCCGCCATTGTTTTTATTCTGTGGCCTCTCGTTTAAGAAGATAACCCTCGCGCTGTTTATGACGTAGGTTTGAATCCCACAAATGTCGAAAACCTTCTGAATATCCTTCGCCCGAACCACGTCTTGGTAAGACGATCTTCTTATCTACACTCGCCCAAGAAAGAAACAAGAGCAAGAAACACTCACACAAAAGCCCGTTTTAGAGACCGAACAAAAAAAAAAGATTTTTTCTTGGAACTCACTTGAATGACTCGGTGATCTTCGTGCCTGGATGATCGGCAATAGAAGCAAAATGCTTTTTTTTTGCAGTCGAGGCAGAACATATTGCATTCTCTACGTGGAGTGGATGGATGAGAAGCGCAGACGGAGAAGAACTTGGAGGATAGCAGAGACTCTATCCATAGCGGCACCTGCATTTTCTTCTCCCAGAATCTGAAACCTAAAAACCCAGAAGGAAAAACCAGGGTGGGGTGCGTTATTTGAACGAAGCTACAAATAAAGAAACATGAGTTTTCCATTTCGTCACCATTTAAAGAGTTATCATCGTCATTCATCAGCCCAATGCTTGGAGAGAGAAAGAGAGAGCATCATAAGAGAGAGAGAGAGAGACGGTTCGACGGTTCAGATCTAGCCAAGGGGACATTTTAGAGTATCTGGATCGTTGGATAAATGAAAAGCCGTATCTTTGTGGTCGGCAAAAAAAGCCTAGCTGGCAAAGCCTCCTTTTGTAAACATAATAAACACACCTCGACGGTTCGTCACAGATTCCTTCTTTCTACTCGTTTTCCATTATCATAATTAATTTTGATTAATTCTATTTAATTATGTTAATTAGTTCAATATGCTATATCTGCTCGAAAGAAATTATCATCCGTAATAATAAATTTACCGACCAAGTGCTTCTATTGAGCTCCCAACCCAGCCTGTGTAGCAGAACAATTGCCCGCTCGTGCCCCGACCATGATAAATATCCTTCATTAGTTGATATAATTAAAATTATGATCGACCAACAGGAGAGAAATCCAGCATTTTTTGTTGGGTTAGGCCCGTGGCAATGATCAAGATCCAGGCTTTCGTTTGCTGGACTATCCTTGTTTTTTTATGGCCCGACTATTGAGCCGTAGAATCACTTCTGAATCGGGGTTTCACAGATCGGTATGCAATTCGCAGGGACGACCATTGCGATTCTTCGAAAAGGGTTTTGGTAATCGCCATTGATCGTGGTTCTGTTTGTCTAGTTTTGAGTGTGATTCCAGATATATAGAGAAGAAGAAGAAGAAATGTTGGTTTTCAAGCGGCTAATACCCAGAACCTGCTCGACCCGAGCTTCGATTTTGAGCTTTCAGTTCATCGAGCGAGAAGAGGAGGGGTTCTTTATTCATCCTTCTCGCAACTTTGCTCAGAGAACCTCCTCTCGCTTCCTCGACATTTACCAGGTAATCAATTTTCTTTAATCTTATCTGCTGGCTGCCAAAAGGGCCCTTACTTTTCGTCAAGTTTTCACCGAAAATCAGTGTTTTCTGGTTTGATCTTGGGTAAAATTTGAAAATATGATTTCGAATGTCTTGTTTTCGGCATTGGCAGTTTGGGAATAAAGCTGCAATTGAGAAAGAACGAGCTCGGCTGTAAGTTTCTTTAAATTTATGGAAATTCATTTTTATTATAAAGTATCCATGAAGAAAACCATATGTTGGGGATTAGCATTGTTAACTCTCTCTGGGCAGTGCAGATGAAATGAACAGAGGGTACTTTGCTGATATGTCGGAGTTTAAGAAACATGGTGGGAAGGTAAAAAAACCCGTCAATTTGTTGTTTAATCTTACAAGACGTCTTTGTACTTTGTTATTAAGACCAGTTAATTGAATTCTGCAGATTGCAATGGCAAACAAGATTATAATTCCTGCTATGGTAGCTCAGAAGTTTCCCAATTTTGAAGTGAGCTACTCTGATGGTAAAATGTCTAAGCTTCCTCCTAGATTTGACGCCAATTCCTCGGAAACTAATGAAGTAGCTTTACCTAGAGCAACTTTGATTTGCCTTTCCTTCAGATCAAGCTCTCAGGTAATCATTTTCTTTTAAAAAAAATACGCGATTGTTTGTCTCTTTTGCAAGTATATTCATATTTTTCATGTTCGTATCGGAAAATTGGAGAGGGAAGTGTTAATTTGCTCATATAAGAGAAAAAACGCCCCAAAGCTTGCATCTTCTTATGTTATAGATTGAGGAAGTTCAGCATTTTTTATTGATACCTATTGATTACTTGTCTTTGAATTTTTTTCAAGAAAATTGGTTGCTCAATTGGATATTTTGTCAATTTGATCAAATAGCTTGAAATTTTCTTCGGCAATGCTGTGTTTTTACCTTATTTTTATGAAACAGGCAATGGTTGAGTCTTGGAGTACACCTTTTCTTAATTCTTTTGCCAATTCTAAAGATGTCCAACTTTATGAGGTATTGTGAATACAAATTTGATTTAGATTTATGAATTTGTCTATAAATAATTGAACTTGTTATATGCAGCCACAAGCTTAATTTCTCTTGAAAATCAATTTACTTTACTTTCTGGCAATCTTAACCTGTTTCCCTCATGCGCGTTTCCTTGTGTCTATCATGTTATCTAATTGTCAATGTACTTTAGATTTATTCACTTTGTTATGCCAGTTGTAAGAGTTGCTTGTCTTTGGTTGGTTAGAAAAGAAAAAGTATGAGACTATTGCTGCAATTTTCCTTCATTCAAAAGAACTATACCGAGTGAAAAAAATCATAAAAATGTTTCAAATATCAATAGAATTTGGTAGCAATTTCGACGATCTTGTCTAATTTCTTCTAACGTCGCATATGAAAAGAAATTCTTGGATATATTGGCTCCGTATTCAATTTTCCTCCAATGTTGTTGTAAGGTTTCGTTCATCGATTCATGGTTATTAAGTTGGAGTCCAATGAAGAGACTCTTGCTTCGGCTAATGAAGAAATCTAATTACGACGAAAAAAGAGCACTTCAGAGGCAGATAGTATATTCGTTCGGAGACAATTATTACTTTCGGAAAGATCTAAAAATACTCAACCTTCTCACCGGGTATGACTTCGATCAACACAGGAATTTTTCATCAAACCTAATTAGATGGTGCTGTTTGTAAAGCGTTGTTTACTTTGTAGGTATGCATATCTCCTAGACAAGTATGGTAGAATAAGATGGCAAGGCTTTGGATTGGCAACTCAAGAGGAATCACCATCCCTTATTTCTTGCGCGTCATTGCTTTTGGAAGAGAATTAAACCATAAATCGACACCAGATTTGGTCGTTTTAGCGGGAAGGTCGATGCATTTCAGCCTAAAATTAGAGATTGACTTGGCTAGAGAGAGTCCACTCATTTTTCTCAGGCTTTAATATACTTTTATAGAGCTTGATTATTACATAAATTTTCAAATAAGTTAAATGGATAAATCCTTTTTTTCACATATTTCTTGCCTGGACTTGAAGCATCGACTAGAGTAAGATTTGCAGGGTACTGATAAAAGGTACACTTGTAAAGCGTCCATAGCCAACTATCTGAAGAAGTATAGCCATTGAGAACTTTCATTGAACTCTCATTTGGTGTACACAAAAGGGTGGTTTACAGTGCTGCTAAAAGATAAATCAGTAATCAGAAAGAATAAATGAGTTGCAGGCATTCAAACAACCATGGCAGGGCAGAGAAAGCATATTAATGTCTTCACACGTCTTAGAAAATGGAGTTTCAAGCGTTTTCTATTACTGCTACGAAAAATGGGGACGTGATGAAGAATGATATATGTACAAATAATGCTAAGATTCTTAAAGAAACAAGCAAGAATTGTTATTGCATTGTTAAAGAAATGACTGTTTGTTAATGCAGTTCGGCTCAAACTTTTGCCTAGGTCGCGAACCAAGGACGCAATTTGAAATTCTCTTACTCCTCGATCTCCAGCAAAATAGACTGACTTATGGGTGTCAATCAAACCTTTCAGTTTGACTCATTGTTTTAAGATTGTTTCAAGTTGTCACACAAATAATGTAAAACGAGTTACACAATTTGAGCATTCAAAATATCACTCACAAGAGTAAATCTTAAATGAAAGCACAATAGAGAGATCTTGAAAAAAATTCGGCAGCATTTTTTCTCTCTAAAAAATTAGGTAGTTTCAAAATGCTTTAAGTTTTCCATTTATCGAATTTGTGGCCCGCCATGTTTCGGTCGACCTAAATGTCCACGGTCGAACACTTTATTCGTTTGAATCTGAAACTAGTCATTGGACTTGTATTTCGGTCTACCTAAATGTCCACGGTCAAACACTTTCTTCGTTTGAATATGAAACTAGTCATTGGACTTGTATTTAGCTTCTAGTCGACCATATTTGAATTCTGATCAACTCTTCTAGCGACTTCATTTTTCTGATTTTGTACGGGCCAATTCTAGTCAACCAAGACTAAAAGATTGGTCGACCATTTTAGAGAGCCTAAGCCCAAATCTCAAAGCCATAAGCCATAAATCCTAAGTCCAAAGTCATAAGATTTAAGTCTTAAGCTCCAACCCCCAAGCCCCAATCTCCAAGCCTAATTCCTTAGCCCTAAGTTGTCATCCCTAAGTTGTCAGCCCTAAGACTTAAAGGCCTAAGCATTAAGCCAATAACTCATAAGTCTTAAGCTCTAAATCCTAAGACTCAAGCTTTAAACCTAAAGTCTTACGTCGTAAGTTATATGTCCCAAGCACTAATTCCTGATCCTTAGACCCTAAGCATTAAATCTAAAATGGCAAAATGGAAATTTTTCGGTCTTAGAAAGCAACGATTTTGCATTTTGCACTTCAAAGATTTCAGTCGACCTATACTTGATAAATTTATAGTTTTTATAATATGGTTTAAATATACTTAACACAATCATTAGACATTTAAAATACCCTACTTCAAGGGTATTTTAAAAAATATATATAACTCAACTCGAATTGCACAATAAAGATAATCATCATAAAAAAAATATTGAAACATAAAAATTATCATTAAAATAAATTAATTAAGTGTAATAAAACACAAAACTTAACAACAACGACCAACATTACAACGTCTCTATTGGAACACAATTTATTTTAAACCAATGAGTGAGTCAGGTCACTGTGGTTGATCTTCCTAGATAAGCATCAAATTTACTTTTGTCTCTTGAGATGGTGAGCAATCTAATTCCATCTTTCTATGTGGTTTGGCAGAATTGGTCCATGAGTTGATCAATACAGTCACCTATGTATGTGACGGATTTTGTAATACCTCGTATGAGCTAGTTTTAAATAAATAAAAAGAGACAAATATTATTTTTAAATGATTTATTCACTACATGCATTATAATAGTTAAATATGAATGCACTATGCATAAATATCTTACGAGTTAGTGATTCACCATCTCGCTTCTCCCAAATTCTAAGTGTTGGTTGCTAATCGCGTACGAGGTAGGACATTTATGGAGGATTGTTTTGTTATTTTCATTTTTATATTTTGGTAAAAACATAAACTTTTCAGATTCTTTTATTTCATTTGTATTGTAATAAGATTTATTATTATGCTATGATTTGTAAACATTTTAGTTACAAGTGGAATATTAATAAATTTTTGGACTTTTCAATAAATGTTTAAGCCTTTGGGTCAGATTCCAGATCTACATTGGTAGATTTTGGTTGTTTGACCTAACATTTCTGTAACGCCCCAACTTCGATTCTTGACAATCATCGTATTGCATTTTTCCGTCTGGTTTTACTTGGTTTTTTTGTTCGGGTCGTAGACTTATGGAGCCTTTGAGAGCCTATCCCCAAACCCTTGTCTAAGAGAAAGCATTTTCAAGAAAATAAAGGAGAAAGTGGAGAGAGACCGTGGAAATCAAGTACGACGCGACTAAGTATTTTAAGCCATGTAAAAATGAAATCTATGTACGTCCATGTCAACCATTGAATATTTGCTATTAACTTGGGTGTAAGTTAATTTTTTTCGTTTCTATTTGGTTTGATAATCAAAATGTTGCTACTAATGCAATGTGCAAAGGATTTGCATCACCCTAATTCGAACCAAATAGTGTTTCAGTTTACAGAACTCATTCGTTGGTTTTAGCTCCCCTTCTGACCTATAGAGAAGTAGGTTGTGCTGCACATCTTCAGCTACTTTCTTGTAGACGTTAGCATAAGTATAAAATGCTCATAGTTCATCTTCCATCTTCCTTTCATATTGTTTTTTATTCTCCCTCTCCGGTTACACCATTTAACCCATCACTGACCTTTGGTCAATTCTTCTTGCTTTTTTCCTCATTTTTTTAATTTTTTTCATGATAGTTAAAGTTATTATATGTTACTGGGATAACACTCGTAGATTCTTTTATTGGAAAGCATATTTTAGGAAAAAGAATTAGAAATTCATTTCCTTTAATATTATTTTTCAATTATCGATATTATTACCTTAATTATAGATTATTTAGGTTAAGTTTCTATTTTCAAGTATTTCCTAATTCAAATTAGGTAGTTTTCTATTTTCAAATATTTCTTAATTCAATTTAAGTAATTGTGTAACTTATTTAATAGGCATCAACCCTAAGGAGAATGACATCAATATTCAATCAAGTTATTAGTCTTTGTCTTCTTTTCTTCTCTTTTCTCTCAACTCTCTATGTGGTCTCCTCCATGACAGGGAGATGGGTTGTTACTCGATCCAGGGATAAATCTTTAGAAGAAGATCATATCAAATTGGTATCAGAGTCAAGCCCCTCATCTGAAGCCGATTCCAACCTCCAAGAACAACCTCAAATTCCAAACGAAAGATTGCCAGACATGATATGGATGACCCAAACATATTTTTTGGAAATTCTTTCACTTAACAAGTTTGCTCATTTTGTAGGTCATGTTTTCCTTCAAGATTTTAAATGTCAAAACTGATTCATCAATGGAAGAGTGGAATTTATGTTCTCAAGGTCGAGAAGTGCGTCCTATGGCAAACCACCCGAGCCCTGATGGCCTTTTTTTGAATGTGTCGGCTTTTTTCCTCCTGAGCAACACATTTTGGAGAGCCTTTGGAGGATGAGTTGGCATCACGCCACGTGACTAAGTGCTGAGCTTGAAGAGGGGAAGAATGTTTCCCTTGGACAATTAAAATGTAACACTTAGTTTTAGGGTTTATATTTTGCATAAAACTTTATAGTTGTTTGAATTTTGTGCATGGCCATGTGAGACCATTTTTGGGCGCCAACTTGGCTGCCTTTTTGGTAGAGAGGGGCCACATGCTAGTGGTCCAAGCAACAAAGCATGGTGACCACATTTGGATCCTGCACAATCAGACCTTTGAAGCTTGCTTGGCCTATTTGACGATCTTCCCGGCTCTAAATCAAGACAACGTCTTCACATGAAATGTGGCCAATCTCTCAAGGTTTCCAAAGTGTGGTCAAACGTTCAAATTGGACACTGTTTGCTTCACCAAACGATGCAATCCCAGAGAGCCTATTTCCAAGAAGAGCCTTACCCGGAAAGAACATTTTCCCCATTTTGAAGTCCACAAACCTCAAGACATTGGTCCAAGCCCAATTCCAAGGGATAAAGACGCCTTACTCTCAACCTTTTGAATGTGTTTGCTTTTGTTTCAGCTTTTACAAACTTTCTTTTAGGATTAGGGTTTTGAAGATGGGTTTCCCATGGGTTTCATGGGTAAACCGTGGGTTTCATGAGTTTTATCTTTGTAGCTTGCTTCTCTCTCTTCACTTGGATGGCTGATGATCTCCAAGGTGAACGTTTGAGACAAGCTTTGGGGCCATTGTACTTTGTCCGTCCAAATCAGGTAGGTTTTAGGTGGTGGTCCTTCCCCTTGCCTTTTGTGTTTTGTGCCAAATCCAGTAGGTTGTGTTTTGACCATCCGATTGGCCTCTCTCTCTCAGATTTTGAGGGATTTTTAAGTCCTCTTTGGAGGCATTTTTTAGGTGTTTTTTTTTTAATGAAAATCGTGCTTCTTGCATAATTCCTTGGCTGTGTTTTTCGGCACCCAAGACTCGGCCCTCCAGTGACTAATATCCGACGACTTTAGAGAGTTCTCTCCATGGTGTTGGCTTCCCTTCCAAGCTAAGGTTAGCTAAGTTGTGCTGCATATCTCCAGCCACGCCCCGTGGTCACTAGGGTGAGTGTGCAATCCATAAGCTCTTCCTCCATCTTGGTTCTTTTCCACTTTTCCGGCAAGCTCTGAGCAGTCCCCACTGCCCTCTGCATAACATCTGATTCTCTTGAGCTTTAACCCTCATTTTTGGTGGATAAACTTTTCTTTCATCCCTCAACAAACCCTTAAAATTTCAGCTCCAAACTATATATGCAACTTGAGAAACGCCTCTTCTAACTTCACCCATTTTCTTGAGTTTTCGGGTTTACCCTCTTCAACCGAGAGTAGGTGATCTTTTCTTCCTCCACCTACTTTGAAACCTATCACAGACCTTCAACGGATGTTGCATCTAATGCAAGCCAACCATGAGACTCTGATCCTCGAACTACGTGACCTCCGATTGACTAGTAGCAGCAAATCCTTGACTTTCGGCCAACATGCCACCAATGCACCAGCTCTGCCACGAAATGACACCGGAGACAACCGAACCGCACCTACCAATATCGGCGTCGTACTCGAACACTCCAAACCAATCGCATCGACTGCGGAACGGAAAACGACCAACAATGGCGGCCTTGCGTTTCGCGATCACACTGCACCATACACCTTAGCCGAATCACTAGTTCGCACGAGCTTTACTAGGAACGATCTCTCTGCTTCCAACCGCACGACACCACATCACGATGGTGTCCTACCGACAAACAATCAGTCGACGTCATTCAACAATGGAGTTCTACTGGTTTGCAACAATGCCCCTCCATGGGCGGCCACCAAGGTAATATCGCTGGTTTTCAATGAGACGGGCATTGTTCTGATTACACCATTCTTTGTCGGTAATCAACAATTCTGTTCCACCACGGACTCAAGGCAGCACAACAATTTTGACTTACGGGGTGGCATCCCCACCGCCACCATGCGTCCACAGGGCCACCATCTTCCCACACCATCTATAGGCCCAACGGTATATCCATCCAATGGAGAACATCGTCAAAACCACAAAATCATGACTGGTACAGATATTCAATCAGGTCTACCGATAACCGACCCTGATACAACAAGCCCCTATGTTACGTACTCAGGCGATGGTACGCGACCTGTGATACGAGCACGTCTGGAATTCCCATGTTATGATGGCACCTCGGATGCCCGTCGATGGTTAGCTCGTTGCGAGAATTACTTTCTGAGTCAGAGTATTCTGCCACATTGCTGGGTAGGCCTCGTAGCTTTCCATTTGTAGGCAGAAGCAGATAATTGGTTTGTGCAATTTCGCGAAGGAGAACTTGATCTATCATGGTCTCACCTTAAGGACTCTTGTATCGAGCGTTTCGGGCCCACAAGCCGGAAAAATGCCTTAGGAGACCTAATCGATCTGAAGCAAACAAGGTCAGTAGCCCAATATCAAACACAGTTCAAAGCCTTGTTTACTAGAGCCCTATCAAATTCTAAGGAGCACACAGTGGATCTATTCACGGCTGGCCTAATAGAATATTTACGAGTCGAAGTGGCATTACAGAATCCTCCAACACTCGAACGAGCGATGGCCTTGGCACAGGCATTCGAAAGCCGCACCACCTTATCCTCTAGTCAGTCACAACGTCAATTTTTGCGGGGCACTGGATATCAGCCACAGCTTGCGACCAATCCTTCCAACAATAACTCACTCAAACCAACAGGACCACCAATCACCAAGTGCATTTCACGTGCAGAGATGACTGATCGTCGTGCTCGGCTGGGGCCTTTGTTATAATTGTGATGAACCTTACTCACGCGGTCATGTTTGTAAGTCCTTCCAACAATAACTCAGTCAAACCAACAGGACCACCAATCACCAAGTGCATTTCACGTGCAGAGATGATTGATCGTCGTGCTCGGCCGGGGCCTTTGCTATAATTGTGATGAACCTTACTCACGCGGTCATCTTTGTAAGCGGCTGTGCATGTTCTTCTACGATGAGGAAGCTGACCAGGAGGCGGAGCTTGACGATGATTCAATGGAGTGTGAGCCCCACGAGCCTACTATATCTCTTAATGCCATATCCGGATCCACATAAGCATCGATCTTGACACTAGCTTCTACTTTTGCGTCCCAAGTGCTCCGTAGCCTTGCTGACACAGGCAGTACTCATAACTTTCTTAGCATTTGCGCCGCTCTCGTTTGGGCCTTCATCCAGAGTGAGGTGCAGGCATCTCCGTGTCGGTTGCAAACGGCGAGCGTGTTCGTTGTGTGGGGGCATGCCGCAATGTTCCTTTTTTTAACTCGGGTATTTCCTTTGCAGCGGATTTCTTTGTGATACCATTATTTTGTCTTGACGCAGTGCTAGGAGTCCAATGACTACAAACATTAGGATCGGTAACATGAGACTTTAATACTCTCACGTTGCAGTTTACCAAACAGGGCCGTCACATGACACTATCAGCCCTACCGCCGGACCCAGTAACGAGGCTATCAGCCATCTCTAGCAGTGCCGCCGCTAACTCTCTCTCTGTTATCCTTCAGGATTTCGAGGATCTTTTTACCGAGCCGAGTGGGCTTCTACCCATTAGGACCTGCGATCATCAGATTTTTCTCACCCAGGGCTCTGATCGAGTTGTCGTCTGACCATACTACTATCCTCACCTCCAAAAGGATGAGATCAAACTGCAGTGCTCGCTCATGCTTCGACAGGGTATTATACGCCCCAGCCGCTCGCCATTTTCCTCTCCAGTCTTACTTGTGCGCAAACAAGATCAATCTTGCCGTTTTTGTGTTGACTACTGAGAACTCAACTCACGGGACCATTAAGGATAAGTTCCCTATATCGGTTGTTGACGAGCTCCTCGATGAACTACATGGGGCTACTATTTTCACGAAACTTGACCTTCGTGCAGGATATCATCAGGTTCGAATGGACCTTGCAGATGTTGAGAAGACAGCTTTTTGAACACACCATGGTCATTTTGACTTTCTGGTCATGCCATTCGGTCTTGCGAACGCCCCATCCACTGTTCAGGCCCTCATGAATGAGGTTTTCACAGAACATTTGAGGCGTTTTGTGCTGATTTTCTTTGACGACATATTTATTTATAGCCAGCATCAGGATGACCACCTGCGCCATCTTTGCATCGTCTTTGGACTCCTTCGGCAGCATCACCTTGTTCTCAAACGGTCTAAATGTGCCTTCGGAACTCCCAAGTTGCCTACTTGGGCCATTTGGTCTCTGCGGCAGGTGTCTCTGTTGACCCTACCAAAATCATCAGTGTCTCTGCCCGGCCGACACCAATGTCTGTTACCGCCTTACGCGGCTTTTTGGGCCTAGCCGGCTATTATATGAAGTTCATCTGTGATTATGGTCTCACTGTCAACCCGCTCACTTCACTTCTCTATCGAGGTAATTTTTCCTGGTCCGACAAGGCTCAGCGGGCTTTTGATGACTTAAAAGCTGTCATTTCCAATGCTCTGGTATTACGCATGCCAGATTTCACGGCCGCCTTTGTGGTCGAGTACGACACTTCAAGCATTGGCATTGATGCCGTATTACAACAAGAGGGCCATCCAGTGGCATATTTCAGTCGCTCCCTTGCGGCCCGTCACTTGAAGCTCACGACATTTGAGCGGGAACTCATTGGCTTGGCTCAAGCTATCCGTCATTGGCGCCTGTATCTTTGGGGTAGGAGATTTACAGTCCGCACCGATCACTACAGTCTAAAGTTCCACCTTGGCCAGAAAATAACCTCCTCACCTCAGCAACACTGGATCAATAAGCTGCTAGGATATGATTTCACGGTAGAATACCGACCTGGGCGCTTAAACACTGCCGCAGATGCTCTGTCCCGTCGCGATGACTTAGCTCCCCAACTTTTAGTCATATCTTGACCGCAATCCTCCGTTCTAGAGGACATTCGCCGTGATACGGCCTCCTCAACAGCCACTACTCTTTTAATTCAGCGTATCTCAGCGGGTGAGCTATCTCCAGCCTGGACAATCTTCGACGGTCTCCCCTACTACAAACAATGATTATACGTTCAACCCGACTCCCAACTGGTTCGTGCTATTTTGTCCGACATTCATGATTCGCGTCATGATGGGGGTTCATAAGACTCTCGCCCCCATTCGTGCAGATTTCTACTGGCCCGGTCTCCGTAACGCAGTTGCAACTTACATCTCGTATTGTGTCGTCTGTCAGCGCCACAAGTCTGAACACCTCCAGCCAGCAGGCCTCTTACAGCCTCTCGCCCTACCAGACACTGTTTGGGCTGACGTTTCTATGGACTTTGTTGATGCATTACCTAAAGTTGACAGTAAATCAGTAGTTTTAGTGGTGGTAGACCGTTTTTCCAAATATGCTCATTTCATTGTCATGTCACATCCATACTCTGCTACAAGTGTAGCTAAACTATTTTTTGATGGCATTGTGCGGCTTCATGGCATCCCAAAATCAATTCGTGACAAACTTACCCAAGCTCAGGCTCGCATGAAGTCACACTATGATAAATCTCACCTCGATGTGTTTTTCAGATCAACGACTGGGTATGGCTGCGCCTCCATCCATTTCGATGACGTACATTGCCCAAGTCATCCCTCCACACGCTCCTTCCGAAGTTTTACGGACCGTTCTAGGTCCTTAGTCGGGTTGGAGATGTTGCCTACAAACTTCAGTTACCAGACAATTGTCGTATCCATGACATGTTCCACGTTAGCTTGCTGAAACCATTTAAAGGTATCAAACCTCCGTCTGCAGCTTCCATTCCTTTGATCCAGGAAGGGCGCGCCATTCTTAAGCCTTCGAGGATACTGCGCATACAACTCAATTGGGGCAAATGAGAGTTACTTGTGCAGTGGGCAGGATTATCATCAGATGAAGCTACTTGGGAAGAACTCCATGTGTTTCGCGAAGAGTTTCTTTCATTCGAGCTTGAGGACAAGCTCTTTGTTGAGGAGGGGAGTAATGTTAGTGACATAACACCCGTCGATTCTTTTATTGGAAAGCAATATTTTAGGAAAAAGAATTAGAAATTCATTTCTTTTAATATCATTTTCCAATTATCGATATTATTACCTTAATTATAGATTATGTTTAATTTAGGTTAAGTTTCATATTTTCAAGTATTTCCTAATTCAAATTAGGTAGTTTCCTATTTTCAAATATTTTCTAATTTAATTTAAGTAATTGTGTAGTCTATTTAATAGGCATCAACCCTAAGAGGAATGACATCAATATTTTGTCTTCTTTTCTTCTTTTTTCTCGCAACTCTCGACGTGGCTCTCTCCATGATATGGAGATGAGTTGTTACCTGATCCAGAGATAAATCTTTGAAAAAAGATCGTATCATTATACTAGACACATTTTGTGAGTGATAGCCACCGATTTCACTGGAATACCTTATGTGTAGCCACAATTGTGAGTGTTTATAGTTACCTCTCAAAAGTGTCATTTCTGGAGAAATCGAGAATTGCTCACCTTTCGAAGACCAAAAGTCACTCAGAACTATTTTCTGATTTACTCGTGCCTTTTCCATTAAACTCAAGCCTTTCTCTTCCAAATTTCAACCTCTAACTGGTTGATAAATGCAAGTTATGATTGTTTCACTGAAACTCCTAAAATTAATCCGGGACCACTTTTACCTTTTTGTATTTCGGCCAATAATTTTCTTTTATTTAATGTTCTGTCCTCTTTGTTCCATTTGATCTGAAAACTCAAGGTTTTCTTCTTAACTCTTTCATTAAAAAGTCCTAAAAATTCTAGCCCAAAATTGTTATCCAACCCGTCAATTTGAACCCCACAAATAGAGCCCCAAAATTATTTTCTCTCGAAACCATTCTAGCATCTTACCCGATTCACTTGCCTTTGAACCAATCCAATTTTTTGAGCATGTCATACTGACAGTATGATGGAATTGCTTGATATAGTTACAAAATTGGCTGATTAGCTGTTTAATCATGTTGCTTCTCTATGCAGATGCTTACTCTTTTATTAAGAGGGTAGTTATATAAATAGGATTTGTACTAATACCATTATGTAATTTCTGGTGTATGCTATGCATGCTTCCATTTTATACATACAAGTAAACTAATGGACCTAATATGCATGGTTAAGAATTGTAATCTGCATATGCTTAGATGCTCAAGATTGATGAGAGTTCATCTTTTTACTGAGAAGAGAACTGATAAGAGGTAGGAGAACAGGATTAGTCAGTGCAGAATTGAAGTACTTCTCATCAAAATTTCTGCAATAAACTCAAGTTCTTGGGGACATTTTTATGTCTCTTATTCCACTCACTTCTTTATTTTTTTCCTCCTAAAAAGAAAATATTCTTATTCAAAGTCTCCTGTCATGGCTGTGATGGTAGCTGTTAACAAGCTTCACTTCATCCTACTCTGTCCTCTGCTGTTAGTTCTCTGCCCGGAATTCACAACTGGAGATTTATCTTCTCAGACATTTTAACGATATCGGAGTAAATCCGATCACCTCCGAGTTCTTCGGCTGTTGCTCCAGTAGCCACCCTGAGAATGTCTTCAATGAGAGCAACGTTTCCCATTATATCAACATGGGCACCACTCTTCAGCCCTCTCCCCTCGAGCAGACTCGCCGGAGGCTTGTGCCTGTACTCCCTCACTATGCTCCGAAGGCCGGCTGGGTTGAATCTAGTCTTTCCTCTCCACCCTTTTGCACACATGAAACCGGCGCTCATCGCTGGGACACTCTCATCCCCATCTACAAAATACACTCCACTTTTCAAATTGCTGTCTTCTTTTCCATTTGCTGCAATATCAATCCTGAATGGAATGCTTTTGTACTTATCGGATGATGACGTCTTGTAGACGTATGATCTTTCCGTGGGAATCCCCACTCCGTATAAACAATACATCTCTATTTCTGGAGCATTTGGTAACCTGGTGTATTATATCAGATCCATGAGCATTGATGAGTTAAGTTTCTCTGATAGATAATTGAAATCTAAAATGCATTTCACCAGTTTTCAAAGTACTTACTTTGTCTCTAGAGGATTGGACCAGTATTTGTAATGCTCATATTTAGGATCTTCGAGATCCTCCGCTATTCCATGGGAGAATCGGGACTCTGCTCGCTCCATCATCTTCGGTGCAACAAAGCGAAGTAGATCGAAAATGGTGTCGATGGTGTAGGTACTTGCCAATTTATGCACGTTTTCTCGGCTTGTTCCGTCGTGTTCTCCCCACGTCTCTCCTAAATCTAGTTCGGATAATTGGGAAGAAGGCAATCTTGATGCTTCCTTGCTAAATGATACTATTCTTCCATATTTCACTGGCTCTCTTACTGGAAATCTTTGTTTTCCATCACTGTTGTTGAAGCAACTATCAGTTCCCTTTGAAGATTGGGATGTTTTCTTTGCCCACTCATACTCACTATCTTCTTCAGGAGACCAATCCAAGTTTCCCCAGATTGTCTCACCGCCTTTCGGCAGCAGTGAGATGATGGAATCCCAAGTTCTTCCAACACGCAACATGTGCTCTAGTGTCTGAAGACCGAGAATTTCAGAATCCAGAACTCCGGGAGCCATGGCCCTACAAAATCGAAAACGGCAGATTGGTATTTATCTTTCTCTTACAAAATTGACTAGTATTCAGAATATGATTTGATAAACCCAATGAAATATTGATTGCAATGAAGCAGAATCTGAAGAAAGAAACACAATGGATCGAAAACGGCAGTTTGGTATTCATCTTTATGAACTGATAATCATGAAAAGGCGATCATTTAATGGCAGAAAAAGGAGGACAAACCTGACGAAGGCAACGTCCTTGCCTTCTGCAGAAATTATGCTGCTGACAGCCTTAGGAACTCCGAGGAAAGCAGGGCCAATGTTCATGATTGCTTTGATGTGTTTATCACACCAACCAGAACCTCCACCGCCTCCCATGGGAGAAGGAGCTTCGACCCATTTCATGAAATGCAGAAAATAAAGAACCCCCATTGAATGAGGTACAACCACCACTTTCTTGTTGCCATTGCTTATAAACATCAGTTCAATTTTGCTCTTCAATCTGCTTAGAGCTTGATCTCTAACCTGACAGGGAGAAAAAGGGGTTTAATTATCTGGTTTACATCAGAAGAAAGAGTGAATCAAGAGGGTCTAGCTCAAAACCTGTGTGTTTTGGAAAGAAAGCCTCCAGTCATAAGCAGCCATGTGTAAGTTCTTCCCTTCGTACCCAATTTTGGCCAAATTTTCAATGAGAACTGCCCAGACGAAGTAGCCATGGGCGAAGTAATCGGCGGCGACAAGGCCTGGAACTGCTCGGACTCGAATGCCTGGTGGGTCCAGCCCTGTTTCATTGTGCAGAGATAGATGCTCCAACAAACATAGTGGTCTGTAAGTTCAAAAGACAATTTGTCAAATACATTGTAAACGTGATTTTGAAAAGTTTGAAAAGTTTCGGAAATTTGATAACCTTTTGAAGATTTCAGTGAAGCTACCACCCCATAGACGCTTCCTGAAGAGGTCTTCTGCGCAGGGCCTTCCTTCCCAGAGCTCTAATCCGCCGGTGACAATGCCGGGGACTAAAACTACAGGGTGACCGGCAGTCAGTCCTTCACGCTTCAATGTAGCTCCGGGAGACTCCGAGACCTGAAATCCCAGCAATGTCGCCGGCAAAGAATGAAAAATAAACAGCAGAATCCACCACATTGTGCACATGTAGCCGATGACCCAACAACAGCAATCTAATCGCCTCCATTCTCTGCTATGCTGCTTGTTCTTCCTCTCCTTCTGATGTTTCTTCTTCTCCAGGTGAAGCTCCCCGTTTGGATCAATAGCCCGGTCGTTTTTCTCGGTTTTCGGGGCGGACTCAAAGGACTGGAATCCCATTGAAGAACACTTCACGGGCTCCACATAGTAAAGCTTGCGAAATCGAAGAATGGAAGCCATAGCTGCTTGGTCGAGAATTCAGCCAAATGAGCAACGGAGGCGACGACCCTGACGATGCAGCTGAATTGGGATAGAGAGAGCCTTGGGGTGGTGAATATACAGCTGATTTGGGTTATGGGCTTAAAGAGCTGTCACAGAAGGTGAGACCACGTGGTGGGACGATGAAGAAATTACGAACAGAACCGAAAAAAATGGATGCAAAAATACAGCAGGAGGTGGAAAAAAGCAGCTTCTGTTTCAACGACACTGACGATGAGAATCCAAAAACGCACAGCTAGCTCAGTCTGGTTTGTAAAAATGACACATGGCTTAGTCTCTGCATGGAAATTTTACCGCCTGTCGCCATTTTCGTCCCCAAGCGGACGCTTTTTTCGTCGCTTCTCTCTCCGCCCCTCTCTCTCTAACGAGAAGAAAAATGAAAAAGAACTTTAGGGGCTCCGCTGAATGGGATGAGATACAGAAATGGTGAAGTTCCGAGGTGGGCTGTGCTTTAACTCGGGAAATAGAGAGAGAATTCCAGTGGAGAGATATGCCCACGTTCGCAGTCCACCATTTATAGAGAGAGGAGAGAGAAAGCGAGGAAGGGAACGTTGGAGGGATATTGCAGTAAAAGGGTAATGATGAGGAACAGCACACACTACAAAAAACACAGAAACCCAGATTGTCTCATTGACTAAATAGCAGAGGGAGATGAAGAGAAGAAATGCTTGGACTGGGTATATAGAACGAAAATGGTGTGGGAGATATGATAATGTATGTAGGGGTGCCCATTATCGGGTGCGGGTCGGGCTGGCAAAAAAATTGACCCGACCCGAACCCGTTAATATTTTTCCCGGTGACCCGTTCGGGTTCAGCGGCTTAGACAACCCGAACCCGACCCAAAACATGGCGGTTGGCGGGTTGGCGGGTCGGGTTGGCGGGTATGAAGTATACAAAAAATAATAGCCTTAAAAATCAATCTAGAATAATATTTGACATCAATTACACATAAAAATGTAAAATAATCCATCGAATAAACATTGAAAATGAACTAAACATTCAATGCAATTCATAGAATAATAGCCTTAAAAATCAATCTAGAATAATATTTGACATCAATTACAACAAACTAGTAAATAAGTTTTAATCAATAATCGTCATAAGGTCTTCGGGATCGATGTCAATCCGTGCTTCGTTATCTGCAATTTCTGAAATAAAAAATACATGAAAGTCACAATTAATATGTTTAATGAATTATGTATTATATGATATTGAGTCAGTGAAGTGACAATACCTTCTTCTATGGTTTCAAAATTTTCTACGGGTTCGAACAAAGTTGGAGTAATAGAACGAATCCAACTTTGTGTGCATATAAGAGCTTCAACGGTCTTCGGTAATAAGGATGTTCGAAATGGGTCAACAATTCGCCCTCCACAACTGAAAGCTGATTCTGAAGCGACGGTCGAAATTGGAATTATCAACACATCTTTTGCTATTTGACTCAAAATTGGATACTTAAGGGCGTTCAACTTCCACCAAGTCAAAATGTCTATCTTGTTAAGATATTGTTCTTGTTTCTCACTCAAGTATTCATCCAATTCCGACATATTGGTGTCAGTCTCATAATCAATTGAATTGTCCAAAAAATTTTGCAAGAGAATATCCGTGGTAGTTGAAGGATTTCCTACATCGTCATTGGATTGACTTGATACGTCTAAACTCGAATCTCCCTTATACTCCATATATAATCGTTGAACAACATTTTCAATTTCTTCCATAAGTTCAGAAGCTCGATCGTTACCAAACAAAATGCCTATACAATGTTTCAACATCTTTGCTTTGCACCTAGGGTCAAGGAGCATAGCTACAAATACGAGAGAATTGATCTTATTAAAACCGCCCCAATACTTATCAAATTTATTCTGCATCCCAATAGCCATTTGTCTCAACAACTCATTATCACCCTCAACATACTTTTGAATACTTAACTTCAATTTACAAACCTCACGAATATACATATTAGAGGTTATGTGCATCGAACCTGAAACTGTGACCGTTGCATCGTAAAACAATTTCAAAAACTTACAAAATTCCCGAATGTTTCTCCAATCTTCATCCGTCGGAGGTCCTTCTTCTCCCAAATACGACAAGAAATGGCTATCAAAGTCTTCAAGTTTTTCAAATGCTTTTGCATACTTTTCAGCATTCTCCAACATCAAATACATCGAGTTCCATCGAGTAGGCACATCTAGTGTTACATTTCCTTTGAATGTAATTTTCATGAGATCAATGCAAGTCTTAAAATTTTGCAATCGTCCTGGTGATGATTTGACAAATTTTACGGCCTTTTGAACTCGACCAATTGAAACTTGATGCTCTTTCAACCCATCATTGACAATTAAGTTAACAATATGAGCAAAACATCTTATGTGAATGTATGCTCCATCTAAAACTAAACCTTCCCATTGTCTCAAACTCTTCACTACGTATGAGATAGCAACGTCATTCGATGCAGCATTGTCAACCGTGATAGTTAAAACATGGTTGATTCCCCAATCAACCAAACATATCTCCAGTAACTTTCCAATTGTTTCCCCTTTGTGATTGTCAATCGGACGAAAATTTAAAATTTTCTTGTGTAATTTCCAATCTCCATCAACAAAATGTCCAGTCAAAACAATATAATTTATATTCTGAACCGACGTCCAAGTGTCAGTAGTTAAACAAACTCTTTGCTTACTTTTTTTGAAGTAATTCATCAATTGACTTTTTTCGTTGTTGTATATTGCCTTGATATCTCTCGTAATCGTGTTTCGGGAAGGCACATCGAAAGTAGGTTGAAAATATGCACAAAATTTTTTGAAACCTTGCCACTCTACCATTCTCATGGGCAATTCATCTGTGATTAACATTTCTGCAAGAACCTTCCGTCCGCCTCCTTGAGTGAAAGTTGAAACGCTCGAATTGGAACATTCTCCCTCTTTCTTTGTAAATGGTAATTTCCTTTGTTTGTGATCTAGGCTACTCAAATATCTTTTGCACGTGATCAAATGCCTTGACATATTGGATGTACCAATTCTCTTCGTATGACAAGCATATGGTTGACCACAATAGTTGCACTTGGCCTTAGGATCTTCGGGATCACTATCTTCGACCAATGTAAAGTGTTGCCAAACATCCGATCTCAACATTCTTTTCTTTCCACTATTATTGGTCTCGCTAGACATACTTTCCATTCAAATATTTCTTGTGCACCTGAAAAAGATTATAAGAGCCGATGACTATATTTATTTGAGAATTCCAATTGACAATAAATTTACACTCGAACTTAACAAAATTAGAGAAACTTAACATATTCCGATTTTATGGTTATGTTTCTTTGCTGCCACTGCCAGTATGTTCAGATCTTAGGAAACAACAAAACTATGCAATTTTTACAATGAAACATAAGGCCAGATTCGGTTAAACCACAAAAACAAAAAACTAAATTAGACAGCAGCTATGACATGAAACATAACAAAACAAAAACAAAATACAGCAGCAACATGAAAGTTGAAACATAAGGCAGAATCGGTGAAACCAAAAAAATACAGTAACGAATAGCAATATTGAAGCTTACAGTGGCGAGAGGCGATGGACGGCTGTAGACGGCGGTAGACGGGCAAGACTGAGCGTCGGTCGATGACGGAAAATCGGGAATCGTCTGGAAATGGAATCGCTCGTGCAGTGAAGGCCAGCGACGATTTTCAATTTAGGGCAGGGAAGCTTCGTGATAGTTTTGATTTAGGGCAGCAGCAGCTATTAATCAGGGTATTTTTTTCCCCATAACCCAACGGGTCAACCCGTTGGGTTTGCTTTTTATCTTGACCCGACCCATTAAGGTATATTTTAAAATTTACCCGACCCATTAAGGGTTTTTAATGATTTTACCCGACTCAAACCCGACCCAATCAAAACGGGTTGGGTCGGCGTAGCGGGTTGGGTCGGGTTTGGGCACCCCTAAATGTATGTGAAAATTGAAGGCACGGCGTTTAAGACAGCGGGAGACGATGATGAAGAAGATAATGATATTCCTTTCTTGTGTTCTGTCCGTATGCAGGCACAGTAGAGAGAGAAAGAGAGAGAAATGAGAGAGAAGTGGAGAGTTGGTTTCAGAGATTGCTGCAATTCGCAGAAGAATGCATTCTGCAAGGTTTGAAGATGGAGGAATGACAATGGAGTTTTTAATCTTTCTGAGTCGAAAGAAGAATCCAATGGCTTTCCACCTATAATGTTCATCGTCATCAGTTCATCTCTTGTTCATTTTTTCCCCTCCTACTATAAAGTTTGATTTGATCCAATAAGTTGACAATGTGTTTGGTTTCGATGCAAAATGTGTAGATCTAAGAGAGTTCATATTCGGCTCAAATTGCAGTAAAGTAACCGAGATACACTACGATTTGGAGTGAATCTGGTTCGGTTCATTTCAGATCTGTTTTCTTTTCCGATTATCCCAACCTACATCAGTCCGACATCAACCTCATCATCATTCCCAAAGAACAATAGCAAGCATATTTGGGCAATAAATAATTATTTTATCTCATTTGTAAATTAATTATAAGGAGGTAACTTATTGGCCAAGGCATTGCAAATTTTATCATGAATGCAAGGAGGTAACTTCCGGATTCTTCAACCGACACTTCATTTATTTTGGCTCACCTGCAATCATCTTTGGAAATATTTGTGGAATCTACTCGGTTTATATACTACGCGTTTCGATTGTTAATCTCTGTACAGGAGCTTAAACAACAAATCGGATGATCATATTCTTGTGCCTCCTCTTGTACGAAGTGCTGCTCATTGGAGTACATTTTTTCCTTGATCAGCACAACTCGACACTCCAACATGAACTGCTGTATTAAAAAAATTTTATTTCTGAACCCCACGCTCGGTAAAATTTTGAATGTATTAGTCGATGTACAATCGATGGTGCTATTGTGAATCAAACCATAAATAACACATTGATAATTTGATTTGCTTATCTGGTTTAAATATCATGTTTGAATGTTGTTTAGGTGTATTTCTCGCGGTTTCTTCAAACATGCGCTATCAATTTGTCAACGGATTGGAACAGCTGGTTGAAGCTTCGCCTGAGGGCAAAGTGGGTGCCGCCTGTGGCGATGGCTTTCACGGTAGGCGTCCGATTTGCCAACAACATGTATGGTGTTATGCAGTTTGTAGATTGGGCGAAGTTGAGTGGTGTTCAATAGGCTTAATCAACCAGTCAATGCCCTTAAGACAACCTGATTTCTTGACGTAGCCTCATAGATTTTTGAAAAATAAAAAATTATATGTTAGTTCCAACTAAGACGATAATTTTTTTTAGTCAGAAAATCGTATAATTTGTTATTCTCTCATCACTTGCAAAATGTTGTCATTAGATTTTTATTTTTATTTTAAATAATAAGAGCTTTTTTCTTCCTCTAATTTGAAACAATAATCTTCCACTCTTTGCAAATTATGTGATTGTAAAGATGCATTAAAAATAAAAATAAAATGGTAAAATCGATTTAAACATGAAATTTTGGTTAGTTTAATGAATCAAACTCTAAATTTAAAACGAACAAAGCAAATCTTGGTGGTCTCGCACTATGACACAAGGTAACACACGATTAAATGTCATGAAGTTGAGACTCCCATTGCACAAAGAGGACCTACATTGTGACAAGTACATTGTGCGATCACCCATTATGTTGATGATTATGATGGTTCAGTCCATATTAGTAAAAACATACAATTTCATATTGTTTGAAACAATAAAATTATGTCATAATTAGAGTTTTTTTTAACTATCTGATACAATATGTTTTGGGTTGTAAACTTAAAAACACACGAACATTACAAGTGGAATTAGAGTCAGTTTCATTCGTTCCAATTGTGACTGATTGAGACATCAAACTCTTAGAGATGGAGGTGGATCTCACAATTGAGGGGGTATGCAATCCCACATCGGTCACATGTGAAGATTGTGGATTATTCATAGATGTAGTCCCGCCCATAACCAACATTACACATTTTAAGCATATTGTCAAAACAAAATCGTACGAGCTCTGACAAAAATAAACAATGTTGTATTGGCAGACTCAAGGCTGCTTAAGAGAGTTTCAGCCTAAAATATATAATATTATACAAAGATTATAGGAAGACGTCACAACAGAATCAGACTCCATAGTTGCGATTGTGACCGATGAGAATGTGAATTCCTTTAAAGTGGTGAATTGTGACAACCTTTGTAAATCTAAATTTATGTTTGCATTTACATTTAGTAAATTGATGAAATGTGCTATTTAAATTTAGGAATGTTATGGATTTCAAATTTAAACATGCAGGTTAAGGATTAGAAGAAATTCACATTGTTTCTGTTATGGAGGTGCTTGATCGACACTTTGAAGTTTTGGTCCGATACCTATTCAAATCTATTATTTGAATTCTTGAAATTTGTTAAGGACAGGTGTCGACACCTACGTTGTCTGTTCGACACTTACAAATGTTGAGAATTTTAAATTAAAAAAAATAGGGTATAAGGATCGACAATTGGGTGTACCGGTCGACACCTATAGCTATCGAGAAACTTAAAATAGACAGACTTAAGAATAAGAATGTGAAGGGATTAGGTGCAACCGATACAAGTGAAAATGAAGTGCAAATATGCTTCAAAGGTTGACACCTAAGACAAGTGTGACTGATTTTCAAAAGTCAATAAATTTGATTCTTTATCATTTATCAAATAAATTCGAGGGAAGTCAACAGGATTTTAATTTCCATCAGCCAAACCACGAAATCTTCTCCCTCTCGACCCTAGGAGATTCCTAAGCGAAAGGTTTGAGGAAGAAGCGAATAAATGAAGCGATTAGAAGTGAAACAAGTGAAAAATGACAAGAAAGAAGGAGAATTCGTCGAACTTCTCCTCTTACTCAAACCACGAAATCATGTATGTAAGTTTGCTAATTTGATGTTTATGGATAGAATGATTGATTTACACAAGTTTAGGATGCTTAAGAAATTATCGAGCTTGATTGTTAGGAAAATACTGATAATCTGGTGTATCTTGTTTGGGTTAAAGAATTCATGGAATTTTAAGTATCATTGAAACTATATATTATTCTGCAATATTGAAGTAAACGCTATAAGGAACGTGTAGAACTCGGAATCACCCAACTTTAAGATTGTAAGTACACTACGATTGTCTTTAGCTAATGGGAGATGTATTTTGTATGACATTGTATGCAATTGTATTTTATTTCCATTAGCATGTATAGATAGATCATTGATTTTCATGCTTGCACGTTCCTTTTTACTCGAAGATATGTGATTTGTACGTTGGTTGTTTACTTCAAGCATAATACTAAAGTTGCTTGGGACACATTGTATACACAATGTCCGTGCATCATTATTTTATGAAAACATTACGAAATGGTTTTTCATGCATTGTTTTCAAGAACATGGCAACAAGAATATGAATAACAAGATTCGAGGGCATGCGGCCCTAAACGTGGGCCTATGGGGAATGAGTTGGTAATTCAGGTTCATTGGGGTTCTTGCCTAAGGTGGGGTAATCATCGGAGGCCTTGCCGAAGGTTACGAGGCTGTCTTGTCGAAGGTTATGGGACTATCTTGCCAAAGGTTACTAAGCTAACTTGCTAAAAGTTGCGAGTTTCACAAGTGGTGTGTTTCTCATAGTCATTTTCATTGTTGTCAAAATAAAAAAGACGGAACGAAATCATAAATTCCAACTGAACTTGCTTTTCATTGACACTACCTATTTATAATATTATTATTTGGCCAATTACTGAGCATTGTACTCATAGATAAATTTTATTACGTAGGTGATGATACCTCACCACAATGTTGGCATGACCGTTGTTGTAAGATGCCTGTGTCGAGTGCTTGCGGTTGTTCTAGCTTATTTTGGTCGTGTGGGGACTCAGGACCCATATACATTGTGTATAGTATCGTGTGTGGTTGCACAGCTAACATAGTAAGATTAACTGGTTCTGTACAATTTATATTGTTTAAATATTTTATTAGTTTCACTATGCAATATTATTACAATTTAAGTTTATTTTCCGTTTCAATATTTACAAAAAGAAATTATTTTCCAAAGTTCACTAGCTGTTAAATACCACATCGCATATGAGTGGATATTGAAGATGATTAATAAATGACTTATCCACCTAATCAACATAAAGCTTTTGAGCAACATGGTAAGAAAAGATGGTGTAAAATTTAATTCAAAATAAATAATATTATATTAATGTCGATGACTCTACTTAGGGCCTCTTTCTATTAACTGGACCCTATCTAGTATCCACGATGCGAGACGCCTAGAATTAGAATGTTTCTGTTAAATTATTTAAAGTACAGGGTTTAAAATGATTTTAACACAAAATTAAATAACGGAAATGGCCGGCTACCAACTTCTTCCATCGTCGGCTTTTCCGATTCTCCTCCCTCCAATTCTTCGTTCCCGTCTTCCATAGTCTCTCCTTCTCTTTTCTCTTTCTTTCCACTACCTTTGGTCGTCCTGATCAAGATTCAAGCCTTTTTCTCATCTGCTCGTCTTTTCTTGATTTGGCATTGGGGGTTTGGATCGGCGCTGATCTAAGAGGAGCAGTCGACCTGACTGAGTGTATTAAATCCAGCTGTTGAGCGAGAGGATCTCGGATTGGAAGCTAGATAGCCTGGATCTCCTTCGCTGAATCTGCGCAGAGATGGCGTTATCTGGTATGAGAGGTCTCTCTGTATTCATCAGCGATATCCGTAACTGTCCCAACAAGGAGCAGGAGAGACTCCGGGTAGATAAGGAGCTTGGAAACGTTCGCACCCGATTTAAAAACGAGAAGGTTAGGTTCTTTCCGCGACATGTAGCCACATGTTGTAATCAATTCTTTCTTATGTGTTTTTTGTTTGTTTGTAATGTTAACTATTTCAGCCATTTAGTTGACTGCATTGATAATTCTTGTAATATTGGTTCGTAGAATGATGGCATTAGTTGGTTTCCTAGCTTTCGACTTCTAGTTACTGCTAGTGCTTGTTTGATTGCTGAACTAATGCGGTGTAACACAATAATAACGAGTGAATTAGATATATGTCGCTGGTCTAATTAAAAAATAACTGAAAATCTTTCCATCTGTATAGCTTGAATACTCTCTGTTAAATTTCACGTTCTTCAGAAACTCAAAGTCCCGTTTAAAGCATGCATCCTTGAGCGGTAAAAATTTGATCGTGACCAACGTCCATACATTGATTTCCTTTTATTGAATCTTCTTCAAGTGTGTTTAAAACATTTTTTCAAGAGAAAACATCTTTGATGTGAAATATTTCAAACAGTTTAAACAATGACCACAGATGTGGATATGATCTTTCTCAAGGTGTTACTTCGCACCTTGTTTTTTGAAATTGAATGTCATGCTGGATACCTTATTTTTTGCTGTATAGAATACTCTGATGTCCTACTTTTACTTGGATGTTTTAACTATTGATTATTGAGACAGATGTGTAGGAGTGTCATTTGAAAACTTCAGCATCCAACATTCTTCTCGTTGGCTTTGTTACCTCAAAAATATATTCAAATGACAAGAATTTATTATTCTTGGATTTTCTAACAGGGTTTGACTCTATATGAGAAGAAAAAGTATGTCTGGAAAATGCTTTACGTCCATATGCTTGGTTATGATGTGGATTTTGGTCATATGGAAGCTGTGTCTCTCATATCTGCACCGAAGTATCCCGAAAAACAGGCAAGATCCTACTTGCGTGCCATGTTATATCAGAATCTTTGGAAATGAAGCTCTTTTTCCATTCCTAATACGCAAAACTTGGGTGAACTAAATGGCTATTTGTCTGCTGTGATATTTTTAGTAATTTGTATTATGTTAGTGGGAAAATATTTTTCAGGCTACTTATTTTGAATCCTGGTAGCAGTTTTATATTTGGATTTGGTGTCTATTGCTGTCATGTGCATTAAAGCACAATCACATATTGACTTTTAATAAGATAGCTGTTTTTTAATTTAAATCAAATGTCTATCGACTATGTTAGTGTTACTCATAGATGGAATGGTGTTAGAGGCTCTTACCTAATTGAATTTGACGTCATAATTCATTGCAGGTTGGGTACATTGTCACGTCATGCTTACTTAATGAGAACCATGAATTTTTGAGAATAGCAATAAATACTGTGCGAAATGACATTATTGGTCGCAATGAAACTTTCCAGTGCCTAGCATTGACAATGGTACGTCACTATAACCTTGCTTCTACATTGCTTTCTAATAATTAGCACATTACTTTCCTTTTCCTTCTGTGTAAATTGTTCCATCAAGTGTGCTACATTATAAAAGATCATTGAGATGCATTCCATAATTTATTTATATGTGCATTCAATGCTCATGATAGAGTAACTCAACTAATTGTAGATTTTGGTGTTATGGTCTTTATCAAAGTTATACATGTAATTTGGTTCATTATTTTTCTCTTGTATTTTGTGATGTGGTTGTATCGAGTGCAACTATTCCAAGCATCTAAACTTCAAAACTATGTTCTCTGTTTCTTATAATAGTTCTTTTCCTCCCATTGTTTGCTAGTTTGCTGCATTCCATGACCTTCATTCATAACAGTCGTATTCATTCATGTTGCTCTAATTTGGTTAGTTTCATAGCTGTGTAATTTTTGGTTTAGAAATGATAAATGAATTTTATTCTTTTTCGATTTTCCTTTTCATTTTGAAAGATATGGAAATTATCATTAGAAATTAATTGTCACAAGGTCATATGGTTTTTAATCCACGTTTATGATTTTCTGTCTAAAGCATAAAATTATATTATTTTTCTTCACTTCTACTTACTGGCTTGGTGTAGCCTACCAAAATTTGTGCAATGGTTGTTTTAATTGTAAAACTCGATAAAAGCAGGATAATAAGATTTTCAAAACATTATTTTGTAATTCTTTTTCTACTCGGTGACAGATTTATATTTTCATGTACATTCCCAGTGACTTTGTTTTATGTTTCCTCACTTTTTTAAAGTAGTCTTCTATTCTTTAATACATTTTTTCCCATTGCAAGTGATGAAAAAAAGTTGCTGCCGATTTTTTCTTTTAGTTTCTTGTTTTTATTGTGTATTTCATTCACAGTGCTTAGTGTCTGACTAACTTTTGTGCTGCCATTTTCTATCTTCATGTCATTAGGTTGGGAATATTGGTGGAAGAGAGTTTGCTGAATCATTAGCACCTGATGTCCAAAAGTTACTTGTAAGGAAATTTCAATATTAAAATTTATAGCAGATTAGTTAAAAAATCATTCCATAATCAATTTATCTTTCTCAGATTTCTAGTAGCTGCAGACCACTCGTGAGGAAAAAAGCTGCATTGTGTCTACTTCGCATGTATAGGAAGAATCCTGATGTCGTCAATGTAGATGGATGGTAAATTTGTGGATGGGTTTTTCCTTTCTCAAGTTGCCAAAAGGTGTATTCAATTTCAGAGTTTTGAGATGATACCTTT
Source organism: Begonia fuchsioides (assembly GCA_003255005.1). Classification (NCBI taxonomy): domain Eukaryota; kingdom Viridiplantae; phylum Streptophyta; class Magnoliopsida; order Cucurbitales; family Begoniaceae; genus Begonia; species Begonia fuchsioides. Next base: position 154,244 of record QAOC01036267.1, on the reverse strand, counting down.
TTATATTCTACAGGGCCGATCGGATGACACAGCTTTTAGATGAACGCGATCTTGGTGTTTTAACATCGTCCATGAGCCTTCTCGTATCCCTTGTATCAAATAATCACGAAGCTTATTGGAGTTGTCTTCCAAAATGTGTTAAAATTTTAGAACGAATTGCAAGAAACCAGGATATTCCTCAGGAATACACTTATTATGGTATTCCATCTCCCTGGCTTCAGGTTAGTATTTTCCCACTGTTTGTTGCCATCTATTAGCAAGAGTTTGGTGACTGTGCTTTAATGAGCTTATTAGTCGAGGTTTTCCAATAATTAAGTCTTGTTATATTTATGATTGGTTATATAAGGAACCATAATAAACTCTGAAATTCTGTTGGAATCTTGCCAGACTGATTGTCTTATGTAGTCTATGTTTTTCTTAAATGGCAAAGCCTTGATAAGTAGTATCTGCTGTCTCTTTTTTTCAGTGAAAAACGCATTGTTGGATGTAAGGTAGGATTAAAATTATGGTGGATTTATGTTGATATCAGCGTTGGTGTGCTAGGTTGGATATTATCTTAAATTGTGGCTGCGAATGAAAGTGGCTTGGCATCAATGAAACTTAGACTGTAGTTTGTACTATACTTTTGCGAGATGAAATTTCCAATACTGAGTCAATTTATATAGCAGGCAGTTTTCATATTGGATTAAATGAATTTTCAGAAGCATTTTCTTCTTAATCTTTATTTCGGTAATTTCATAAAAATGCTCTTTGAAATCGTCCTGTTAAAAATATTTTTTTGTAAGCTCAAGTTGGGGATTGATCTATCCTTTTCCTAAAAAATGGAATAGAACAATAAGATATGCTCACTGGATAGAAGAGTAAGTTATGTATCAAAATATCATAAAGTATCTTTTATACAAAAGCCTTAAATTTGTTGATCTCCTGTACATTCCATCTACAGATTATTGTTCTCATAAAAAAATTCAATGAATTTTTTTCTCTTTTTTTAGATTTCCGAATCAACCCCATTGTAATATCAGGACTGAAAGGGAGAATAAACATGTGTTTCTAAAATGTTTCTTATAGTATTCATTATATCATATAAAAAAGATAAGCACAACTCTTTTTTGATGGTGTGCTAGTTTTGATAAACAGCCTAGTTTTTTCCTGCCTCGAATTGTGGTTTAAGGAGCTAGATGTCTTCTTGGTTTGTATCTTAGTAACTGCCTATCTCCAATAATGCTTATCTGATTTTAGGTTTTGGTTTTAGGTTGGTGGATTTGGAAAATTATCTGATTTTACTTTCAATAATGCTTAGATTTTTCTAAAGTGAAAGTTAAATGGCCAAAATGCAGGTTAAAACAATGAGGGTTTTGCAATACTTTCCAACCGTTGAAGATCCTAATACAAGGAAATCATTATTTGAGGTTTGCTTGCTCTAAAAAAAGTTGTCTGCATTTCATGCTGCAAAACTTGATTACATCGACCCAATTATTCTCAGGTGTTACAACGGATACTAATGGGAACTGATATTGTGAAGAACGTTAATAAGAACAATGCATCTCATGCTGTTCTCTTTGAAGCTCTTGCCCTTGTAAGCATTAGCCAGTATGATGATTTTTCTATTTTGTGCTTTTAACACATCATTTGGGCTTGTATTCTTCTTTTAGTCGACAACATAGATAATATATTATTGATAAAATAACCAAATAAGAAATATAATAAAATATTATATATTTTTTGTTTTGCATGATAATGATGCGGTGGAACTCATTATTTTTGCTTTTGCAATTTTGGTTAGGTGATATCCACTCTTGATATTGCTCTTATTGTTATGTTTCACTATTCTAAAGTCTTAGGAGTCCAAGTTGGTTTAACTTCTTGCTATCCATATTAAAGTATTGTAACCATTATAAGTGACATTTTTTTTATTATATGGATTCCCAAAGTGTGTTTACAAAACTAAATCTTTACTATGACAACTCGTCCTATTTTCTTTTCTAGTATTTATCAAAGTTGTAGCAGATATTTTTTTTTTATATTCTTATATTTAAAACATTTTTGAGATGTTGAGCAAATTTTCATCCATGGTTTTGAAAAGGTAATGCATCTTGATGCCGAAAAAGTAATGATGTCTCATTGCGTAGCTCTTCTTGGAAAATTTGTTGCTGTTCGGGAACCCAACATACGTTATCTTGGACTGGTAAATTGTGATGCATATATAATCTATGGTAATGTCATAAGTTTGATGAAAACTAAAAGTGCAATGAAGATAATGTACTCATGTGCAGGAGAATATGAGTAGAATGTTGATGGTGACTGACGTTCAAGATATCATTAAAAAACATCAAGCTCAAATTATAACATCATTGAAGGATCCTGACATTAGGTAAAATGATATATTAATCTATTTTATTTACTTGCTCGCATTGCAAATTTTTTCTTTTGATGATTAGATAGCAATGCCATTATTGTATCAATGGCATGACTTAGTTGAAGGATCCTGACACTAGGTTAATAACCTACGCATTTTATTATCTTGTTCATATTGTGAATGGATTATTTTCATGGTTGATCAGATAAAAACAAAATTTTCATTTATTTATTTTTTATTTTTTGATAAAGCAAACTGTATTTTAACACATGAAATATATGAAAGACAGCTAGAAAAAATGCTCAACTTTTTCTGCACTAATTCGCCCTCTAGAAAAGGGTTTATTATATGGAAAGAAGCCGTTGAAATTTTATAATGGCTATGTCTTAATAGATCCATTCTCGTGGTTGTGTCGTAGTAGATCCAAAGGCTTGTTTGGATAAACTTGCTTTTGTAAATAACTAAATGAAACCAACTAATGACAAATTCTCTATGTCAAAAAAATATCTAAGGAACAGAAAAGGCATTTATCTGCTATTCGTCCCCCACAATTACTAACAAAATGCTAATCCATTGTTTTATGAAAAACATCCCATTTATTTTAGCTCCCAGGAACCAAAAACACAAAATGGCATCCACTATGCCACTATCCTCTTATCTCTACACCCATCCACTTCTGCTGAACCAAGATGCCATGTATAGAGTTGGACATTTCCTAGGCGAATTGAAGTTGACTCTAGTATCATTTTCAGCATTCGAAGACGCGCACTTGATTTGCTCTATGGAATGTGCGATGTTTCCAATGCAAAAGACATAGTTGAAGAATTGTTGCAGGTATCGATGGATGGATAGGCCTAATATTTTTATTTTCTCATCAGATGACTTGAGACTTCACATCTGTTTTTTAGTGCTTTAAAATATTTTACTCATAACAAAATTGTGATTGTTGCTCGTTATTTCTTTCTTTTTCCAGTATCTTGGTACTGCTGAGTTTGCAATGCGTGAGGAATTATCCCTTAAAGCTGCTATTCTGGCAGAGAAATTTGCCCCTGATCTTTCATGGTAAGAACTATTTGCTAATTTTGAAGTAGAACTGTTAAAAGACTAGGTAAAGGAATATATATATATATATATCTGACATCTATTGTTTTTAAAAGGAGAAAAAACAAATAGACATTGCTTGTCAAAGTGCAATAGAAGCATGTTGGTAGAATGTATGAATAGATTATTAAAGTTCAGTTTTAACGGCACAAAAAGTTCTTTTTGGAATCTTACTAGAGCATTAATTGGTGATCAATAATATAACAAGGGAGATTTAAAATAAAATTTACGTTTTCCAAAGCTCATTATGAGTTGTCGTAGAATGATTGGTACTAAATGAAGCACAGATATTCGAGATTCAGTGCTCTTGTATTGTGAAACTCCACTTTATTTTTGAGAATATTTTGATTTTATTGTTAAACAGATTTTATATTATTTAGTATTTCTCAGGAACTATCCATTTAATTTTGTTTTCTTCAATTAGAGGGAGATGGTGGTATGCTATGTATAATCTCAAGCACTTTGCTAGAGATGGGTTTCTCCTCTCGACCCCTCCTACTAGTATATGCTCTTTCTTAATACATTTCCATGTGAGTTTTATACACATAGGGATTTCTAGTAAACGCCTAAGCATTAGTTAGATCGAAATGATGCTTTTCTGCATCCTTCTTCACTCCACATCTTTATATTCCCATGATACAGGTATATTGATGTGATTCTTCAATTGATTGACAAAGCTGGAGATTTTGTAAGCGATGATATATGGTTTCGTGTGGTGCAGTTTGTTATAAACAACGAAGATCTGCAGGTGATCTAAGTCCCAATTACCTGTGTTGGATATTCCCACTTCTTTTCTGAAGTTTGTATTATTTATGATTAGAGTTTTTGTACTATTAATGATAAGGGTTTTTTGTACCATTTATCAGCCTTACGCCGCATCAAAAGCCAGAGAATACCTTGACAAGCCTGCAATACATGAAACAATGGTCAAGGTGAATATATAGTATTCTAGTGTTATATTTTATCTTGTGAACGATTATGTGTGTTCTAATTAGAACTCCATGTGTAGTTAGAACACCAAAATTAAAAGTGCTTATGCAGAGTAGTATTGAGTTGGGAGACCTGATGAAACTTTTGTGTTATTCTATATAGATATGAATTTCAAATGATTACGAGAGAATTTGGCAAACCTAACTAGTATGTATTGTTTGTTTTCAGGTGCCACGTGCCTAGTAATTTAATAATCGAGTTTGGGAATAGCCCAATACTTAGCCTCATAAGATAGACTTCCGTTATTTTAGTTTTATGTTTTAGGGTGATTTGTTGTTTTGAACGAGTTTATCTTCTGGATGGAGAAACGAAATCTCAAACCACTGGTTTTTAATCTTGAGTTATTTTAATAGTCTGCTATGTCATTAAATTGAAAAGGACCAAAGAGAAAAATAATACCCGGCATGCTTACTAGTGTATGCCCATTCTACTAGGAGGAATCTGAGTTTATATCCTGTGAAGCACTATTAATTTTCTTTATGTTTTGGAAAAGGGTGATATTATTACGGATCCAAATAACTCAAAATCTTTCTAGTTATAATTTTGTTATTTTTCTCTCGCAGTAGAAAAAAGCACACTTCAAAAAAGAATTATTTGTTTGCTAACAAAAGTTTTCTTGTGCCTATTATTGACATGTTGAATCATGGAGACAGGCTAAAAATCATACTTGTAAGAGTAGGAATTAATTTGGTTCACTTGACAGGTTAGTGCATATATTCTTGGGGAGTTTGGTCATCTCTTAAATAGAAGACCTGGGTGCAGTCCCAAGGAATTATTTAATGTTCTACATGAGAAGCTTCCGGCTGTATCGTAAGAGCTATAGACTTTTAGTAGAAAAAATCATCTTATGAGTTTCTTTTGGTTCCCTGATGAATACACCTCGGTTTGCAGGACATCTACCATTCCTATTCTTCTTTCCACTTACGCTAAGATCTTAATGCATACACAACCACCTGATCAGGAGCTTCAGAATCAAATCTGGGCAGTATTTAACAAGTGATGCTCATGTTATTGGTGTTACTATTTTCTTTACAAAATTATGCATGTTTACTTGTAAATTAAGTTATCTAAAAGCAACCTGATTTATTTTAGGTATGAGAGTTGCATTGATGCAGAAATACAACAACGAGCTGTTGAATACTTTGTATTGAGTAGGAAGGGTGCAGCTGTAATTGATATACTAGCTGCAATGCCAAAATTCCCTGAGAGACAGGTTTACATTGCGTTTTGTTTACAATTAATTTGCAACATACTATTTTATTTGCATACCTCAACTTCTCAATAATGGCAAAAAAAATTGTGAAGTTGATTCTTTTCTTCTTTATTCGTTTGTTTTTGGATGGTAGTCTGCGTTGATTAAAAAGGCTGAAGATAATGAAGAGGATACTGCAGAACAAAGTGCTATCAAGATGCGTGCCCAACAACATTCATCAAATGCCTTGGTTGTAACCAACCAACCTCCATCTAATGGAACTCCATTGGTCGGTGAGCTTAGTCTTGTAAAGGTGCCAAGTATGAGCAGCAATTTGGTTCGTTTCTCTCTTTTTTTCCTTGTTTAATTTGGTGTCTGTATTCTCTCAGTTATGATATTTCTTCTATCACAGAAGTTCATAGATTACATCCCTAACATATAATAGAAAACTTGGAAATGACTCACTGTGATAGAGACGTAAAAATATTGCATTGGCAGGATTACAAATCTGGCGACCAAGAGTTATCCAAGGTTAATGGAACATCGAGTCAAGAAGATCCTCATCCTCCAGCTGATGACCTCCTTAGTGATCTCTTAGGTCCCCTGGCTATAGAAGGTCATCCTTCTATCACCCCTTCTGACCTTCATTTAACATCAGAGTTGGAAGGTCTTCAAAACACTAGCGAAGGTACAGCTTTAGTACCTGTTGAAGAGCAGGCAAATTCAGTTCAGGTACTTTCTTCTTCTACTGTGGAAGTTCAAACTTCACGGATGAGCTCTATGTTATGGTAGAGAGTTATCATCTGCTTTTTTTCATTTGTCAATTCCATTGGTTGTGGCAACCACCAAAAACCAATCATAGGTATATGGTTACTGTTTGATGGTCCTGAAAAAGTAATTACACAATTTTATCATTTATGAGGAGGTTTGAAGAGGAATAGTTAATTTACAATTTTGAATATAATAAGATCAACTCACAGAGATGCATTACTTACTCGGTGTCAGATCGAACAATTCTCCTACTTTTTAATTTCTTTTAATTAAGCTTGACAGCTTCATTTCTTATTTTCTAGTCTGTTGCTTAGCTCTAAAAAAATTCAATTTTTTCCTAGTCTCTTAGGATTAACTGCTATGCACTTGAATTACAGTTTTTAAATTGATTAATTCGTTACTATTTTTTATTAGCCAATAGGAAATGTAGCTGAAAGATTCCAATCCTTGTGCCTGAAGGACAGTGGTGTTCTATACGAGGATGCTTATATCCAGGTACAAGTTTTCCCAAATTGGAATTGTTTAGGAATCATGTATTTAATACCACTTTCTCCTTCCTGATCAACGTTAAAAATTTGATGCTCAAGTTTTCTGAAGCTTTTAAATAAATTGAATTGATCTTTTCCTTTCCCTAGAGGAAATGGTGTCCTCTCTTTCGTTTTCTTCTTTTGTTAATATTGGTTTTTTCTAAGTCTAATAATATGTCATTACAGATTGGCATTAAAGCAGAGTGGCGAGCCCAACATGGGAGACTTGTTCTTTTCCTAGGAAACAAGAATACTTCTCCGCTTGTTTCTGTTCACGCTGTCATATTGCCTCCTCATCATTTGAAGATGGAGCTATCTTTAGTACCTGACACTATTCCTCCCCGTGCACAGGTGAAGACTTTTAAATTTTCTTTAGCACCTAATCAACCTTGTATTTAAATTGGTTAGTTATTATGTTCATTTTTTTCTCTTTTGATATCTAGGTGCAATGCCCCTTTGAAGTCATTAACCTACTTCCAAGCAGAGATGTGGCAGTTCTTGATTTCTCTTATAATTTTGGAATGAATATGGTATGCATTACTGAATTCTTCTACATACTAGTACTTTTGTTTTTCTCCTTAGTTGTTAGTTCTTTGTCAATCTACTGGAATCTTAGTTTTTCCAATTTGTAGGTTAACATAAAGCTTCGCCTTCCAGTGGTTTTAAATAAATTTCTTCAGCCTATAACTGTGTCATCGGAAGATTTTTTTCCCCAGTGGAGATCACTTTCAGGTCCACCTTTGAAGCTTCAGGAAGTGGTAAAGATTCTACTTTCAAGTAATATAACGTTAGAAGTTATTCTCACGATAGAATAAATTCTATGCATATAAACTTAGACCATGTTGTTAACCTAAAGCGCCCCTCTTTTTTTTCGTTGATGACTTAGGTTGAAGGTTTAAAACCACTTCCACTTCTGGAGATAGCAAATTTGTTGAGTGCTTGTAGACTGATGATATGCCCAGGGCTGGTAACTGTATTTACATTCACGTAATAGTATTTTCTTTTTTTTTTTTTGGTTTTTCCGTTTAATATGAATTGAACTCTTTCTTTAAGGACCCAAATCCAAATAATCTTGTTGCAAGCACAACATTCTTTTCAGACACTACACAAGCCATGCTCTGCTTGGTAAGATATGTTTATCGAGTATGAGCAATAATAATCTTTTAACATGTTCTGGCCCATGACGCAATGTTAACACTTTTTATAATAACATTAGTATTTTCATGCTTTATTTTATGATTAATAGAAATACTAGCGATCAAGGAGAAAACCAAATCGTTGATAACTTACTCCTGTGGGGATTTTTTTTTTCTTTTGGATGTGGGTAGCAATGACGGTTTTTGTAAAGCTCACTGTTTCTGTCCCACTTTCACCTTTCCCTTCTTTTTGTTTTTAATTTAAATACATATGGCAAAGTTCTCTGTGCTATCGAAAGAGGAGGTAGTTGTGGAGAAACACAGCTTGATCTTTGGACAAAGCAATAAACATCGAGCTAACTTCTGAATGAGTGAAGAGTTGTACCTGGGAAAGTGATCAAAATCTACGCGATCTAATCCCGACAAGATTATTTTGCGAGTATACCATGAGGAAATCAAAATGCTATATAATGACTTGGAGTTGGGTATTGATGGGGTTTGTTCTTAAAATCTGATAGTCGTTAAGCCTTTTTCTAGTGAGATGGACTTTGTTCATCAACCCCGATTTTCTGGAGCCTTTTTTGGTTAGACGTAGTGACTGTCTCTGTTCTTGTTGTCTGGGTTTTATCAATTTGAGTATTGTTTAATACAGCATTCTACTTAGTGGTAGTCTTTCATTTATTCTACTTCATTTTCCAATGACTTGCATATCTTGTGTACTTAGATAAGAGTGGAAACGGATCCAGCGGATTCAACCCAATTGCGAATTACAGTTTCATCCGGTGATCCCACACTGACTTTTGAGTATGTATTTTTCTAAAGGAAGGCTATTGTTTCGGAATCATACTGACACATACATAATGAACATAAACTGTGCATTGGCAGGTTGAAAGAGTTTATCAAGGAGCAGTTAGTGATCATACCTGAAGCCCACGGCCATCCCACTCCACCTCTTCCACCATCTTCTGTTACGAAACCAGATGCTTTATTGACAGATCCCGGGGCTATGCTAGCCAGTTTGTTTTGAGATAGTTGAGTACCTCATTATTTTTCTGCCATACTCTTGTAAACAGGATTTATACACAATCAATTTCCCACGACAACTTCAAAGGATTATGCTGGTGATCTCGAAGCAACTTGCAAGGGCCTATTGATAAATAAGGACTAGGAGTTACGTGATTTGGGAGGAAGTATGACTCAGATTTTTCGGGGTTGGACGAAGTTTTGAGACATTATTTCCCCTGCCAAACGTGGTCTTCATCAGTAAGGTTGAACTATATTTCAGGTGAGGTATTTTCTTACTCAACGTTTTCGTCCTCAGTGGTTAGTGGATCGATTTCTGTAGCATAATATTAGATGTAATGTGAGACTTTCCGTGTAGCACCGCCAGTTGCCGTTTGTATTCATTTCATGTTGATCGACACTTACGATCGAGTTTGTTAATAAGGGAAGCGTAGGGGAAACAATTTATGAGGAATGCCAACTTTATTACTACTCGGTCTCAAATAAAACAAAGCATCCTAATTTCTTGATCTTATGCTCTTCGTTTATCTTCTGATGGAGCTCTTCTGATGATCGTTGAAAGTTGGGGCATGCAATGATGTTTCTTTCCGACACAACATGCCAACTAGACTTTGAGTCGTGTTTTTTCAGTTTCTTTCCTTCCTTTTCGGTGGTAACTTGGGAAAGAACTTCGATAGTTATCTTCGAGGATTTAGCGATAAGTTGTTTTTGCATTTGAAGTTATGAATCCGAATCATTAGGTGCTTTTATATTATCACAGCTCATGAAATGTTGTGATTAAAGGGAAAATATCCGAAGTTATTGCAAAATTGGTAGGCCACGAATGATTCTGCCTCGATGAAACAAGACCTAGATCGGGCTCGGCTAGGTCCGTTTGAGTCGAATCTTTCTAAAAAAAAGCATGGCTACTGTCGGCTCGCAAATCGGGTTACTCCAACTTATGACTCACTCGTAATAAAATAAACTAAAATTCCGAGCATGTGTTATTTTATTCTCAAGTTCTTCGCCGTACTGTTTTTTCTTCTTATCTAGTGGAAATTATTCAGCGCACAGTTGAACACTTGTTCGATCAATACCTTTCTCAATATGGTAACGATGTCCTATTTGGCTTATTTTTCTTTTTTGGATAAATTTAAAATAATATTAAAATTAAGAAAAAAGTTGGAGATTTGAAAATTATAATTATAATTTCTTGTTTTAACTCAAAATTCTATGTCTTCGCTGTGTAATTATTAGTGCATGGGATTGCAAAAAGTAAACGCTACGCGTGTCACTCGTTAATTGGTACAAGATGTTAGAAAATTCACTTTAATTTTGAAAATTAAAAATCAAAATAAGGATACTACTATTATTATATAATTTTATTATACATGGTAATAATATCTCCTAATATTGCAATAATTATTGAAAATTTTAATTACAACAAATGCAAATCTTTTGCAAAATTGAATTTAAAAAATTGCATAAAATAAAAAACGGTCCCAATTAGCTGTATATCATAAAAATAAATAGTTTATGTAAAAAGTAAATTAAATGACACATACCGGATTTACTCCTCTATCCTTCCAATTAAAACTCAAAAAAATCGAAAGCGAGTAAGACATTTAAAAGAAGGAGGGTAATACCGGGATACTAAAAGTCGAATAATTTGCTTATAAATATGTATAGATCCATTCGTCTCCATCCGCCATTGTCGTAAGGAGAAAAAGCTTAAGCCCATCAACAGTTTGGTCCTCGACTCTTCTCCTTCTACAGCTTCTCTTTCTCCTATTTCGCTCTCATTTATCTCTTTCCAGCTAGAAGAGGGTCGTTTCTAACGTTGAATTTTCATTTTTTTTTACAGAAATCGACAGTGAAAACCATGTCCATAGACGAGAAAACCCCGAGCCAGGTGTCTGATTCTGCAGGAAACGAAGTAGGCGAAGAAGTTTCGAAAATGGTCGTCGAAAAAGAAGCCATTTCTGAAACTGAGGATGAAGGAGGGCAGATTTTGTCCATGGCAGAGAAAACCACTAGCCAGATGTCTGATTCTGCAGAAAATGGAGAAGATTCGAAAATAGTCGTCGAAAAAGTAGCCATTTCTGAAACTGAGAATGAAGGAGGGAAGACCATCTCCTTGGCAGAGAAAGCCCCGAGCCATGTGTCTGATTCTGCAGAAAACGAAGAGAGCGAAGAAGGCTCGAAAATGGTCGTCGAAATTTCTGAAACTGAGAATGAAGAAGGCAAGACCATGTCCATGGAAGAGAAAACAACGAGCCAAGTATCTGATTCCGCAGGAAATCAAGAGGGTGAAGAAGGTTCGAGAATGTTCGTCGAAAAAGAAGCCATATCTGAAACTGAGAATGAAGAAGAAGGGATGACGATGTCCATGGAAGAAAAACCGATAAGCCAAGTGTCTGATTCTGCAGGAAATCAAGAGGGCGAAGAAGGTTCAAAAATGGTCGTCGAAAAAGAAGCCATATCCGAAACTCAAAATGAAGAAGGGAAGACCATGTCCATGGAAGAGAAAACCACGAGCCAACTGTCTGATTCTGCAGGAAATCAAGAGGGCGAAGAAGTATCGAAAATGGTGGTTAAAAAAGAAGCCATTTCTGAAGCAGAGTATGAAGGAGGGGAAAACGGTTCGGAATCTGAAGAATCTCCCGAAGCAAATGGAAAAGAAACTGAAACAGTATCGGTGGGGGCGCAGAGAAAAAGAGGAAGACCAAGTCAAAACAGCGCCGGCGGCGAACAGTACGTGCCGGTAACGTCACCGCCGGCGGATTTTCCGAATTCTTCATTTCACGACAGTTTGAAACGCGGCAGAGGAAGGCCTCGAGGCTCTGGCAGACTGCAGTCCCTAGCTTCCCTGGGTAACCCATTTTTAGATATCTGTGTACCGATCAAATGAAATTCCTTCGCCGGAGATACATAAACACCGTGGACTTAAATTTATGGAATAGTTGACCATATTTGTCTCGTAACCAAGTCTTATTCTGATAAAAAACATGTTTTGAAGGTGGAATTGCAGCGGAGACGGCCGGAGGAAATTTCATGCCCCATGTTGTGACTGTACAGGCCGGGGAGGTAAGCAAATTATGCGATTATATCAGACTACATTTATCAAAAGAAAGTTTGGATGAAGATGAAATTTGCTACTCTTTTTGGCAGGATGTTGTTTCTAGAGTTTCATTATTTTCTCAAAAAGGCCCCCGAGCCGTTTGCATACTCTCGGCAACGGGGGTTGCATCGGTCGTCGTCATACGGCAGCCTGGTGTTCCGAGCAACATCTTGAGATATGAGGTTTGCTGTAAATTGATAGTTGAGTTGTTCTTGTTGTGATCCACCTTGTGAAGAATTTAGTTGAGATATCAATCTCGGGTTGATCGGTTCTAGGAAATTAATGAGGGTTTACAAGTACCATGTGTTTTGGGTATACCCAAAAACAAAACTGTGCATGCTCCAACGTGAAATTAAGAAGGCGTGCATTTCTCGGAACCGAGAAATCTAATGTGGGTAGCTTTGTGCAGGGGTGGTTTGAGATTCTTTCGCTGTCGGGATCGTATTTATACGAAGATGAGGAGAGAAAGCATTGGAGGAGAAGAGATTTAACTGTTTCATTGGCTAAACCAGATGGAAGGGTGTTTGGTGGAGAACTTGCAGGCTCAATGATAGCAGCTGCCCCTGTCCAAGTAAACATCCCTCTTTCTACTCCTTTTCCTTCCAAACGTTTCCAAGAAGGTGTTCAACTTCAGAACCCCCCACTCTAGTCCACATACAGATCTTCAAATCCCTAAATGCTCATTCTTTTCACTGAAAATGCAGCTAATTGTGGGGAGTTTCAAGCAAAGCATCAGCAGGGAGATCAAGAAATGGCACAAAATGTCAATTCAGGGTGGATTTAGATCACCCGGAGAAGCAGAGAAGACTAGCGATGCAGAGAAGAAACATGAACCCAAATCCTGCAGCCACTGAGCTCAACGAAATCATCTTTGATTAAAGTAAAAAAATTTACATCTCTGATTATGGCAATAAAGAATAAAATTTGTTATTTTTCCAGTAATTAGAATAAATTTGCATAGGTGAAATATGTATAGTAGCAATAAAAGTGAAATACAAACACCAAATTAAAGTAAAAGAATTTATATTTTGTGCAGGATACCATAAATTTGTGTCTTGGGTCGATGAGAAGCGCATACCTGCATATAACAAAGTCCGACGATTAGTAGAATTACGAGAATTTATATTTTCCTCAACTTCCTACAAAAGCTCATACTCGACTAGCTCAAAAAACAGTCTACTGCAAACTAAAATGGCATCACTCGTTTCACTTTGCAGCAGCGTGTTTAGCCTGATGGTGTGACCGAAGAGCCATTTCTGAACCAAAGGACCTATCATGCAATGGAAACATGTCGGTCAGGAAACCTCGCACCATCGCATAATAATCCCAGATGATAATTTAAAAGCATACCTGCTACAAGAGTTGCAGGTATGTTGACCACCAGTTTTTGGTGTCTCTATCTTAGCAGGTCCACTACCACTGCCGGTTTTCGCAACGCTCTTCTTGGCAGGGTATGGAGTATCTGTATGGCCACTCTTCTTACAATCTGCAGTGCAGCCAGGAGAAATTTAAACAAATAGATTCAAAATAGTAATGAGAAACAAACATGGTATGCTTGCTAATGTGAATTATATAACCCAGAGAATAAGATCAGTAGAGGATCTTTGACAACGTATAACTTTGAAAACAGATTTCAAACTACAGATTGAAAAATAATTACAAAGACAAAAGAAACAGAATAAATGAAAATTTCTAAGAATCACCAGTTTTCCCAGAAGTTGTTGCTGCCTTAGCCTTCTTAGCAGCCACAGCAGTTTGTTTGATAGATTCATTTGGTCTCTTCTTTCCTTGATTAGCCTTTTTCAAAACATAAAATAAATTTTTTATATCCTTTTAAACATTAAGAGATGGAAAATCATATTGGTGAAACAAAATGATGTCTTAATCAATGATATAACACAACCACCACCTTCTTTGGTGCCTCTTCTTCATCCTCATCACTTTCATCATCATCTTTATCGGAGTCAGCACCAAGCAAGTCCTGCAGCAATCAACCAGACAATCCCTTACACTCAAATGCTCATCTAAAATTAAAAATGTTCCCATTACTAGGGGATTTCGCACCATATTCCACTTCACTGGGTGCATGACAAAGAGGATTATTTTCAGAGATAGAGGATGATGAATCAAAAGAAAAATACAACTATTTGCTTCCAAGTGGACAAGTGGTTCTATAATTCATTGAAAAAGAAAAAATGAATAGAAATTATGCATTCCTTTTAACATGGCATGAGGAAACAAAGTTTTCAAGTAAAAAGGCTCTCTTATTGATGAAGCTAAATTCTTTCAAATAAATGATTTTCTATCAAGTCTTATTGTTTTTTATCAACATATCTTCGTCCCGCAAAATTTAAGATGTAGAATAGTCTAGCAGAATTCCTGGAATAAATCACAACATACGACCCCCACAATTATATTCCCCTTTGGAAGAACATTAAAGTTTATCTTCATTTATTTTAAAACTATACCAAACACATTTACAACTTACCTATTGACTGGCAACAAAAATAAATAAAACACAACAAATCAAATAGCATAAAGCATGTTTCAAGATAAACAATCTTACATCATCAGACTCATCAGACTCTCCAACCAAATAGTCATCGTCATCTGAAGAATCATCATCTTTGCTTGGCTCAACAATTTTAACCTTTGGTTTTCCAGCAGATTTAAGCTGTATGGCACTAGGCTTAGTTGTAGCTGAATCAGGTTTCTCTACCCTGGGAAGAGGATTTCCTTAAAAAGAAAAACAAAAAGGTGAGGAAAACATAAAGAAAATTCTAACAAGACAAGGAAATAAATTCCAAGAGGCATGGACCATTTTCCAGCGGAATATCATCTTCCTCTTCTTCTGACTCTGTATTAATATCTGCATAACATGTAATATTGTCAACATACGAAATAAGATAAAAACAAAAAGGCAAAATCATAGAAGTTTGGTGTTGTGGCATACCAAATAACTCAGTGGAACCAAGATAACATCAAAAAGTCAAGGAGACCACATTAATGTTACAACAAAATGAAATAACAATAAGGATTGCTGTTATTAAAAAGCTAGTACTAACCAAAAGCTAGGATACTAAGATTGACTATGGTATCACTAAATTTCATCATTCCAATTCCTATTAATAAAAATTATGGCTCCTAAAAAAAGTAAGTGGAATACATAAATAAATGAAAATGAAAATTTAAACATCGACATTGAAGAAGGTAAAAAAACATTCTCATAAGAATAATAATTAGGTCATAACAAATAAAGCAGAGTACCCATATTCAAGTCATCGGCAGTAAAAAAGTGAAATGCCCAAGTAAAAATGATTACATACAATCAAATAACTGAGAAATATGATGGCAATACAACATCTGGAGCTGAAACCAAAAGGATATTCGCTCACGTCAACAGTTTGATAGCCGCAAAAATAAACACTTCCAGTTTTTGAGTTGTGCGAAAGCTCAAAATCCTTCTCAAACACAAGATCAAAAGCAATTTGAGGAAATTTTTTGTGGGACAGAATTGCCAGAACAAGTTTCTGATCACCAATCTTCAAATAGATTGTCACTGGATCGTTTACTTTGTCTTTTTTGGATTCACCTAGAGTTGCCTGGTATAGAAAGGAACAGATCACACACTTTGTAAGAAGATGAAAAAATAACATAAAAAAAAAATCAACGAAGCCAGATTCAAACCTGTGACAGATGTAAGAACTTATCAGCACTAGGCTTAAATGAATAAGAATTCCCAGGTTTTACTTCAATGCCTATAAAATTGTAAGAAGTACTTAATAAATCTCTGAGTACCACATTTCGTCGGAAGACAGCGGAGAAAAAAAAATACTGAAGTGAACCAAGAGTATCTAAGCAAGAACAATAAAAAACCTCAACGAGGTAAAAGGAGCTAAAAATAAAAGCACAGTTACCCCAAAACTCCATAGATTGCGGGATTACGGATTGCAAACTTGAAAAAAAGATAAAAATGACCAGCAACAGAATAATTGAGAAGAAGTACTGAAGAATTTGCAGAGACCGTCCCACTAGGATTCGAGCGCGAGAACGAAGAGTGTGGAAATGCAGCAAAGAGCGCGAGAAGAAGATGAAATCCAGGTTCTCGCTTCACAGTTTTCAATTTTAAAAAACATGGGCTTTTCACCAATAGGCCCATTTTGTTATGGGCCCATTAACGGCCTATTAAGTCAACCCATCACTTTCAAAGGTGTCCCCTACCACTGCGGGGACCACACAAGTTTTGGTGCCTCCGCTTCCAAGATTCCTCATTTAGAATCTAGCAATGATTCGATCGAGTTGAAGAAAACGGAGGCCATAAAAGAAAGGAAATATCTAAACCCATTATTATAAAAATCAGTGCTTGTGGATTAGTCAAATTCTGATTGATGCTGAATTTCGTTGATTGCAAGGCTTATGGAGTCAGTTCTTGATATTAATTCATTTCATTTTTTATCCTTTTATTTAGAGGTGGAAATAGTTCTATTTGCACCGAAAACCGAACCAAACCAAACTTGTCCCCTCTTATTCGAGTTCAGGGACAAACTTATTAGGTTCACTGGATTTAAAAATCATAATGAATAGCTTCCAAAAACAGTCTTCCCCCACCAAATTCTCCAATTCATCGCCGTCGCATGTATCCAAATAGAAACAATACTGAATTACACGACCCACTCCTGCAGATTCTTCGTCCAAATCTTTACAAACATCAGATGATCAAGTTTCTGGGACACACTCCAATCATACAAATAAAAATCCGATTGTGTACACGAGGATGACAAAAAAATTTACACCATCGAACAAAGATAGAGCTTTTTACAGTAGAATAGAATACGATCGTATTTCCCTCCACTTGCTCTGCTTCAACCGCCGGCGACTTTCAAGGGTGGAGGCCGGAGAGCCGGGGAGGATTGTCGCCTCTGAAATGCCTTACAAAGTGAATTCCATGAATTTTAACCAGTTGAAGCCGTCCGGCTTTCTAGCTTCATCGACCTCCTTAGAGCACGACCCAGACGCCGTCTCTGTTTCTGATCCGCCGCCGTTCTGCGCCTGTTTTTCCCGGCAGAGAAAGAAGTTTCTCGATCCCAGAGTAACTAGTTTCTCGTCTCTGCCCAAGCCTGCTCAAATCAAAACCATACGATCAAATCGGACGGCTAACACGGTTGCTTCATCTTAGAGATTTGAAAGCTTACTTTCTAAGCTGAACTGTGAATAATGGAGGCGGAAACCGCCGGGTTCGGTGGTGGGTAAAATAGGCCGCCGTCCTTCCCGTAAGTATTGACGTACAGCCGCTGAAACCAGATCAGAAACTGTCATTTCTGGAGGCATCAAAACCTGGACCGGACCGACGCTCCCCTGAATGGTGACGTTGAGCAAAAGCCTCGTCAGCTTCGGGCCTGCCTCCAGAAACAACGTTTCGCCAGGATTTCGAAACGAGTAAAGGTTAGGGAGCGTCTTAGGCCGTCGAAGTTGCATCGATCCGGTCGCTGCAGACTTTTTTCCATTGAAAGAAGAAGATTTCTCCGCCCAAGCTTTTCCGTTCCGACTCTTCTCCTCCTGTACTTGCCGGTGACTCTTCGGAGAAGGCATCGTACCGCAGTCAAAAATACTTGCGGTGAATTTATCCGGTCGTGTTCATCCTAAATCTCCTGTTTTGGAAGAGTCTGAATGAAATCCGGGAGCGGGGACGGGGACAAGGCTCTCAGTTCCCGACGCCGGCGGCGATGTATTTTACATTCGCAATTCTTCCATCTTTGGGTACATTTATAATCACCAAATCCCACTGTTATGACCAAATAAACACTGAAGGAATGTCACGTGAGTTCCACGTGTATGAAAACGACACGTATTGGTCTATTTGTGTGTCGGAAGTAAGAAGCTTCGTGGAAAGCGGTAAATGGTCCCCGTGGCCCAATTCGGTTGGCCCTGGGCTTCAGTGGTTCTACAGTTGACTGAATATCCCAATAATACCCCTCAATTTAGCAGACAAACCAACAGAGATGATAAATTTACTTTATTAGCCTCTTACATCTATTGACGTGCATTTTTATTATTTATTTATTTCAAATAAATAAATAAATTTAAAAAAAAAAGGTAAATTACATGTAATACTCTATACTATGGGGTATGTTGCAACTAAAAAACATTTCATTCAATACGTTGAACTATGAAAAAACTACATTTATTATATTCTGTTTAAATTCTCGATTAAGTGTAACGTAAATGGGCCACGTGCAAAGCACGTCGCCTGAGGTTAACAGTCCGTCAAAGGAAGACTGTTAACAGATGCGATGAACGCAAATTTCGTTCCTCAGTCGAAGGAACGCAAAGGAGTTTCGCCGCATCACCGAGGTCGGACCGAACCCCCTTGGCGAATCACCTCCACCGCAGTACCAACGTCAAATTTGTCACTGTTTTTCGACCCGACCGACCTTGTTCTTCTAAAGTCTCTGTCTGCTGATGTCGATCGTCGGCTAGGGTTTACTCGACAGTAAGTAAAAATGGTCTTTGTTTGCTGGTTTAAATGTTTTCTTGAAATTAGACGTTCGATTTCGTTTTCTGGTTATGTTCTTGTTGTCAAATTTCCATAGAATTTAATTTCGATAAGGAGAAATGACCGATCGATTTCGTTTTTTGGTTTACAGTGAATTATTCTTCACTTTTATTTGATTTTATTCATTTTTTTATTTACCGGAAAAAATGGCCGTCCGATTTTGTCTCTGTTATGTTCCATGATGGCAGATTATTCGATTTCATATGTTTTATTGATTTTTGGTAGTGAATTCGAATTGTTGCAGCAGATTTTTTATGGTAGATTATGTAATAATTTGTTTAGAATTCTTTTGATTGAAATTATGATAATGCAACAGATATTCTCTTGAATTATCATGTCGCGTCGTTCGACATCTAATTTTGGTTAGTACTATAAATCAAACTCTGCATATCGTACGATTTTTCAGTATTAGTTTGTGTTATTATTGTGTTTTAATTTGTAGAATTTCCTGAGGTGACTTCACATGTGACATGTCATTGTAATGCAAGATCAGTCATCCACACATCTTTGACACGAGCAAATCCCTGAAGAAAGTTTTTTGGGTGCTAGCATTATAACGTAATAATTGTTAGTTGCATAATAATGTAGTAAGCCTTGAGTGTGTTATAATGTTACTAACTCGCTTTTTATCGTCAATGTTGTAGAGAGAAGCTGATGGATGCGATTTTTTTGCATGGTATGATGCAGGAGTAGGTGCGTGTGAGACGAATCTCAAAATGATTGTTGAACATTTAGAAGCTGCAAACAAGAAGTTGCGAGTTTATTTATGGATATCATGCATTGTAAACATTATGTGGATACTAGTAATGTACCTTCAATGTACTTTTGACATTGGCAATAAGAGTCTTATAGTTTATGCGTATTCTATTGGAATGGACATCATTTTGTTGGCTAATAAAAATACTTTCAGCTAGTCTTCTTGACATAAGTTGGGCATGATAACATTTGTTTTTCGGCATCCATCAAACCAATAAAGAAATAAATTCATGCAGATAATCGACACAACATTCACAATAATAGAAAACCAAGTATTCTAGTAGTTCAAGTATTCAACCATCATACAAAAAAACAAGTAGTCTAAGTATTTAACCATCACACAAAAAACCAAGTATTCTAGTAGTTGAAGTATTCAACTATCATACAAAAAAGCAAGTAGTCCAAGTATTTAACCAGCGTCGGAACCCAAATTGAAACCCATGAAAATTTCTTTTTGTTTTCTTCATCGTCCTCTCCCTCGTCCTCTACCCCCATTCGTCCGTACTATCATCACCACTGACATCCCCTTCACAGTGACTAGAATCATCTATGATTTCTCTATAAGCCACTAAAGCCTTCTCCCGAACGTCACAAAAAAATCTTTAAGCATTCTTTTTCCGTCAAACTCTCAACCATCACCAATATATCGGCATCTGAACTCAAGTTTTTCAGACATTTACAGCCTTCTACACTGGTGTCAAAATACTGAAGTTTCTCTCACTTCGTAACACCTAATGTTGACAGTATATCTTCGATTTCAAAGATGGACATCTCATCGTTGTCTAGATTGTCAATAACTTTTATACGCCCTCTGATGTTGAATTCTATGGAAAAATGAACCATCTGCAATTTTATAACAAATTGCAAACAGAATCAGAGAAAAAAAAAGACTTCAGTAAAAAAAAACAGGTTTCAGTAAAAGGACTTCGAATGTGCTAAAAAAAATAAACAGGTTTCTAAGAACCAAGGTGTCCAATTCAGAATATTTCTGGAATCGAACAAGGCAAATAACGAAATCAAAATCAAACATTTGAAAACAGGGACATAACCAGAAAACGAAATCGAACGTCCAATTTCTAGAAAATATTCGGCCATTTTTACTTACTGTCGAGTAAACCCTAGCCGACGATCGAATTCGGCAGACGGAGACGCTTGAAGAACAAGGTCGGACGGGTCGGAAAACAACGACAAATTTGACGTTGGTACAGCAGTGGAGGTGATTCGCCAAAGGGGATTCGGTCCGACCTTGGTGATGCGGCGAAGCTCCTCCGCATTCCTTTGACTAAGGAACGAAATTCGCGTTCCTCATCAGTTAACAGTCTTCCTTTGATGGACTGTTAACCTCAGGCGACGTGCTTTGCACGTGGCCCATTTCCGTTACAATTAACTAGGATTTTAAACAGAAGGTATAAATATAGTTTTCTGACAGTTCAACGTATTAAATGAAACGTTTTTTAGTTCAATGTAAAAGTTGCAACATACCCCATAGTACAGGGTATTATAGGTAATTTGCCCTTAAAAAAATTATAAGTGAAATAGTTCAAAAACCCTAAAGTTTGAAAATTAGTAGAAAAATCCAGGAGATGAGGCAGCATGAATCATTAAGACATTGTGCATATAATTTTTAATTTTATTAATTTTTTTAAAATTTATCAATTTATTGATCATATATCATCACATGACTTAAAATTTTTATTACATATTCATACTATTATAAAAACTTATTTTGAAAAATTTTATGAATTTTAAACATTTACGGGATTTATTATTTATTACCAACAATAAAATAATTTATTAAAATACATCATTCAAAAATTTAAAGTAGGAAATGTTCTA
The DNA here is from genome assembly GCA_003255005.1 of Begonia fuchsioides. NCBI lineage: Eukaryota > Viridiplantae > Streptophyta > Magnoliopsida > Cucurbitales > Begoniaceae > Begonia > Begonia fuchsioides. Next base: position 132,903 of record QAOC01036267.1, on the reverse strand, counting down.
ATATTGTCATTTAAGTTATCAATCGGTTTGAAAAACAAAGTCACCAAAATATCAAAATTATGAAAGTTTTTAATAATATACATATTTTTTAATAAAATTATGCAAATATGTATTAATAAATATTTGGTCTTTTTCTTCCGACCAACTTTTCAAATATTTAAGATAATATTAAAAAAATTCATTCTTCTACGGGGATGTGGTAGGCATATGGTAAATCACTCTCAGGCAGACGTGCAATGGTGACACTTCTTGTGACCTCTCGAGAGTTATTTTTAATCATTTTCAAATTTCAAAGTTTGTTCGACTTATTTTAACGAATTTTAGAGTTTTTTTATTTGTTGCCCTTCAAATAATTAACATGCCGATGAAAACACGGCAGATTAAATTATAAAATTACAGCACACGTCAAACATGATTCATTTCAAACTGATACTTAATTGTAACAGAAGTTTGATCAATATATTTCCGAAACCATACAACGCAGATTATATTCTAAGTTTAGAAACATGGAGTACGTGGTACGTGTACCATTTGTTGCACATAAAAAAATCCCTAGCTCAATGGCTGATTGCACATCATTATTTTGTGCAAGATAATTGATGTGTTGCCCATTAATTGGTGAAATCATTGTGCTGGGAAATAAGTTTCATTATCGATACCACTATTATTATTGTTGTCACTTTCTGTTATTATCCACAAAAAGAACAGAACAAAAACAATAAGTTTCATATATTTTTTATTAGTAATATATGTAATTTTAAAATTTGGGATTTGCGATAAGTGGCAAGCCTAGAGGGAAATTATATTATCATGCAAATGATTCCATATTAAAAGTTAAATTATTCAATTTAACATATTTATTAAAAATACCATATTTTCGTTAATACTTTAATTACTAATAATATATGAATTTTTGAAATTTGGGATTGACAGACATGAAGGTAAATTTTTTCATGCAAATGATTTAATTAAGTAACATATTTATTAAAATAATATGATTTTTTGTTAAATAACTAAAATAATTTAGTTAAATATTATATCTCTACATCGGTATAAATTTCTTTCTTTGAATTAAATTAGTATTTAATTTGATTAGTGAATAACAATAGTAATGTGGACGGAGCTGCCGAGAGAGTTTTCGACTAGAAGTACTGCTTGATCAGCTATCCATAGCTCTACCTCGAATTGGCCGCAAGGAATCGCCTCGGAATTCAGATATGCTTTCCTGGCGGCGGCTTCAGAATAAGCGCTGGGAACTCCTTGGTAAGCCACACGAAGATGTGAACTGTGCCTCAGAGTGGGAGAGAGACCAGCAATTGCGAGCGGCTTAGGATGAAGCTTATCGCTATTATTAAAAACATAAACTCTTCGTGTCGCTTTTTAAACTGCTTTTGAGTCCACGATACACTGCCGTAAAAAATAATTATACTAATTTTTATATATTATTTGATTGATTTGTTTGAAATTGCATGCCAACTGTTTTGTTAAATTTGACTGGATTTTATTATTTGATTATCTGAATTGTAATTGGTTCTCGAAGATGGACAAACCTCATGATATTTTAAGTTGTTTGATGTCGAAGTATCATGAGACTATCCTTATGCTCCTTCCGGTGCGGTGAAGGTGTGACATTTGTTTGGTTGATACCTGATTGGTGATGAAGAAATGATGATGCGTTTCTTGGAGATTCAATAACCCTTAAACTTGATCAGGATATTACACATGCGATGATTATTTGATGTGAGTTACGACGATCTTGTTTTGGAGTGCTGCAGCGATTCTATTGAAACGCAGTTGATTTTAAACCGATGAGTGAGTAGAGTCTCTGTGGTTGGACTCTCTTATAAAGGCGTTGAGTTTTTATGGGTGTGACAAAGTTGATACTTTTTTTTTTTTACTGAGACATGATTTTCTTGAGACAACTGTGAGATTTTGTGAATATAGTCATCTATGTATGTGATGAATTTTTTAATACTTAACATGAGGTTGATGGAGTGGTTTTAAATAAATAAAATGGACAAATATAATTTTTAAATTGTTTTATTACTAAATGCATCTAGTAGTTAGTATCACGTTGGTGATTGTTCTCATCATATCACTTTATATTTTCTATTAACGTTTTTATTTTTATCTTTTAATTAAATAAAATAGCATGTCATATCTTTTCATAATTATCTTCTACTGCAACAATAATTACACTACATACAATACAACAATTACTAACGGGATATCCATAAAAATGAGGCTACAAAATTTCTTATTTATTTTGTTTCTTTTCGGCTTCTTCTCTAATATTCAATACCAAGAAACAAGCTCAACCTCCACCTTAATGTCTCGCTCAATCAAAGATGTTATTTGTAGGACAATGGAGCTGTGTACGCCCTTGACTGCAGCGAGGGTACAAGTAAGACGAAGCTTATGTCATTTTGTCTCGCATTAGTACGTCCATCGTCACCCGTCATGTATATTCGAACATTTATTGAAAAATATTGGGACCAAAGTAGGAAAATTGATCACAAATACGTTGTATGGAGATAACGCGACAACATTTATTGAATCGATATCGATTGGTAGGCACTACAAGCCGGGGGGTTGCTCACTTGAATGTCGATGTCAAACTTCTTTAGTAAAACAAAAGAATGTGATCCATGGATATCTTATGGTATCGCTAAAATACGACGATGTTTCTGTTTTGTGTTATTTAGAAGAACACAAAATCGTGTTGCGAATAGAGAAATAATGTAGACTTTTGAGTTTTTGACAGGATTAAACCTTGGCTCGGATTTTAATGGACGATCTTTTTCGTTTTCAAGGAGTTTTAATCTTAGGGGTAGCCTACCCCTAAGATTAAATTCAAATTAATCGCATCTTTTTCCCAACATATATTATTTAATAAAAACAAAGCAAGAAAAATGACAAACAATGGTGTCATCAGGCCCACCTTGTTCAACGCCTTTTCCTTCTGTGGAATTTAGTGTGATTGAAGAAACACACCTTTCCTTTTTTCATAGGATTCTTCGGAGAAGGCAACGAGCGTTTTGTGCTGATGTTTTCTACCTCCATTTTCTGTCTTCCCTTCGCAAAATCCCATTTTGACAGTTTGAAATTACCTCGTCTTTCGTTGATTATGCGATGGAGGAAAAAGGGGCAGACACCCTTTTGTTCATCGCATCTTCACCGGATCTTTCTTCATTGCTTCTTCCGAAAATGTGTTCACAACAGTAAAAATACAATCTTTACTCCATTTTGTTGTGTTTTGCTTCCTCATAATCTCTCCCTAGAGCTCGCCGGAGATATGGTTTCTTGTTTCAATGAAGCGGCGATGAATATTTCTCTCTCTTCCTGTTCTAGCAACTCAAAATCTGCATGTGTTTCTCCAAAGATCGCATTTTCAAGGCAGAATTCAGTCATCTGTCTGTACAAGATCATTCTCTCTACTCAGAAGCAAATATTCATCACTGTAACTTGGTGTAAGAACAGCTCTTCCCATGGCTTCAGCGTGAGTTCGGGCAAATCCTTCAACACAAATTCTCCCTTGTTCAAGAAGAAAAAAGGCAGCAGAGTGTACGAGTCTGATAATTCAAAGCTGGAAGTCGTTTGGGATCTCTCCGACGCTAAGTATGATAATGGCGCTGAACCAGAAGATGGGTTCTGTGTTTTTGTACTGGTTGATTCAGAATTAGCCTTGATTCTAGGAAAAGTAGACGAAGAGGCTTTGCACCCGAGATTCGAAAGTGCAGACTTTCCGGCCAAAGTCTCTCTCGTTTACCGGCGAGAAGAACACTCTTCCGGCCACACCCTTTACTCCACAAAAGCTCAGCTGTGCAGTGCCGGGATTAAACACCGGATCTCCATCAGATTCACTGATGAAAACGAAGGATTAAAGAATCCAGGTCTGTTGGTTTGCGTAGACGAGAAAACTGTGGTTTGCGTGAAGAGATTGCAGTGGAATTTTAGAGGAAACCAGACCATTTTTGTCGACGGATTGCTCGTCGATCTGTTCTGGAATGTTCATGACTTTCTTTTTAGACCTGTTCATGGATACGCAGTGTTCATGTTCAGAACAAGAAACGGAATTGACAGTAGGTTTAGACTGTGGATGGAGGAGAAGGTGGAGCGGACGGAGGAAGAAAGTGTAGAATTCTCACTTTTGATCTTTTCTAGTAAGATTTCATAGACACTTACTCTACGTGCATGTACATTTATTTTCTTGGCTTATGTGAATATTAGAAATGGAACCAAGCTATCATCGTGTGGGAAAAATAGTATTAATTTAGATCTAGCAGAAGCATCGACGGTCTCGATAATTTGGAGAGCCCTCTCGAACGTCCGATTCATTCGTAATCCGATCTCGTTTTTCATCTTAATATCGAATGAGTTTCGTGCAAGGAGCCATTAAAAGCTAAAAGAGAAAGGATAAGCAGAGAAAGAGGTCAAAGATGAGATCTACCAGTCCTATAGCAGGCAGTCTCCAGTGTTTGGCCCACGGCAAACTACACTAGTGCATCGAGGGATAAAAGAAGCTTTGGTTTTGAAATTGGAAGTATTCAGCTCACTTATTTACCAAACAATCAAACACATAGAAGCTTTCGGTCAATCTCTTATCCACCTGATGAACAAGACAACAGCATCTTATCTAGTGAACAAACCAGATCTGAAATTGAGATTTCGAGGCTTTTGTTTTTCCGAGTTTGCAAAGAACGAACACTGGAAATTCGAAAGGAAAACGATATATTATTGAGTAGAGAATCGGGGATTCGAAAGGAGACATATACGGATCCATAAAACAAGGATCATCATTGAAACCACACCATGAAAGTTGAGATTCAAAACAACAAATATGTTCAAATGCAATATTTGTTCTTAAATTGAAAAACCCTTCTAGGAATTTGGAAGTCTTCTGGTTCAAGCTGATACCGGGGGCTTGGTAAGACAGGCCGGGAAATCGAAGAGCGCGATCTTCTCGATTGCAGCAGAAAAAGTTGCAGAGAATTCTAAGTGATTCGGATGACTAAGGAATGCATTGAAGTCCTCCTTGTTCTTGAAAGTCATCAAGAAGACATGAGTGAATCCATCTCTGAGTTGTTCTGGACCTTCCATCTCCTTTCCCCTTGTTAAAGAATAAAGAAAACTCAGTAGAAATTGCTCTCCTGGGTTCTAAAATCTGAATCATTTCAATCTCAATTCATGTTTCTGTGAAGAAAAAGAAAGAGAGAAAGAAAGAAAAGCCTACCATTCCAAGGATTGAACAGCATCAATCTCCACCACTAACTTCTCCATTCCTGCCAGAATCTCTTCCACCGCAACACCTTCCTTGAACTTAACAATCACCAAATGCTTGAACCCGCCCATGGCGCTTCACTTATCCCTGCAAACTCGAAACCTCAGTCCCTGCTATATATACAGAAATAAACTCTTGATAAATCGATTGTTATGATGTCAACTTCCACAGTTTTTCTCTTTGGTAAACCACTTTCCTGATTGTGTTTGAAGAATTATTCATGGGAAATAAAGGCTTGGCATCTCCTTTCGTAGACAGCATATAGAAGTCGATATCTGGAAAGGTACAAAATGGGTGAGGATTTGACCCACAAAGTCACCATTTTATGGCTCTACCTTACAGTAAAACTGTCTGGTGCAAGTTTCGTAGCCCTTGCTTTTGCACATGAATGTGGTCCTCCATCCCAATATCTTGTTTTATAGGCCTTTTGGGTATCCTCAATTTTCGAGGAAGCAATCATAACATGGCATAATTTTTCTTTTCCCTCCACCCGCTTCACTGCTCTTATTTCATGTTTTCATACTACATAATTTACCACTTTTCACCAGCAAGTAGCAGACTAAAATTTAATTTCCAGATCAAAATTGAGGTATCACATTTCATTTGCCTCAAACAAGAATCACAGGTCATCAGCATCTTATCTTAAGATCCAGAACATGGAACATAATTGCACAAGTGATTAGTCTTTCCCCAAATTATATGAAAGGAAGCAATTGCTCACGCATTTTCATTCCTCAACATAATATTATTCTTACTGGAAAACTCAGGTGATAAATGACATTAATTTGGAGCTTCATGCAAAATATTGTTTATACTGCTAAAGTGATAATTTCAGCCATTGCTTAGTAGTAATGTCAAAGAAGATTCCAAGGGAATTTCAAAATAACTGCTTGAAAAATAAATTTATGAATCAATCAGACTGTGGAGACTGGAAGATGAAAGATTTTTGAAACATTCAGTCTACATATGTTCTTATGCTAACATGTAATTCATATGGAAATTCGCAGGCCAACAGGGGTAATGACCAATGTTGGAAAGCAGTGAGCCAATCACTTGAACTATTGGTCTTAGAACCGAATTAAAGAAGCTCACCCTTCAATTTCATCAAAATGAAAAGCCAAACGCTCAAGATGTATAATAAGAGGTACCCATTGTTAGAGGAGCTAGAAAAATACAAACGACATGACAGCCCAAACGTGAAGTAAACTGACCCTTGTTGCAACTCTCAGATCAATCATTGATAGTTTATTACCAAATTTAGTTCAGAGTTCAATGCTTCTACTCAGTTCCTCCAGCTTGTTCATCCTCAATCGCTCACTTTCACTGACCAGCTGTCCAGCACCATGGGCACAACAAATTAAAGATCTGGTCAGCAATCAAGTAGCATGCCAGAAAAAAAAAAGTAGATGGAACTGTTCTTTTAAGCAAAAAATAGAAGATTCACCTCCATTAATTTTTTCAGTAGCTGAGTTTTTTCTTTGTTCTTCACATTGAAAGCCTCAAGAGCTTCTCTGTATTCCCTCTCCTGTTTCTCGGTAACAATACAGAAAGAGTACATTCAAAAGGATAATTCTCAAAATCTTTTCTATTAAAGTATTTAGTTGTGTTGCTTATAATAAAAAATATGGGGTATCTAAAATTCAAAAAAAAAATAAATGAACTTCACCTTTTTTAGGGAATTCAGACACAATGGCTTCAACTCTTTGGTAACGATGTCTATCCTCTTTCGAACAGTCGTCGCTTCTTTCTCCATTGGATCTGTGATACCTTCAAGCTCCTGATGCATTTACAGTTTTTTTTTTTCAAAAACAAAAAAAAAATCAGTAAATAACAACTTCGACTAGCTTTCTGTAAAAAATTCCATGTTCCCCACCCCCAGAATTTGGGAAAAAAGAAACTGCATTCGGCCTCTGAAAACGATCCAAATTCCATGAAAATCTACTCACTTCTCTGATTTCAGCGAGTCGCTTGCTTTCCTCTTCCACTCGGCCAAGATGAGCTCGAACCTTTTCTCTAACCTCCATTTTCTTCCTCTCAATTTCTTCTTCCTTAGCACGAAACTCAGAAAGAGCCGATTTCGGCAATTCATCATCCCTCGGTGGGCTACCGCCGCCATTGAAACTAGCGGCCGAGTTGCTCAAACTCTGCATTGGCCTCCGCTTGTTCGTCGCCACAGTTGAAAAGATGAAAAACGGAACTTCTTTCCACTGCTCCGACTTTTCTCCGTCAGCTGGAAACAATGGCTGCGCTCGCTTTCTCAGTTTCACTGCCCTCTCTGGTGCAGGTGGGTAAACTACTCGATTCGAATCCCCCTACCCACTCAACTGCTATGCTTTCTTATTTAATTAACAACTAATTACTATTTAACACCTAGACATATATATAATTATTATTGCAAAGGATCTAATATTTTCGTAAGAGAATAAATGTGACGTCATAATTTATAATTTCACAATAGCATAATCAAATTCATAAAAAGATTAAAAGTATATTACCATTTTATTCTAACTTCTTAAAACAATTATTGAGGAACGAGATTAGTTGATAATCAATTTGAGACCAAACTGTGTTTCATAACTTGTACCCAAAAGGCAAAATTTTTCGCTCTCAGGACCTCCACACCTCGGCCCGAAAGTTTGTAAAGAGGTTAAATCACGGTGACTCAGCGGCCCAGAAATAAGAGTCATTTACCTGATATCTCAACGAGGTACCTCAATATTGAGGGTAACAACTCTCACACTAGGATAGCGCAAACGTCGAACTTAGACTATTGTACTAAATATACCATCTCTGAGTCAACTGAGCTATGCACGTGCAGGCAAACTGTGTTTCATAACTCACTCTAATTTTTTCAGTTGAAAATTGAAATGTGGTTTACTTTCTTTAGATTGCGTTTTCAAAGTGTAGACGCGATTTAAAGTCGATTTTTAAATATTGGGCTTGAGTTTTTGATAAATAAGCAAAAAAAACATGAGCTTTAAAAAAATTATTTTAGGACTCTTAAGACGTCTGAAAGATGATTACTACGTTAGACGCGGACGTTCAAAGAGATATATAATGTTTAGTTGATTTTTTTTTTGAATTTTTTATTTATAATTATTTTGACTAGTTAAATTTTATTAAAATAATTTAAATTTCTATCACATATTTATAATAATATAAGAATATAATCTACGAAGTTTAATTTTTTTTGGCCATTTATGCAGTTTACTATAATATTTTAAATATAAAAACAAACAAATTCAGTTAAAATTCAGTATATCAATTAAAATTTTTGAACTTTTTTTCAATTATTTAAAGTATTGTAAGACAGTCTTACGATTTATTATAGCTTTTTTAATGCAAAAAATAAACAAATTCACTTAAAATTTTGTATGTCAATAAAAATTCTTAAACTTTTTTTCACACATTTATAATACTGCAAGACAATATTTTACAAAGCTTCGTGAAATTTCAATAATTTTATGATTTATTATAATTTTTTAAATACATAAAATAAAAAATTTCAGTTAAAAGTTAGTACATCAATAAAAATTCTTGAACTTTTAATACACATTTACACTATTATAAGATAATATTTTACAAATTTTCATGAATTTTTAATTATTTTTTGATTTATTATGATTTTTTAAATGAAAAAAAAAATTAGTTATGAATTGGTATGTCAACATAAAAAATTTGTACGCTAATATAATTAATTCATACATATAAGTAATTGAATTTTTTTATTTCTCAATAAGCTTCTCCAGCAGCCTGAAGGGCGGTTCACTCATCCTGCCACGAATTCAAAATTCTGAACGAATTATAGTGCACAAACAGTGGAAACAAATTTAACTCGAAATTGACGATTAGAGATAATCAAGCATCGAATGGCATTAAACGACCATATAAAAAGCCAATGTAAACTTGAGATCCCAAAGCACTTCCATTCAGAACACAGAAAAGCTTTGTAGAACATATCTGCTTGCATGGAGATTATGAGCCCTAGCCCTTCAAAAAATTATTTCCTGTAAAGAAAACCCATCATGGTATGAAGAGTGGGTCGATGACCCACATTGGAAGGCATTCTACCCAGCAAATTTAGTTAGCTTCGATAGAGTTTGGACAAATCTTAAGATATTTCGACAAAACTCAATCTGAGTCACCAAACTCAAACTACCAAGGAACTTCCATAAGAAAAAGAGAGAGCGTCAACATAGAAGACACACAATCTCCATTACCAATCCTGAACTATCAAAGAATTTCCATCAGAACAGAGGGGGCATCATTATCATGTATAAAGTAGACACTGTTTGAAGATGTTAGTCAGATTTAACAACCATTTCTAGCATACTGATCAGAAAGACATATGAACCGGCTGCAAGTTTTCGCTGACTAAAAGACACAAACCACTGAAAGGATCTTATCGTTTATTGAACACCAAACGCAATAAAATGTGCATATACCGAGAGATTTTGAGGGCTTTTATCATCCACACTTGATCGCTTCTTCAATAATATCATTGTTTATCTGCTCTCTACTTCATATAATAATCTTTTAAATTATTAACCTCTTTTAACTACCATCAACCTCTATTAACTACTATTAACTATCTATATAATATTATCATTGAGGTCTAACTCTATCCAGCTTACACCTCCAAAAGCTAAGTTGTTTCATCGATAGTGTGAGGACCCCCAGAAAGATAAAAGCTACTTTGCAAAGACATTCAGGAAGACAGTTATATGAGAGAATTAACCACCATAGCTTGACCTGTAATAGAAGAACTTCAAGTTCTGCCAATCAGAGTAACGTAGTGATCGATTATGTTGCAATTGCTATGAGTCTTATTATGAATCTGAAGCAGAGAGCGGGAAGTTAGATTGATCACTAAGACTCTATGTTTCTTTAACGATCCCAGTCACAACAATGCGGCATCTAATGGATGTGATTCGGAAAATATCTGAAAATGAACGGACATACGGAATCTTAAATAAGAGAAAGAGTAAAAATAATTTTTGAGCCGGAGTTTTCGAAAAATAGGTTAAATCGGGCCTGAGTTTTTGGAAAACAACATTTGAGCTCGTCGAACGCATAAAATCTTGCCTCATTCGTCCGATATTCTTCCGAGTTAGGCATGATCGGACGAATGAGGCAAGAAATTCTTGCCTCGTTCGTCCGATATTCGTCCGAGTGAGGCATGATCGGACGAACGAGGCAAGAAATTTTTGTCTCATTCGTCCGATATTCGTCCGATCATGCCCCATTCGGACGCATTCTTTCGTCCGAGTGAGGCATGTTATGCGTCCAATAGGCCCAAAATCTATAAATTTGGGTTGAATTTTCTATTTTTTTACCTCTCTGAAGTCTTAGCGAAGCTCTTCCAAAATTTTTAATTTTTTGCAAAAATGAACTTCGGTCGTGAAAAACGCATCAGAATCGTCGGACAGCACCGCGACGATGATGATAGATTGTCACAGCCCTCGAAAGTTGGAGTTCCTGATTCGCCTTTGTCGGTAGGAGGACGTCGTGGCGAATTTCGTTTCATTGTAACCGAGAGGATGTTTGACGAAGTCTTCTCGTTACGGTCGGTCATACCTCTCAGACTAGTTATATTCTCAACATTTGAAGGCCTGAGGATTTGACAGATGGCTGCTCACATTGGTTTGGTCGGGATGTTTGAGTTATCAGGCTCATCAGCTGAGCGATTAATGCTGCTCTTTTATGCTAACTTTGTGGTTTCTGCGGGCAGCGATAATGGAAGGACATTTATGTTTGCGAGAGATGTGTTGATTACACCAGAGCACATCAACAAAATTATTGATTATTCAGATGAGTCCGAGGATGGCCAAGGTGAGATGTATTACAACTCCACTCAGGCCGCTCCGTGTATTGTACAAGTTGATGGATTATCATTTTTAGGCAAATTCGGGCATCAAATAGTTGAGCAGATTCTTTGATGAAGCCGAAGGCGAACGAGCTTAACGTGGTAGCTCGGGTGATCCAGAACATGATATCTCAAACGATTCTTCTAAGGGACGGATATCGCGAGCTGTTAACTCATATGGACTTATATATTATATATTGTCTTTATACTGGAACTCGGTTCAACCCGGGATATTTAATATTGAGTCATATAGGTGAGATTCATATGGGGGTTAAGAAAAACCTCTCGTACGGAGTTTTGATTACAAACTCATTTCCGTACTATGTGGACAGAGTCCTCGGGGTGAGGTGATGAGGGAGCCTCGGGTCCATAATGCTTTCGATCGTCGTCAACTTGGGATGATGAGTTTGATAGAGGTGGCGATACGTGGGTAGACAGGAGAGAAACATCAGCTTCCCAGATGTACTTCGATCAGGACCTTCTGCACCTCCTTCTGGTAGTCAGATGCCGCAAACCTCGTATCATGAGCCAACGTTGACATTTATGATGAAGCAGGTGAACTTGTTTCATACAATGCAGATGCAGCAGATGGACAGTTACCATGCCGAGCAGATGCAGCAGATGAATAGTTATCATGTCACGCAGATGCAGCAGATAGACACGATTGAGCACACAGTGAACGAGATCCGGCAGACGCTGGATACAGCCGGGATGTTTCGAGTTTCTTCTTTTGACCAGGATTCTCCACCGCCCCCACCATATTGTGACAATTTTTAGTTACTTTTTCATTATTATTGTACTTTTTTTTCTTTATATTACTATTGTAATTTTTTTTAATTTGTAATGAACATGTTTTTTCTTCAACTTTATAATATATTTATAATATTATTGTCTTGTCTATCTCGGCCAGACTTGCCACCTTCTACGTGGTTCTGGATTTTGGACGGGTTCCAGTACTGATTCTCGTGTATTATTTTGTGACTCTTGTGTGCATACGTTGAAGCTCATGACCATGTCTTCCTCAACGGCAGATTGTCGAACGTCTGAGGTGGAGGCTCTTCTGAGACATGATTTCTTATTATGCTCACTCCTACCACACGTACCACATTGCACGTTGCCGGTTCTTCGACTTATTGAACTGCTAGTGGTATCAATGTACCATATCTTCCAGGATTTGACGCCACATCTCACGTTTAACAATCGGTACAATGTAGTATGAATTTATCCTTAGGTACGTCTCCTGATGATAGGGGTGGGACCCACGGGTTCGGGTCGGTTTTTTTGGCAAAAAATAACCGACCCGCCGGTTCGGTTATCCACTGACGATAACCGAACGTGAACCGATCAATTACCATAACCGATCCAAAATTTCGGTTTGGATTCGGTTCGGTTTCGGTTAATTGATACGGGTTGACCCACGAGTTGGGTCGGGTTGAGTCAATTTTGGGTCGGTCAATCTTGGTATATTTTTTAATAAATTGGTATGTTAATAACTTCAGTGGCTGAATTTCATCTCTGTGTTTGCTAATCAGTTACACGGCTGCTAATAAATTTGGGTTTTTGTATCAAATTAAGAATTTGATTCAAAATGCATTTTACAACACAGAGACCACTGTTTTAATTGACTTGATTTCAAAATATCTGGACAGAATAAGAATAATTCATCCTAAAGTAATGCACTAATATTAACTCTGCAAACCTATGTGCTGTTATGCGTTGATGAACAATGAATGTGCAGTAGAATTGAATGCATCAAACGGTGAATTGATGCAGTAGAACCAACAATGAATGTGCTGTTATGTTCTCATCTCCAGTAAAATAGAAACGACAAAAATAAAATGAAAATAAACTCAGTGAATTGAAATGGTACAGTACAAATCGAAATCTCAGAGAAGGAACGTCCAGTAGAATTATTTAGGTCATTGGCTTCAAACGGTGAAAATTGAAATGATATTAAGCCTATTTTTCAAGTAAATCGAAATAAGCACGAGAAGAAACGAGACCAAACCTCACAAATAGGAATGTCGCCGCTCGTCGAAGCTCTGTCGCCTCTCGTGAAAGCTCTGTCGCTGCTCGTAGAAGCTCTGTCGCCGCTCGTAGAAGCTCGGTCTCTGCTCGTCGAAGCTCTGTCGCCGCTCGTCGAAGCCCTGTCGCCGTTCGCTGGTCGCCGCTCTAGTTTGCAAGAAGAAAGCACTGCTTTCAAAAATCCCCAGCCCCTTTTAGGCTTTTACCGTAACCCTAAAGGCTAAAAGCATAAAATTGAACTTAAATTCGGTTCGGTTATGGTCTAAAGATTAATAACCGAAAACCGAACCGATACAAATCGGTTATCGTCGGTTCGATTTACGTACGGGTTTGAGAGTATTAATAACCGAACCGAACCCACTATTCGGGTCGGTTCGGTTCGGTTTTACGGGTTTGTCCAACCTGTTTGCCACCCCTACCTGATGATAGTATTGGTGTACGTATTGATCGATTGGCGCGCACATCCACTGTATAACGGAGATAGCATGGACACACAGAATCTCTATCAGTTCTCATCTATACCAGTTGCAATTTTGAGTTCACATATTGACGATAAATTGTCTTCTACCATTGCTAACTTCATACATGGCATTTCCGAAAAACACGGCACTCCAATTCCTCGCCTCTAGGGTCGCTTGATTTAAGATTTTCCTTATTCTTGGGCATAACATATCCAAACTTTGAAGCATCGTCTCGTATCTTTTCACAATACGAACATCTATAGATTTACGTATCATTTCCAACATTGTGATGATGTGTTTGTCTCTAGCTATGAGAATAAGTTGTTGAATGACTCGATGAGATTATTCAAACTCATTTCACATTTTGAGTTTGACGAGAAGGCATGTGCTGCACATGTTTCTTTCGGAATAGCTGTTAAATATCAGCAGCCAACGGGTTATGACGGTGCAACCGTGTCATATGGCGTTCAAACTCGGGTTCGGTCGAGGCATGTGAAGCGTTCCATAAAAACTGTTTGTATACTTGTCCACGGAAGCTTTTCTACAAATGGGCATATAGATGTCTGAGACAAAATCTATACTCTGCATCACTAAGCTTCTCTTGAACTGCATTGACAAGTTCTTTCTGTCTGTCTGATATTATAGTCCACCCAAATCCGGTTGAACTGTTAACATCTTGTCTTAGTTGTTCGAGAAACCAACTCCATGAATCTCTGCACTCCGACTCCACTGTTGCATATGCAATAGGATAGAGTCCATTTTCAGAGTCAGTACCGACGACCGTTAGAAGATGGTCGAGACATGCACCTTTAAAGTGACAATCATCCAAACATAAGACTGATCTGGCGAATTCGACAATTGCCCTCACGCATGCGAAAAGACATACATATATTCGTTCAAACTCACAGACAACTCATTCACCTGTGCCGTACAAAACTTTCGACTGTATGCCTATTTCCACATAGGCCGACTCTTGAACCTGTCGAGATATGTGGCCGCCATCCATTTTGCCGATGCAAGTCGATTTTCTAATACTCGAGCGCAAGTATGACTATCAACGAAAGTTTTAATTTGGATTCCTTTTTTCTCATGCATCTTTGAAGCATGAAGTCGCCATGAACATTCCTCTACACATATTGTTGTTAGTCTATTTGGATCGCTTCTTTTGAAAGTAATCTCGTATCTATTTAATAATGTATTGTTCGTTATTTCATCTTTCAAATTTTTAACGGATGAGTATCTTTTACTGAGATAAAGCTTGCTCTTGGTCGTCACTGGCAAACTCAAAACTTCGGTTGCATCTTCCTCGTCTGATTCAGGTGGCGTAGTCAAAGCCATAATATTTGCTAAATCTGAGGAAGATTGAACCTCTACATCATATCCACCGTCAAAAGGTTGCAAATGAGAGACATATGTATTAGGTTTGTAAACTCAATTTATATTTGATTCATTTTCTTCTGTTTTATCTTATTTGTTATTCGTCGCTTCTAACAACTAGTTGCTCGAGCTACCAACCATTATAGCCAATATATAACTATTTTTTTGAAGTGAGATTTTCAATGAGAAAGAAGATCGAATTTATAGTTTTTTCGGGATATCAGACGCATATCGGATGAATGGGGCAAAACTCGGACGAATGAGGTAAGATTTTATACGTCTGACGAGCCCAAATTTTGTTTTCCAAAAACTCAGGTCCGATTTAGCCTATTTTTCTAAAATTGAGGCTCAAAAATTGTTTTTACTTAAGAGAAATAGAAAAATATGAAAACCCTAAAACAGATAATCCAAAATAAACAAACTGGAAAAAGAAAAAAAAGCTCAATCTATAATCCAAAATCAACAAACTAAAAAAAAAAGCTCAATCCAGAATCCAAATTATAACAATTCGGTGACAGTAAAACGGCGTTGAGAAGAAAAATTCACCTGGATTTTTGGAACTGAGATTCGAGGAAATCGCAAGACGCAGAAATCACTGAGCTACCACGTAACTGACAATGGGTGCGTAGAACTGCATTAAAGGGTCTAACCAGAGAAATTAGGCCATTGGATTGGATCGGTTAAAAGCTCACGGTTATAAACGAGCCGGGCCGGGTCGGGTCGGGAGCAGACGAACGGATTATCCTTTCAACGCAAAGGAGTAGACGATCACTTTCACGCTTGAAGCTCAAATGGAGTTGTCTGGGTAATCGGCGGCACGGCCATCGTCTCATTCGCTCGTTATTTGCAGTCTTTGGCGCTAACATGCCGTCCAAGGACAAGATCGCTTACTTTTATGACGGTATTGATTCTCCCCCCATTCTCCTCTATTTCGTCTCTAATTTTTCTTTCAATGGAAAAGTTTTGAAAGGGACCTTCGGAAAATCAAAGCAGAATTATCATTTTTTTTTTCTGGATAATCTGTCTTCTTTACTTTTGAGCTCTCTAAACTGGTGATAGATAGTAAATAATCGTGTAAATTTAATGGATGGTCTTGTAACATGTCATGGCTGGGATTTCGTTGTATGTTTTCTGTTGAGAGAATTCACTCCTATCGATACTAAAAGGTTAAAAGTTGAAGAAAAATACTTATGCGAAGACTGTTCTTGCAGGGGATGTGGGGAGTGTTTACTTCGGGCCAAACCATCCGATGAAACCACACCGGCTTTGTATGACTCACCATCTCGTCCTCTCCTATGAGCTACATAAGAAAATGGAAATATATGTTAGTTTCTACATTATCAGCTCTTTTGCTCGTGGTTGAGTTAGTGGTTCTTCTTGCATTGTTTTGTAATTTTTAGCTGTTAAACTAATGTAGAATTTCTCGTGATAGTTATTTTTCTTTTGGGTGTTAATGCAGCGTCCCCATAAAGCTTATCCTGTAGAGCTTGCTCAGTTTCATTCCGCAGATTATGTCGAATTTCTTCATCGGATTACACCTGATACTCAACACTTGTTTTCAAATGAACTATCAAAATGTATGGCTTTCTTGTACAATTTACTATATCTTATGCTAAATAATCTTATTGCCAGTGACATTTATCTGTGGCAACGCTGGAGAATTTGATTTCAATCTTCAAAGAAAGTCATACAAAAATGTTATTTTGTCTGCCGGTATTATCAGGGATGATGATTTGTATCAAAACATTGTTATTTTTTATTATTTTGTTCTAGTTGATTGCAAGTTAGTAATGAATCGAATGCTGCAGTACATATGTAACGTGGATGGGGAAGAAAAACAGATTTGATCTTTGGTTAGAGAGAAAATTCTTCTTTACTTATTTTTTACTTTTTTCAGATAATCTTGGGGAAGATTGCCCTGTCTTTGAAAACTTGTTTGAGTTTTGTCAACTTTATGCTGGTGGGACTATAGGTAACTTTTACTAGTGACTCATCTCTGTCAAAGAAAGAGGTTTTTTTGTTTTATTGTTGACTAGTTAGTTCTCAATGAGAATTGTTTGCAGATGCAGCACGCAGATTGAACAACCAACTTTGTGACATAGCCATAAATTGGGCTGGTGGATTGCATCATGCCAAAAAATGTGAAGCTTCAGGATTTTGTTACATCAATGACTTGGTTTTGGGACTCTTGGAGCTTCTTAAATATCATGCTCGAGTTTTATACATTGATATTGATGTGCATCATGGTGATGGAGTGGAAGAAGCTTTCTATTTCACTGACAGGTAGCATCATTCACAATTAGAAGGATTAGGATACTATGTGCAACTTGATTTTTTTTCTGAAATCTATATTTATTTCAAAGCGTTGAATGTTTTGACATTTCTCTTGTACATTTACATTAGAAGCTTTTAATGAATATGTGCATGAATCAAAAGAGAAAAAAATCTATGCAGATAAATTAAAGTCATGTTCCCTAATACAAAGACGCAGAATGACTCCACAATTATCTGTCATGAATGTAATCAATCTATTTATCCCTCCCCTCCTGTTTTCTATTATTAACTAGAGCTCATCATGGCAGGGTGATGACGCTTAGCTTTCACAAGTATGGAGATATGTTTTTTCCTGGAACTGGTGATGTTAAGGTGACCTTCCAATGCTTTATTAGTTGCCTTTTGGTGGTAAAGTCCATTTATGGGGGAGAATATGACTTACAAGGATGTCCATTCCCCTTTGTTTTTACAATCACATTCTCAAACTGAATGTGGTTATACTCATGGTCCATTTTTCACAATAAAAATGGGTTGTTGTTCTTTGAATTATATCACAGTTACTACTTTATGTTGAATATATCAAAATTTTGCTGTATGGAGAGGTTCCTAGTAATTTTAGCAATAATAAATAGTACATCTGGTTTTTCTCTTATAAATCAGAACTGGCTAACTAGTTTGTTTGGCAATGTTGTCTCAAACTTTTCCCTCTTTTGTAATTTTTAGATTTCACTATCGAACCTATTGAAATAAAATATTGTTTACTCTGGGAGCACTCACAAGTCCTATATATATTAGAGCATTATTCTAGACAACGTTTAGAAGTGCAACAATATTTATCAATGTCATTGTTTTGAAGGAAATAGGAGAAAGAGAAGGCAAGTTTTATGCCATCAATGTTCCTCTCAGGGATGGAATAGATGATGGCAGTTTCACTCGACTTTTCAAAACTGTAAGCTGGGCTAAAGCATGATGACCACGAGTTTGTGCCTTTCTGTGCCATGATATTATTGTGTTCAAGCATTTTTATGTGTTCCCAACTCTGCAGATTATTTCCAAGGTTGTTGAAACCTATCAACCAGGTGCTATCGTCCTCCAGTGTGGAGCAGATTCATTGGCTGGAGATCGCCTTGGCTGCTTCAATCTCTCAATTGATGGTGCTTCTATGTGCCATTTTCATTTTATTTTACCCTGAATGATGTGTATAAGAATGATAATTTCATATATGAGAATCACATATATTACACTTTTATAGTAGCCGGTCTTAAGATGTTAATCCTCGAATCCAAGAATAATCCTTAACTATTACGATAGATAAGATAGTTAAGTATATAGTATTTTATATAAAAAACAGTTAAAGCTGCACTTTAAGAAAAAGATATAAAATACCATGCAAAAACTTTTTGTTTTCAACTGCATAATGTTAAGAAAAGAGGTTAACATCTATCATCCTCAAACGTTTTTATTTTTATTTTTACAGGTCATGCTGAATGTGTTAGGTTCGTGAAGAAACTCAACATACCATTATTGGTACGTTAGTCAATTAGGTAAAATGATTACCAATGATTTAGTTCTGGGAACACTTACTGTTTGTTGAAAGAGCTTACTGAGGTTTGTTTGTTAGGCCAGAAATAGTTTTTGTTAGAAACAAAATCTTAATAGAAAAATGATGAGGAAGAGTTTGAATTTGAGACAAGTTGCCTGGTTACTCAAAGTTTACTTGAGTTGAAAGATGAAGTTAGTATATTGGAGTTGAATTATTAGCTTCTTATAAAAAGATTTACTTAATTTATTTCTATGTAATAATTTTTAGTGTTCCTTTTTCCCTGTAGGTTACAGGTGGCGGAGGATATACGAAAGAAAATGTTGCTCGATGCTGGACAGTGGAAACTGGTGTTCTTCTAGATACCGAACTTCCCAATGGTATGAGAAATTTAAAGTTCATTCTGTAAAATCTTATTCCTTTCTGCCTTTACCAATCTCATATTCCTTTTTTTTTTTCTAGACATTTCAAGAATTAACCTATTCATTCGTGAAAACCATTAAGATTTTCTAAAAGTTTCTTAATTTTCGCAACCAAAGTTCTAAATAAGTACTTCTGAGGTTTCCTTCCGTAAATATGTCATGGTTCAGGAGCTTCTGCTTAACCATTTACTTTCTTGCAGAAATCCCTGAAAATGAGTACATCAAGTATTTTGCTCCAGATTACGTATTAAGGACTCCAAACAGGCATCTGGTTTGATGTTTTATCTGATATTAGATGAATTTTACATTTACTATTATGGACAAGTGTTTTCCATATCAATACGATATCAATACGAACTTCTAAATAATATATGTTCTCGTAAAACAAACACCACTTTATTGTGACTCAATTTTAGCGTGGTAGTTGGTGAACTATCAGACGACGAGTGAGTTAACTTTGCAAAACAATGAATTTCACTCTGATTTAGGTTACTTATAAATTGACATTACTACAAGATTTTCAAACTACTCTTTCCCCTTTCTGACTGCCCAGGAGAATTTAAATTCGAAGTCATACATAAGCTCAATCAAAACTCAAGTCTTGGAAAATCTTCGTTCGATTCAACACGCACCCAGTGTACAAATGCAAGAGGTATTTATACTTTCCTGGCAAGTATATAAATATTGGAAAAGGGTTCATTTTGTTTTTCCTTTGATATAACTACCTTGGAGCCTGGATCCTGGATCCTGGGTTATTGTTTTTCTACACGTAAATCTTCATTGCCTGTTTTTCCATACTTTAAACTGTACGGGACAAATGTTTTTCAAGTAAAAAGTTTTCTTTCTTGATCAGCCACAGTATCAAAATATTCGTAAAAAATGACAACCCGTGATGTATAAATGATGTGGAGTGAGTTATAATTTGCAAAAAAAAGCTGTATCATCAAATATGGTAAACACAAAAAAGTATCCATATTGTGCATGTCATAGCTATAGCCTTCTAAATGCTAACTTCTTGTCTGACACAGGTGCCACCCGACTTCTATATTCCTGATTTCAATGAAGATAGACAGAACCCGGATGAGCGAATGAATCGTGAGTACCTACAGCATTGATTTTGGCCTATTTTGTTGTTCTTACATATTGCAACTACTTGCACCAAATTGTTTTTGGATTAATTTAGTTATTGTTCTAGAGTATACCCACGACAAGCATATCCAGCGAGATGATGAGTATTACGCCGGAGAGAATGACAACGATCATGACATGGATGATGCATAGATCGACTTATGGGGCACAGATCTATAACCCCAGTGTAAATTGTTTGGAAAATTTCAACTTGTTCATAGAAAATGCCACTTTTATTAATTCCTATCATGGAATCATCATTGTTCAGCTTAAATGGAAAGTTTTGAGTTTTTTGGTAGGTAGCTCCATGGAAAAGGTTATGTCTTACAAGTAGTGAAGGTTGAAGATAATGAATTAATGGGTAAAATTTCTAATTTTACTTTCGAATCTAATCTTATATTTGGATATTCCGTGGATTAATTGATGTAATTGCTGATTTATTTTAATTTTTTATTTGTTATAAGGGAAATTTTAACAAAAAATAGACATATATTTCTTCATTCTCTATTAATCTTTGAGACTGCAACACATTGTAAACATTTCTACATACAATTATGATACAAGCCCTGTATCTGCATATTGACAATACAAGTAATAAGTAATGTGTAGAATATAAAAAGAAACGCCACAAGCTAAAATAGCCCAAAAGCATCCTCTAGTTTTATTGTATTCTCATTTACCTAATGATTTGTGCCCTCATTTTTGGATGAGTCAAAGGACGGCTGCTCCATCTCCCCGTGAGGAACCATAGGCAGCTCTGGCAGAACAGTGCATCGGATCAAAGCCCAATTCAGGCCATCGAAAACGAATGCTGCTTGATCTCTGTAGCTCCTTTCACGGAGCCAAGCCGATTTTCAGGCTCCTTAATCAGTAAACTTCTAATCAAATCTCTTGCATGAAAACTAATCATGGGGGTATCTGGAAACCTAAGACTCTGTGATACAATGTTGATTAAGGTTCCTCATTTGATGCGCCCTTGAAGGGTGTCTTGCCATAGAGTAACTCAAAGAGAAAAATCCCATATGCCCACCAGTTGACGGCATTTCCATGGCCCTCGCTCTTGATCATCTCTGGAGCAAGGTATTCATGGGTTCCTACAAGTGAGTTCGAACGGGCACCAATTGGCTTCACTACAAGCTGAGGTAATGGGTTTACCTGGGTAACTGGATCAGATCACGTCTTTAGTGATTTTGGGAGCTTAGGACTGAAGCAAGGGACTTGCCAGGATGGTTGAAGGCACAGAGGGTGGCTGCAGCTATTATCATCAAACGGATTCGTGCCCTTCTTGGTAGAGTCAATAAAAGGAGAGGATGATTTAAGCACCGTCGTATTGACAGCACATCTGAACGATGAATCGAAGTCTGTGAGCATGATGTGACCATCTTCCCAGATCACTATAGTTTTTGGTTTTAAGTCTCGATAAACGACACCTAGCTTGTGTAAGTACTCCAGAGCAAGAAGAACTTCAGCAGCGTAAAACTTGAAGAGAGGTTATGAATTATGTGAGAACGATGTATCGATGATCGTTGGCGCATCCAACCGTTGAAATTTTTCTTGAATTATATCTGAAAAACCAGTCAAGTATGGAACTTTATCCAATAGAGAAATAAGACAACATTAAACAAAAAAAAAAGACAAGGATTTACTTAGGAGAAACAAGCCATGAACCATGATAGAATAACCTGACAGCTTGCTCGGGGAAATTCCTGCTTGGTTGCTTCTGTCGCAGCACATGAAGATCTCCACCTGGACAGTAGTCAGTCACTAAGTACGTAAATTTATCTGTTTCAAAGTGAGTATAAAGCGTGGGCAGAAAGGGATGGTCCAGCATAGGCAGAATCTCTCTCTCAGTCTGGGCCCGATGCATTTTCTTCCTGCTGGTCAAATATTCATTGTCCATCACTTTCATTGCAAAAAGACAATTTGAATCACTTAGCTCGGCAAGATACACGGTCCCAATGTCCCCGCGTCCAAGTTTCCTGAGCATCTTGAAGTTTTTCAAGCATATGATTTTGGTCTGGTTCTCAACCTGATGGATGGCTTCACATCTAAGGTCTTTGGACATGTGAGGCCTATTCCCTCTACGACTAGAACCAAGGACTATAATTCTCTCCTAATGCTTGGACTAGTGCTATGATCCACATTACCATTTTCCGAGCTTCGAGAAAGCTCACCTTTTGATCTGGGACTCTCGTCAGATTTTGTAACCAGAGATTCTGTATTGTTACAGCAACTGGAAGAGAGACCATGTCTTGAAGAGTTTATGTCTGCAGTAGCTTATTTGAATGCCCGCTCATATCCAAAACTTTCTCATTTTCTTTCGTCTCATATGTGGTACTAAACTCAGTTATTTGCCTCTTAGTTTCATACGCTAATGGAACTTTATCATTGTCCACATTCACAGTAATTGTGCTGGAAATATTGGATGGCGGAGTAGATTCCATCTTTGCTTTCTTCTTCACAAAACTTTTGCCTAGAAAGATAGGGTTGATCAGACTTGTACTATCAATTGAGAATCTACTTAACTTGGCACCACCCGAAGAGCCTAACCGAGAAAGCACAGAATTAACTAAACTTCACTTATTTTCCCTTGCATTGAAGTTTTTCTCGAAATTTAGGTTGATTCGACTGCACACTGTTCCTCTACAACCTGTTCTTCCAGTATTCCACATGCAAGGGAGCCCTCAGATGATGCATTAGTAACAATCATTTCTTCCATTATGGAGTTAACTTGAGAAGTAGAAGCCTGATCACTTGGATTGAATAGCTCAGCGTTGGAGTTCTGCATTACTATAGGCGTCCCATTTGCAATTTGTAACGTGATTCTTTCTGGAACAAGTGTTATTTCAACCATCTTCCCTTTGCCTTCAGTCACAGAAGCACCAGATCCGGTAGCCTCGACAACCATCGTTTTATATAACCTTTTTATAGCTACGGTTTCGGAAACACCTAGTGACTGCACAGGTCTTGATTGTCTCTTCATGGCAGCCATTTCTGCTGCCTGAGAGATACATAGCCCTCTTAGAGCCTGCTTCAAACTCACTGGCTCTGAAATTCCAATGCTAGAGACACGGGGTGAACCAACTCTGATTGGCCTTTTCAGTGCACTCTTTTGCCAAGTATCTCTGCTAACAACATGAGGTTGCCCTGAACTTCTACGCAAAGATTTGTAATCAATCGCCTGAAATAGGTGGTTAATATCATCTTCGATAGAATACCTTTTTCGGGCATCTGAGTAATGATAGACTGGGGATCTCTTATTCAATCTTAATCCTGGATCAAACTCCTCCGGTGAATCGATAATTTCAGATGTATTTTTACATGTCTCCATCCAAGAATAATATGGAACTTGATAAAGCACAAAGTCCAGAAAACCATGAGATAAGTCTTCCCTTTAATCGTTCTCTCTCCGAGTTTCAAGGGATTTTGTTATTTCTTCCATAAATTTCAAAATCCAGCATCAAAATCCTGGCACCATAACAGAGCTACTAACAATTGAATTTGACCCCCCACCCCCAGTTGCAATCTATTCCTTGAAAAAGTTTCTTCGTGATTTTCAGAAAGTAATCTTTAAGAATGTAAAATCGTCCTCAGATCCGTAGCCATCAACAGCGCCCAGCATACTTCAATAAAAACATACGAAATAAACTAAATCACACAGCATAACCCAAAACTGAGCAAAGCAAACACTGACTTATTCAAAGATTACTTTCGCTGATGAAAATCCAGCAGACACAAGCTTCGAGGCCAAATTCTTCAACAGCACAAATTCAACTGCTTCCAGAAAGAGCAAAGGAGCAAGAAAGATGGGGAAGGAGTGGCGATGGTTTTAGGGTTGGGCGAAAGTGAATGAGAATTCGGAATAAAAAGAGAAACGAAGAGTAATAAAAAGGTAGAGAAGAAATCACGAGAGGTGCTTGCGAAACAGCCAAACAGGAGCTACGTAGAGGCGCCATCTCGACTCCACCATCTTTCACACGAGAAATCGTCGTATCCTCTGTCCAATCAAATCAGGCCACCAGACTTGTCATTCATATTCAATGTCATCCAGTCTGGAGTTGCAAAATTGGGGTACCAAAATCAATTTACTTCATTTCAAACCGTGATAAGAATTTTCAGACAGCACTGAACTTATCATACGATTTACTACTTCAAAGTTCAAACCCAACAAATCATGCGTTCTATAAGACAAGAAAGTACAGTATAGAACAGCCACGAATCTTGAACTCAATTTATCTAATGCTTTCTCAAACAGTTGGCTCAAACACTTCTAGCAGAGTTAACAACAACCCAGAAAAATTTTGAGTCGCCACTTGAGTCTCAGTCAAAAAGGCTAAAACCCATGTCCTGCGAGTAAAAATAAGCCACAAAAGTCAGGCAAATAACTCAAAATACGAGGAAAAGTTTACTATTTTTTGAAGGCCAAAATCAAACTCAGCCACTTTGATTGGATTAGGTAATGCTTAAAATTTATCTAGATAAACAAATTTCCATGTTTCCCACTTACATCATCAGACTCCTCTTTCTCTTCTTTCTTTTGTTCTACGGCAGCAGATGCAGCGGCCCCACTTCCTGCACCACCGGCAGGAGCAGAGTAAGAAACAGCCCCACCACCGGCAGGAACTGATGCCAACTTTTCTCTCCCAGAAAGCGATTAGCTCAGTAATATCTTTGCCTTTGACTTCAGATAAGAGAAACTCGATCCCGTCTTCATCCGCTTCTGCTCCAACTGTTTGACAAATACAACAAATCGAAGAAGGAAAACTAACAGAAAAGGGCATTAGAGAAAATTAAACCCGTCGTTGTTTAAAGGTTCTCAAACTTATTTCTCTCGAGCAAATAGGATCATTCTTTAAAGTAAAACAATCCCCAGACATTACCATATTAACGGTCACGTTAATCATACAAGAAGAATAAATACTTGGTATATAAAACCATAATAGACTCCACTGTAATTTCAATGGTGATCTGAGGATATGCTCCTGATGGGGATGCTATCAAGCATAACCAAAAAAAAAAAAAAGAGAGCGTGGATGTGGACACGGGCAAAAACCGCCACGTACAAGAACTGCTAGGCGCCAAAAGTTTTATGCCCTCCAGAATCGTGAACTATAGTTAAATTTGGGGTCTTCAAAGTGAAAAATAGGCCGATAACTCTTTTCTTAAAAAAAGAGAATATGTATAATTTTGTAAACTAATAAAATGACGTTTACGCGCTGTCAAAAATGACTTTTACACTTGAAAATTTTCTTTCAAAGTGTGAGGGAGCAATCATAGTAAAATTGTAATTCAATTATTTCGAGTGATTTTGTTGAACAAAAAATTGTGAACTAGAGATTAAGCATTTTAGAAAGAAGATTCGTGAAGAAATGATAACGTCATTAGCAAAGAAGAGTCAACTGTAAATGTTTAATTCACACTCGTAAATCAACCTAGTAGTTACTCATGCTGCGAGTGAAAAATCTTCAATATGCGACCTTGAAGCGCGAACATATGCAATTAAACCTTTTGAAGCGCGTTAACCCCGATGATTGACTTCTTGCTTCTTTGATCTCTCATTCTTCTATCTGTAATTTTAGTTTCGGAAAGATTTTCGATCCTTCGTCCTTTTGGTCGACGCATTCTAATATTCGTTAAAGAGAAAGTTATGCCCGTTGAAATTTCGATCGACCCTTTGGCAAAACATTCGACACTTCTAAGGACTTGACATTATTTTTTTTTATGGTAAGGGTAAATAAAATTAAATTGAACAAGAATACAATGCTACCGGGCCGAGGCAGGAGGGCCATAGTTATGGGCCCTCCTGATTACCACAACCGAAACGTAAAGTAAGACCGAGGAACAGTGACCGGACCGAGTCCAGTTGTATGGGTACTGGACTGGGAGCGTTCACCATTACAATGGTGGAACGGCAAAACAAATGGGACCAAAGACCCAATGGTGGAACGGCATGTCAAAAGGGAGGGACTACTCCAAGTTTGCCGCTGCTGATGGGAAAATTTGGAAGAGTATTTTGTATACTTCCCTTACTATGCAAGCAGCCACTTCAGTTGGTTGAGAGAATCGGCTGTCAAAACAGCGAGCATTCCGCGCTGACCAAATTTGGTATGCCGTTGAGGCTAGGGCAGTTTTATGAAGGGATCCAACCATGTGGTTCCTCCTTCCGTCTTTGATGATCCATTTAAGGGCGCTCGCGATGGTTGTTTGCTGCCTTTTGATCCCGAAAGCTTTCTTGACAATTGCCCAAACTTCTGCTGAGAAGCTGCAATTGAAGAATATGTGCTTGGAAGATTCTTGTTGATTACAGCATAGGGCACATTTTCCATCCAATTCCGGGAAGGAAAGTTTGTCTTTTGTGGCAAGTTTTTCGTGGTAGGCCAGCCATAGTGTGAAGCAAAGCTTGGGGACGTGGTTGTATTTCCATATGGCTTTGAAGGCCCATGCAGCCAAGAGAGATTCAGCTTTTCCTTCCGATCCTGCCTTAGCTAGGAGTGAGGATCGAATTTGGAGGATCTTTTTGATAAACGGAGATCCTTGATACCCGGCCGACCAGCTCCAAAAGGAATCACGCTTTATGTAGAAGTGATGAATCCATCTAACCCAAAGGGAATCTTTCTTCAGATGGATGGACCAGAGATTTTTGACCAGCAGCGCGCTATTCCAAGAGTCAAGGTCTTTTAGACCAAGACCGCCCTCATTTTTGGGGAGGCAGCCGGTCACCCAAGCAATATTTGCATAAGGCTTTCCCCAAATGAAGGATCTGCATATGTGGATTAATTTTGCACAGACAGTTGCCGGCAACCCGAAGATAGAGAGCCAAAAACACTCGACGCCTTGGAAGATTGATTTTACGAGCTCAGTTCTTCCAGCGATGGAAAGGCTCTTGGCGTTCCACACATCAAGGTAGAGCTTCAACTTATCAAAAAGCGGGTCATAATTGAGGACCCCAAGATTCCTAGGCGAGAGTGGGATTCTCTGGGCATTTTATGCTAATCTTTAGTGAATAAATACTCCTTTTTCAAAAGATTGTGAGATAAGAAATTTAATGTGTCTTACTTTGTCAAATGGGTCGCAATTATGTGTAAGGAATGAAATTTCTGTACAGACACTTGGAAGTTGGAACAATTGCGTAAGCTAATATTGTGGTCAGAAAAAATCTTCTGTATTTTCTTGTAAGCTGTCTCTTAGCATCCCTTTGGGTATAGTATTAATGGGCATAAATGGATCCTTCGTTGCACTCCACAAATTTCGTAGGATGTCTAGTTCAACACACACACACACACACACATGTGTGGTCGTGTATGTGTGTATTTATAAATTTTAAGTGTTTTTTATTATCAATGTAACTCAGCTAATATATTCCATGGATTACAACTGGGAGGTGATGGAGAATGCTCTTCTTCAAATTTTGAGGCAGAGAGAGCGTTAAAGCTGCTCATTTAGCCTAGCAATGCATTTGCGCTGGCTCATTTAAATGCAGGGAAGATGCGACAGAGTTTCTCGGCAAGATGAAGATTTTAGAAGGTCGCTGACACCCAAGCTTTTTGCCGAGTTGTAGAAGGAGCTATCATGTCTGAGAGCACCTTTGGCTCCCCCTATTAGACTGGAGAGGAAAACGAGTAACGGGTAGTCATAGAATGTAATATATTTTATTTATCAACAAACAGTATTTTGCGAATCCAGCCACTATCTGAAGAGTCCGAATGCGAAATTGTAGTCCTTTATGTGAAGATCAGACTCATACCCTCACCCATGTAAAATTTGGCGAAGCGGAGTTTTCTTATGCACGCCTATATTCGTCGCCACAATCGCCGACAATTGTAAGCAGATTCTTCCCCTTTTTGGAGACTTCTTGTATGCTGCCTACATCTTCCTCGTCAAGAGCAAGTGAAAATATGGCATTGGTGTCCCTTATATGTTCCGATAAGCCAAGTCTAACTCCTATCATTGATCCTCCCACGGTTGGCTGCAATTGAATAGAACATAGCACAGATTGTTTAAGAATGGTGTTAACTCAAGGATTTGCGTAGAAAAGTCATTTTATGTGCAGTAAATGAGCTCACTTGATCTAATATATATTTAACGGCAACAGTTGAGATGGAGACCCCGTGTTTTGTAGCTACTCTTTTGAGTGTTTGAAGCAAAGCTTGGAACAAACTCCATCCTCCCCATGCATCAACCATCTGCCATATATCAATCCTTAAATAACACATTAAGTTGTTCGATAGGAAAATCTCATCCTGTTGCAAAGATCTCAAATTGTTAAGTCATGCTTTGAAGATTGGCGCTGACTTGAAATTACATAAACTATTTTTGCATTCATCTAATAAGGACTTTGAGTTCTACATCTACTTTAATATAACTTGAAATAATAACCCATGACAGTGTTAGTCAATGTAATAAAAACTCACTGAATAAGAGAATTCACATTTCAAAGTCGATAATTCTTTCTATAACGAAGCTACCAGTAATTGCTAAGAGTTCTCATAAAATTACAACTCCCTACAAGAAGAAATTGAATATTTGTATAAAAACTAGGCCCCACGTTCTTTGCACGTGAAGAAATAACATCGCCAAATAGAACAAAACTTATCCTTTTATCTTATGTTGATAGAGTTACATTACCTCAACCTTCACATATTCAATCATCTTAAGAATCCAACCTAAGCTGCAATAGTCATTAAAAATTTAAAACTATAAAGACTAAAAATAATAGGCCTTTGGTTACGACTGAATCTCTATCGTGACTGCTTGAAACAGTGAAGTCAGGCAAAATCTAATACATGATATTCATACTGAGTATTTTATTCCTTACAATATTTTTTTATTTCTTTTTAAGTCTTAAATTTTATCGAAATGACTGAAATTGCCTAACAAATTGGCGAATATCTTAAAATCAAAGAAAAATATGTTGACACGATGTCCGTCAAAATTATAGTAAAATTTTAGGTACTGACAAATTTTAAATATTTAAGTATACGTTGTAATAACTCTAGTTCATAAGATAAATTAATATTTGTTCTTACATTTTATTACAAAATTAATTTATATTTATATGAATAAAAAATATTTTGCATATAAATATTTGATAGTTTAGCCTTGGTTCTCCTAAACTACCATTGCTTGCTAACTATATAGAGTAAAAAAAGATTGATTAGGTTCATTGTTCTCATTAACTTTGGTTGGTTTAACTCTCAAAGGTCAGCGGGCCAGCTTCTTGTTCGTTCAGCTCATCATATTCATTTGTCATCTCTAGAAATGGTGGACACTGGATATGGATAGACTGGGGTCGGTTTGGAGCTGGCCTAAACCAAACTCATCCATTTTCAGCTCTGGACCATGAAGTCATTCCGTAACCGTAACCAAACCATAATTGTCGCAGCCACTGATCCGATATGTATTTGTTTCAGTTGGATTGTCGCACGGGATCATTTATCAAAGGCTAACTGTATTATACTAAAATATTAAAACAGCATTAAATCCAAACTGACTCTAATTCCATCAGACACTGCGCTAAAACTACAGACTAATCATCAGTTCTCGAAACTTTTTGATCCAACAAAGGTGGACAACTTTTAATTTAAGAACATTTACAAGTCAATGACCCACCAGAAACCTACATTTTTCCACTAGTAAGCACAAAACAAACCGAGATGAACATGCTTTACTGTCCCAAACAGCTTTTTAGCCGACCTCAGCAGATTCAGTTTCGCGGGTAATATTCGGGCTTCAGGAAGCTGAATCTTTGGCATGAGAATTTAGATTTGGATCATCTGATGAAGGGGCAGAAGGCTGTAGATCAACTATAGGGACTGATAGCTTGTCAGATTTTTTGTCATCAGAAGAATCGGCCAGTTTCTCACTTGCAGCTGGACGTGGAGCCTCCACCTCTCGATCTGCAGTTGTGGATGGCCCGGGATTTATTCGATAGAAATTATTTTCCGTACTTTCGTATTCGAATAGGAGATCCATAAACTCGTTCAAAAGTCGCTGAACTTTTCGATTGGTTGCCATTGCAGGAAGAATGTCTTCTCTTAATAGCTTATGTTTTCTGATTCCCTGAAAAAACTTTTTTGCTGAGAAATTTTCTTCTTCTTGAAGAAAAATAAAGAAAAATCCATACAAAATCAAAATTTCTTACAAGAACAAAAGGATCCCAAGCTTGGTTTTTTGTGTCTAACGATGGATTTTCGGTCATCCCGGTTGGAGGCCCGAGAAAACTCTCGCATACTTCTCGTAGTCGTGATTCGTCTGCTTCCCTGAAAGATTATGAAAATAAATAGACTTTTTACAGCTTTTGATTCTGTCCTTGGATCACTGATTAAAAACATATGCAAAAACAGCACCTTGCTAGAAACCGAATGTACGATAAAAGGCATTGGCGATATTCGTTAGGTGACATTAAAGCCAACGAGGATGCCAACTGAGCTTCTAAGTGAGCACGAGTGTGAACACCATCATCAGTAACCCTAAAAAGTATAACAGAGTTAATAAGTAGTATAATACCAGAACCATGAAAGATTTGAATGGTTAAAAAGCTACTTTTAAGTCATAGAAATTGCAGCCTTGAAGATACAATAACTTTATGTAAATTTAGTAGTAAAAACCAAATTTATGATTTGCAAAGTTGCTACCTGCTCCAACCAGGTTTCCGGGCCGAATATTTCCGAACATCGACCTGTAAAGCAGCCAACTCACCGCTCTGAATCAAACCCAAATTCCAAGAGCTTGAAAAGTTGGAAGCATGAAAGCAGTCATCAGCCACCCTTAGCCAGCACATGAGACTCATGTCGAAGAGATATGCATGGCGAGTTGCCAATACAACGAGAGGCGAGCCCGACTTAGATAGCTTTGCAGATATGACTTTAATCGTTCCTAAAATTGAAACAAGAATCTCAAAAGAAAGAAGAGATATGCATACCATATTATAGAAGTATTACAAAAAATTACAAGATAAATGAGAAGTTCAACAATTATTTCATACCGGCATCGTTTGCTGATGCGTGTGGATGGAGAGCAACTAGCGATGATAATGAGTCGTGAAGAAGACAGCTTCGATTGAATAAGTCCCATACATATAAGGACCCTCTTCTAGTAACAAGCAACAACTTCCAGCAATCATCACAATCTATGAATGTAGCCGCAGAACCCATCATCATCGTTGGCAAGTATCGTCTTCCGCATTTGGTATAAATCTTAATCAATGACAGGAAAAAGATATAGTGATGTTAAGACTACAAAATCAGAAAATTTTCAATAGGCTACTTTTCTAATGATTTGATATATTTAGTACCATAACTCTCAGCAACACACTGGATGAACTGAGATTTTCAGATTAAAAAATGAACAGTCTGATATAGGATGTTAGATCATTAGTTTCATGCTTTTCGTCTCTTCTATTAGTATTTTCCTCATGAATTTAACAATCCGAAGAAATGATCTTTCAAAGCCTCTCACAGAAAAATCAAGAAACATTAAAATATTTAAAAATCATTATCCAGGCATGACATTTCTAAATTCTGAATGACACCCTGGTAAGTGGTAATTATATTGAAAATGCATACTTCAATGGACAACACTACTTCAATTAGCTAACTATTACGAGAAAAAGTACGGAAAAACCTTAAGTAGCTTTCAAAAGAACGACTTGAAACCTTACCTGCAAGCTTCCATCATCACACCCAACTGCCCAAAAGTTGGCATTTCCAGCCAAAACAGTGACTTTCCCAGAAATTTGATCAGACCAAAGAGTTTTGCCTCCATTGGTGCAACTTATTTCCGTTTCTTTCAACATGAATGAGTTTCCAGCCCCAGCAATGTCATTTACAGCATGTTCCTTTGACCGAGCTTCTAAGCAAGTAGGTTCTGCATCTTCCCCTCCTTTCTTATCAAAGACTTTTATGGAGAGAGCAGCTAAAGTATTTGCAGCCTTCAAACTGCCAGAATGTTCCACATTGATGCTTCCATCTCTACCAGAGGGAACTGAAACCTTCTCAATAACAAGACTCTCCGTTAACGTAGCCTTTGAACTGAAACCAGTTCGTTCCCTCAAATCAGAGTTTTTTGCAAGTGTTCCTCGAACAGAGTTTTCTTTGATGGCTTCAGTTGAAGCCATGTCATGATCGTCTTTCCCACGATCGGAACGAAAATCAAGTGCAGTAGAATGGATCACCCCAGAAATATTTTCCTGCTGCAAAGGAACGCCAACAGCTTCCGGAATAATTCGTTTTCTTCCATCAGGGCGTCTATATTCTCTTTGCTTCACAGGACTGGATATTTTATTTGAAGTTCCCTTACTTATGCCATCTCCGCCAGAAACAAGATTCTTTTTTCCTTCATCGGCTTGCGTTTCGGACTTTGTTGACCCTACCCCCATCTCAACCAAAGACTTAATTGCCTGTTTTTGCAGTGCATCAGAAGCCACTTTCTTACTAGAAGATTGTTTCACAGACGCTGCTTCAAGCAATAGTTGTGCAGGGCTTTCGGCTAAGTTAGCCTGCCGACCTTTGACATCACCATATCTACTTCTCTTAATCTCATCAAGTTCCCCATCACTTAACCGGTGGCCGAGTTCTTTCACCTCAAAATGAAAAGTTGCTACTGACCCATCCAAGGAACACGCAAAAAGTGAATACCCGTCCGGACTCCTGTTTCCAATAAACAATGGAGATTCAAACCCAAGTAGAAGATAGTAAATTCATTTTTGTAGTAATATAGTATGCAAAGAACTACTACATATTGCCAATGATTGCTTCAAGGACATACCATGATAAATCAACAACGCTTTGTGTAAAGAAATGTTTGGCAACAAAAAGAGGACGAGGGCTGGCTGTTGTCCAAACTGTAATTGTTCGGTCCTGACTCCCAATAGCAATGACGTTATATGGCTGTGATTCTTTGCCTCCGGACTTAGAAGACCCGTTGCTCCATCCAACAGAAGCAGATTTCACTTCCTGAGAATCGCTGGAGGTCCTCCTAAACATTGAATGATTGAACTTGACCACAATAACAGGAGCACTGTGTCCTAAGAAGTCAAATGTAGCAGACCATTCTCCTCTCTCTAGAACAGGTGCAGAATGTCTTGGCTTCTGAAAACCATGAGTTGTAGTAATAAAATGTCCACAAGGGGACCAGCCGAGCCGCCTAAAAAAGGTAGATCCAAGCTGCCGAAAAAAGAGAGAAAAAGACATCAAATAAGATAATATGAGACAGAAAAGTTGGAACAAGACAAATAAAAGAACATACTGATTTTGCCCAGTGGCCCTCTGTCCGATGAGCAAGACTCCAGTCACTCGTTCTCCATATGATGACAGTTTTATCATCTGACTGACTAGCTATGAAAGTACCGATTGGATCCCATGTAACCCCTTTTACCAAGCTGGAGTGACCTCTAAGTACAGCAGTGCAAATGCCATCGCTCATATTCCAGATGTGGATTGTGTTGTCTAAACTACCACTTGCCAATAGTGAATCGTCAGGAGACCAATTAAGATCCACCTACTTTAGGCATGGAAAAACTTCCAGATTAGATAACACACGTAGGAACCACCAAGTTGGATGATATTCACTATGGTGATTATGTGTGCACTAAGTACTTAAGAGCATTCCATTCTCTTGCCTCTTTACTTCAATGAATCAGCAAAGAATGAAAAATAGATTTTCTTTTAACACAACAGTAACTAATGTCTCATCATCTAATAAGCTTATCATCAAATTTTTACCTTCTTTCGTGATGTCATTAGTTGCTATAATCAATGTCTTATATTAACTTAAAATTTCTATTAATTATTTCACCACTCAACGAGCCTCACGTATGAAGTTAAAAATTAAATGCAAAAATCTATCACTCCTCATAAAGGAAGAGCAGTACCACATCGGCTGTGTGTCCCCTCAAAGTCAAAGCAACTTTCCAGTTTTCAACATCAGGAGGCTCCCCACTGCCAAATTCAGTAGTTCCAGAACCAGGCTTCCTCTCATGGACTAAAATCACCTGATCATCGGACCCTGATGCTACAAATCGCCCATGCTTAGCCCACCTAACACAGTTGACTGATCCAAAGTGATCGCGAAGGGTGGCAAGAAGCCTCTGTTTTGAGTCATCGTCTTCTAAGTTCCTACACACAGACTTCATGTTCCATATTCTTACCTGCATACCAAAAGTTCAAGAAAGAAAACGATAATATTCTGTCACAAAAAAACAATAATAGTTAACAGTGAAAATACATTCAAAAGATTTCATAGATCAGGATAAGTCATCTAGAATTGTATGAGAGTTTAGTGAAAGCTCAATTGAGATGCTCAGGAACTCTATCATGTTTTAGATTTGAAGCAGTAATGACTTAATTGGCATATCAACAGCTACAATCAAGTTGGAATCCCGTTCTCCCTGCTATTCCCTCAAGTTAATTCCTTCCAAGAAAACTCTAGACCTACCAGTTTTATTACTCAGTTTGATTTTTTCAAGGAATGAAATGACACTGTTCCGAATTCTAGTAGCTTGACTAGAAGAATCTATATGAAGTAAAAGAAATTTTGAAAATTTAAGTGTCTGAAACAGAATTAAAAAATTAAACTCTCAAACTCCCAGTTTTACCACTCAATTTATCTTTTTCTCAAAATGAAAATCATACTTTTTCTCAAGCTCTACCTGACAAATGTTCAAAAATTAAAAGTCGCAAACACCATTAGAATTACGAAGTAAGATGAAAAGAGGAAGATCCAACAAATGACTAAAAAATATTAAAAAAACCAGAGACCATTTAATGAACTGTTATGGCTTTAATTGTTAAAAGAGCCAATATGACAACCATTATCAAAGAAATCCACATTAAGGTGGTTCAGTTTTCTTTGTTACTAAAATAGCAAATTGCAAGGACCATCCCCAGGAATACAATCGCTAAATGGATCCAACACATGCTTCTCTAAAGGCAGTAATTTACAATTATTAGCGCAATGCCACCTTAAGAATTGCCAAATCTTCTCTTAATTTTTATAAAAACAAATTGCAAAGCAAAGGCAATCAGAAGCAAGGGAAAATGCTTCAGTAATTGTATATGATTGATAAGACAAAGCTAAAACGGGAGGAGAACCAATAAATGAAGAGTAAGCTACACGAGAATAGACAAAACATGATTACTTTTTATGAACTAAATAAGTGATCTTCATGTAAATATAAACTTACATGCAAAGAAGCGCTACTGAAAAAATCAACAAAATTTAGCTCTATTTTATAGCAACTGATTCCAGATGAGAAGCTCTGTTTGATGTTCTAGATGGAACCTCTAATCCAGATGTAGCAAAGGTTCGGAATAAAAAGAGAACGAGGGAGAGAGAGATACCTTGTGGTCGCCTCCACCGGTGGCGAACCTGAGGCCACCAGGTTGAACATCAATGCAGAAAATTTGCATGCCTTCATGCCTAACCCAGCTCGGTTTTTCAGCAATCATCTTATCCTCTTCTTTACCAACTTTCTACACTCCTCCTCACACTTGAAGCCCCAAAATGTCGAAGAACACGAAATTCGAGTTTTTCCCTGAGAAGTCCACCATGGACGTGCACTTTTTTTCCTTCGCAACCACAAAGACGAAAACGAAAACGTCCTAACGTCGTTTCCGACAGACCCAGCCGCCAAAACTAAAGCTTCGGACCTGTCGTAAGAAACCAACTCCAATAGCAGAACCAAAGAGCTTGAGAATCTGCCCCTAACCGCGTAAAGAGGGAGTAAAAACCCTAAATGTGACAAACCAGGCCCGGAAAAGTGAGAATGGAGAGGTGCTGGATGCTCGAGGAATCAATTCCTTTCAACGGTCAAATCTCCTTTAAGGAGTGAGCTATGGCCGAAGATATACTGAAGGATGGACATAGAGAAAGAATCAGACTTTTCAATCCAAAAGTGATAAACAAGATAAATCGGAGAGAAGACGAGAGGGTTTAGAGATTGAAAATGACAGGTTTGCAGGAGGTGCAAGGATGGTAAGGTCAACGAGTAAATTTTGAGGTAAATCGGAGAGCGAATCCGGCGAAATTTCTCACCTTTTCTCTTCAAACTAGGTCAAGTTCATACGAGAAAGAAGTCTAATCTATAAATTATAACAGTGATAAGTGATTGATCAGTAGTTGATGTTGCCCAAATTACATTAATCTTTACGAAACCTGAGGCTCAACCTCGAAGCTCAAACATTATAGGGTAAAATAAATAAATAAAAAAAGCCTAATTTTCAAATAAATATGTTGAGTTGAGACTGCATTTTAAAAAAAATAAAATTTAGATTCCATGAGTCTCCGAGTAAGAATCACCGTGTCCGATCAGACGAAGATTCAAACGCAAGTTACGTCCGATGAAAAGTTGAACCGGATGTAGTGATTCTTACTAGGACGCAGTGACTACCACTAGAACACATCTTGCATCCATGCAGACGCAATTTGCATGGCGGATCCAATTTTTTTTTTAATTTTTAATTTTTAATTAATTTAGCTAAACAAATCTTATTTGAATGACTTGAAATTTTTACAACCATTTACAATAATAAAAGACACTAATTAGAAAACTTTTAATTTTTTTTTATTACTGTACGATTTACTATAATTTTTTTAATACATAAACAAATAAATTTTGTTAAAATTATATACGACAATGAAAATTCTTGAAACTTTTGTCACATATTTACAGAACTGTACGACAATACGCCACAAAATTTCGTGAATTTTCAATAATAGTACGATTTACTATAATTTGTTTAATAAACAAACAAATTTCATTAAAAATTCACGAAATTTTGAAAAATATTATTTTACAGTACGGTAAGTGTGTGTAATACAAATTTCAATAATTTTTATTGACGGATGTAATTTTTACAAAATTTGTTTGTTTATATATTAAAAAAATTATAATAAATATCAAAATTATAGAAAATTCACAAAATTTTGTAAACTATTGTTTTACGGTGCTGTAAATATGTGTCAAATTCGATACGAGCTCCAAACCCAAAATCCAAATCAAGATACAATAAAAAAAAATATTTTTCAATTTTTTAAAATCAATTTGAAACCGAACCAAAATCGAAACAACCCATGAAATACTATCGGTCTAGATCAATTTCAGACTTTCAGTTACTAGTTTTAACTTGGAGTCGGAGAGAATAGGTTTGTTCGCACCCCTAATACATCTCATGTCCTAAAACAAGATTTTTTTACATAAAATTAAAAAATAAATCTATTATTACTCTTCCTGCTAAGAGAAATAATAAGGAAACTTCCGTACATACAATTGAAAAGTTTCCAGACCAAATCTTACAAGACAAACAACTTCACAACTATTCCTGTTCACAACTTCGAGACAAATTGCATTTAAGAAACTTCAAACTTGGTCAATAATTACAAAGCAGGGATCAGAAGTACCATTTATGGGAAATTGCGAGAGCTTGATTGACTTGAAACTGGTAGACATATACAAACAATAATAAGTATTAATCCATTAATTACCGTGTCATATAGTGTGACCATATTCATCAGCCTTCCTCTCCAAATTCCTTAGTGAACCTCTCATGGACGTCAAGATCAGATTTGCTCACTGTAGGCCTCTGTCTAGCAAGTACCTTATCAAAATCTGTTCTCGAGATTGGCGGGGGAAGGATCTGCAAAGGAATTAGTCGGTCACAACACTGACTCAATTGTATTATCACCCAAAAACACTTTCTTAATTGTCACACAAGATCATTCAAAACTATCAACACTATTTAGTTCATTGACATCGTCTGTACCGAGCTCGATTCCAAGAAAATCTATTACATTTATACATGTAGCATCAAATTTCAGCATTACCGAAATAAGCTTATGTTTGCAAGGGGATGTCGTTGATAAAAAAAGTGAACAAAAAACATGATATCCGATATATACCTTTGAAGCAAGGCCTTGTGTGGCCAACTCTTGCATGGTGATCTGAATGGCACCTGGTTGCTTTGGTCCACAAGGTATCCAAGTGTCATTAGAAGTCTTTACAAAGAACATGGCATCTTGCGTTTTCCGAACTGGTTCAAAGAGAACATCCTTGACCTACCATTCCAAAGAAGACAAAAATGTAAAAAAAGACAATGTTTGGAATCATGTTCCAAACTGTAAGATGGCAGAATGAACACATGTGAGTGTCCTCTTATGAAAGGCTGATCATACACAAACAGATATATCTGAACCAGAGAAGCCCTCAGTCCTGCGAGCCAAGCTTTCAAAATCACTTTCAGTCAAATTGTGGGGAGTATCTCCCAGGTGCACCTGTTTGTAAGGTACGTCAGCAAAAAGTTTGAAAAAGACAACTAAAATACATGATACTATAATTCTCCATACTTTGAACATATGCTGTCGGGCCTTCACATCTGGAAGAGGGATATAGATGCGCTTGTCAAAACGCCGACGAATGGCCTATAAGAAATCTGATTAGTCACACTAATATAACTCTGTATCCAATCAAAATTTCCACATAACATGCAAAGAAGTATTTTTCATGTCTCTGATTACCTGATCCAAAGCATAGGGAGTATTTGTAGCTGCAAGAACGAGAACTTTCTGGTCATTGTTCCCAACACCCTAAATTTTAAGGAATAACCACAACATCCAGCTTTAAGCAAAATATTAAACACAACACAATATCATACTAAATTGATAGGTCGTACAACTGGAATGGTAACTGTATGCAAGAATGAAGAGAAAAAAATCACTAGATTCAACGTGAAACATACAAAGCATATACACCAGCAATATGGAAATATTTTTTTTTATCTTTAGAAATAATAATAAATATCATTTTTATTCCAAGTATTTACCATCAATCTTCGATTGATGTTAATCTAAAAACAACCACTAAACCGATTAAAACAATAATACCATGGGTGCAATCAATCAATATGCACCAACAATGACATTCATTTGATGATGAACAGTGATCATGCCGTTGAAGTAGCAATTGTATTGTTCTATTCAGTAGGTTGCCTCTGTTTGAC
This sequence comes from Begonia fuchsioides, assembly GCA_003255005.1. Lineage (NCBI taxonomy): Eukaryota > Viridiplantae > Streptophyta > Magnoliopsida > Cucurbitales > Begoniaceae > Begonia > Begonia fuchsioides. The sequence goes on along the minus strand of QAOC01036267.1, from coordinate 93,537 downwards.
TAATATTTCAAACCTCAATAACTGCCTAGAACTTAATTTCAAGGCAGAAAAAGATTGAAAGTTCAATTTTTATCCACAACCAATCAAAATGCACAAAAATAGTTAATGTTTTTGGCATATAGAGTCTATATCGAAATGTGAACTCCATGTAATTATCTTAAGCCAATGGAGAATAAACAATGCATTTCAGATTTCAAGTTCGTACGTAGAAGTCTCCTTCCCACCATATACAAATAGATACCTGCATCTGCACAAGCAATTCAGTTTTGATCCTCCTAGATGCTTCACTCTCATTTCCTTCTCCACGCTGACCACATAAGGAATCTATTTCATCAACAAAGATGATGGAAGGAGCACTGTCACGGGCCATTTGAAAAAGATTGGAAACTAGCTTTTCACTTTCACCCATCCACTTGGAGACCAGATCAGAAGAAGAAACACTAACAAAAACGAAAATAAATCAGGAAATTGAAATCAATGGAGAAAAACAAGCATTTACATATGATGACGGAGCATCGAATTCAATATTGTACTTTGAACATATTGTGAGGTTTATCTCTACCTAAAAAATGTAGAATCAGCTTCAGTAGCAACAGCCTTTGCCAAGTATGACTTCCCAGTTCCGGGGGGTCCATATAATAAAAAAGCTCTCCACGGTCTTCTTTTACCTGAATAATACAGTAACGAATAATTAAATCTACTTAAGATGGCAAACATCATTGACTAGATTACATGAAAAATCATTGTTTGCGCGGTGATGACACGGAAGTTAATCCCAACCACATAGCATTCAGCATGCACAAATGTATACACAAACAAAAAACAACAAACAATCTAGATTCGAACCATAACAAATTCGACAAAGAGCACCAAATTATCTGAATCACAAACTACACTAACCAGTAAAGAACTGAGGGAACTTCACTGGCAATATAACAGCCTCTTGCAACGCTTGTTTCGCACTCTCCAAGCCTGCCACGTCATTCCACTTCACATTTGGTTTCTCCCTTATAATCGCCGAATTAAGCCCGGCTCGCAGCTTAGCCTGCTCGGGATCCTCTCCATCTCCACTTTCCCCATCCTTAGGCTTTGTCTTGGGCCTCGTCGCCACAGCTGAGTCCCCATTGGACGCAGGTCCAGGACCTCCATCATCGAGTACGGCTCGGATCTCCTCAGCACGGCGCAAATAATCGGTGAATTTCTGTGTAATTGCCTCTTTAATCTTCGGATTCTTCTCATACTTCAAATGAGTCTTGAAGTACTCCAACGCGTTCATGTACAGGGGAAAAGCCTTGGCATAGTTACCAGCGTTATCTTCCTGTACCGCTTGCTTCACGTACTCGATAGCTTGCTCCTTGAAATTGCTGTACATCTCATGTATTCCCTCCGATCACTATGCATACGAAAATCACGAATCACAAAATCAAAACTCCGAGACGGACACAACCCTAAGAAACCGATATCTTCACTTCCCCCATGGAGGGGCCGATGTACAGAAAAGCCTAGGCTGAAACTGATCTTCTTGAGAAAATTGAAGATTAGCTCAAAACTAGAAAGATTTATGCTCGAGATTTAGGATTGGAAACTGGAAAGGATGAAAAGCCAAAGTACGTGCGAGAAGACTAGACGAGACGAAAAGCGTGTGCTCAAATTCCTCATTTATGTATTTAATGTAGAGAGGCAAACGAGCTAGCTCGAGCGAGCCGAGCCTAATCTCGGCTGGCTCGTCGAGTTTGTTGAGTTATTCGAGCAGAGCCTGTCGAGCCTATTCGAGCCGAACCTGTCGAGCTTTTTCTCAAAAAATTTTGGCTCGAGCCTAGCGAGCCCAACTCCCGAGCCTAATCGAGCAAAAAACGAGCCTAAAAAATAATCATTATAAATTATCTAAAATTCGATATATTATGTTATAACCGGAAGTTTAAAAAATATTCATTATAATTTATTGAAAAATTACATAGCATTGTACCAAAATAATTATTTTGTGCATCAATATTCAATACATATGTAAACTTTAAAAAAAAATGTACAAATAACTTAAATAGTCGTATAAAAAATTCTAATCGTCAAATTCCAAATTTTTGAATTCTTCCTCGAGTTCATCATCTCGTTGTTGCTCTCTCGCAATGGCGTCGCTCCAATCCTTCATGCATATGAGTGCTTTCACGAGATCCGGTTCAAGACTCCCTCGTCGATCGTCGTAAACGCGTCCACCTGCACTAAAAGCCGACTCGGAAGCTACGGTTGAAACAAGAGGTGTTAGTAAATCATGGGCCATTTTTTAAAGTATCGGATATAATCCCGAATTATTTTTCCACTCACTCAAGATGTCGAAGGTAGTATCACGAGGAATTTCGAAACGCATCTCTAAATACGTATCTAGTTCTGTTTGATCGGAACCAAGCCGATGGACGTCGCCATCAACTTCATCGTTTATTGATTCCAAATCGTCATTTAGTGGGTCTCCAAACCCGGATCCACCACTATAACTACAACCGACTTGAAATGATGAAAATGATCGGTTATCACAATATTTTAATTGGTAATATGCAAATAAATTAGCAAGTTCGGTTTTTAATGATTGTTGAGTAGCAACCGAAATAAAACCTAAGTTATGCGCAATTTTATCAAGCATTAATTTACAACCCTTTATTTTATATCTCAGATGGATAATTAAAGCAAACGAAAAAAATAAACGGAACTTAAGGCAATATTTTTTAAATTTTATTTCCATTTTATTGACTATTTTCAAAAATTCATTAATTTGTTTATATCTCGAAAAAACACCGGTTAATTTTACAAACCAAGGAAGCACAAGATGTGTGGTCGGATAATAAATTTCCGAACATTCTTTTGTTGCTTCAAAAAATGATTTCAAAAAATCAAGAAACAAATTAGCCATATCGCAACTACAACTATCTAAAATAATACTTTGTGTTTTTTTACTAATATAATCACAAATAACATTTCAATACAGTTTTGCATTTTCTAACATTAAATAAGTCGAATTCCACCTAGTCGATACATCCGTTTTTAATTTTTTCGGACGGAGATTAACCGCTTTACAAAATTCCTTATACTCTTGTTGTCGGGAGTTAGACGTTGTAATAAAAGAAATTGCACTTCTAATATTATCAATATGTGGAGAAATAAAACTCATATCATCTCTAACTATTAAATTCAAAATATGACAAACATATCGCATATGTAAAAGAGAAGATTGAGAATTATCATCTTGAAATAATCGTTTAAATTGAGAAATGCATATGTCGTTAGCGGGCGCATTATCTAAAGTAATACTAAAAATTATCTCTAACATTATATTCTTGTAAAATAGCTAAAATGTATCGATAAATTGTAATACCACTATGCGGATATTCATAACTACGAAATCCTAAAATTCGTTTATGAAGTTGTCAATTATTATCAATAAAATGCGACGTTACAACTATATAACCGAGTGCATTCGGTGCACTCCATAAATCAGAAGTAATACAAATCGACATATGTTGTGCTTGTGCAAAAAGACAAAATAATTTGTTTTTCACTTTCGTATACAATTTAATTATGTCACCTCGTAGTGTATTACGAGGAATTCGTTGATAATTAGGGTTAATATATTCCCTAATAAAATTTTCGTGTACCTCACTATCAAACATCGATAGCGGGACCTCGTGTTGAGCTACAAATCTTGCAGCACCTTCTCGCAATCTTTCATGCGAATATAAAAAATTAGTGTTACCGCTAGCCGATAATTGTAATTGTCTTTTATTGGGGGTTTGCTCGTGTGCGTGACAATGTTGATAATGTCTACGAATCGTACTAGTCGTCGATTCGTAAGCATAATTTTTTGCACAATACTTACATTGTGCCTGATTTTCTAATTTCCCCCGACGTTCATTTTGACAATTTTAAAATGATTCCAAACATAAGAAGTTTTATTTTTTTGGGACGGGGAAGTGATGATGTGAATGCTTGTGCAGATGTTTGTCCAATTGGAAATACCGGATTATTTGTGCTAATTTCTTGAATATCATCATCCAAATTAGTAACATATTCTATGTTTTTCGGATCCATCTCGATAAACAATAACAAATAAATTGATATCGTTCACCAATTACTCGGGTCGATGTTGACTTGTACGTGACAATAAATCTTTAATTCCACAAATACGAGTCCTGAAAAAATATTACAAAGAAATTAGTTCGACGTTAATCGTAATTTTGACGATTAATTAACGATATATTACTATGGCTGGGCAACCTGAACCGGACCTTAAGGTCCGGGCCGGGTACGGGTAGGGTAACGAGTAAAAATATGGTTTTGGGTTCGGGTAAACAGGTAGGGAGTCCGGGTACCGAGTATTGTAAAAATACTTGATACCCGTGTTTAATACATGTTGTCTAGCTCAGCCCACATTATGTTTTTTTTTTTCAAAATACAAAAATACCCGGATCTTACCCGGAATACTCGGATCCAGGTAAGCAACATTTCGGAAAGATTTAAATTTCGGGTAGACCCAAAAATACCTGGATCTTACCCGGAATACCCGGATCCAGGTATTTTTCCATTTTTTCGGATAGGTCCGAGTTTCGGGTACTGCTTCATACCCGATACCCGAACGGACCGAGTATTTTTTTAAAAATACCCGGCCCGTTAACCGTTTGCTCACCCCTATATATGACCGATAAAACATACATCGATGAGTAATTTGTTAGTGCTTGAATAAATCGTCAACACACGAGAAAGTAGATACGAGAATTGGAATCGAGAGCTTGAGAGAATTCAAGAAAAATTTTGGTGAATTTTAACACCTAAATCAACTCTATTTATACCCAAAAATCAAATATACACGTTTTTCTCATTTTTTTTCCGTTACATTACAACAGTCTAATGACCGTTGCATTTTTGCCCTTTGATGGGCGAAATGCAATGGCCATCAGACCGTTGCAAGCAGCCCACGTAGGCTACTTGCGAGAGAGAGAGAGAGAGAGGCCCGAAGGCAAGGGGTCCCCTCTTCTGACTCTCTCTCTCTCTCTCTCTCTCTCTCTCTCTCTCTCTCTCTCTCCCTCTCCCCCTCGCTCCCTCGCTGCTGTTCCGATGGCGACAATCTGCGACGAGGTGAGAGTCAGGCGAGGCGACGGACGGCGAGGCAACGGACGGCGAGGGCGAGGCGACGAACGACGAGGCAACAAAAGACGAGGTGACGGACGGCGAGGCGACGAGATCTGGCGAGGCGACGACGCGAATGACCGACTTGGCCACGAGATCTGGCGAGGAGACAACGCGAACGACTGACGAAGCGAGGCGACGAACGGCGAGGCGCGACGACAGCGATGACCGGCGATTCGAGCCTTACGAGCCTGGCTCGTTAGGCTCGAGAGCTTCATCCGTCGAGCTCGGCTCAGGCTCGACCTACAAGCTCGACACTGTTTCGGTCCGAGCCTGGCTCGGCTAGACACTGTTTCGGTCCGAGCCTGGCTCGGCTCGACACCTAACCGAGCCGGCCGAGCGAATTGTAGCTCGCTCGTTTGCCGGCTCTAATTTAATGATTTATTTTTACTTCTTAAATACTATGGGTACAGGCGTACACCTAGTCGGATTCATGATCCTCTACATTTAAATAGCACTCAATTACGAATACATTTAGGAATAAATTTTGACCTACTTGAGCTCATTTGCACTTAACCTGTAGTCAACTATGAATATATTCGACAATAGCTAATAATAAATTTTTATCTTGTTCATTGAACATATTTTAGGATTTTTATTTTTATCAAACATATTGTAAGGCTTAATTTGTCTATTTCATAGTATAGAAATATGAAATCAATTATTCAATAAAGCGTTAAAATCCTAATTGAGAAAATAAAAAAAAAAATTCAACGTATTAAAAACATGAAAAGATTGCAAGGCTTTAAAAATAATTTTGAGAATTTAATAAAAAAAATTTATCTAACAGATGATAAAAAATAATAATAATAAAAGAGAAAAATTAAAATAAAAAACATTAGAAAAAAAAAATTAAAAAAGAAAATGTTTAATAGAGAGTTATAGTAATTATATTCTCAAATTTGTAATATTACGTTTTTGAAACTTTGAACACAATTATAGCATTTGTACTGAATAAATTTTAAAAGATGTAATGAATACTATATTTACTGTAAATGAAATGATATTTTAACTATCATTTATAGGGCTCCGAGTAATCAGTCATCTATCGTGCATCGAGTCTAATTGTTAGCATATATAGAGTGAAAATCTCCTTATGCATGAAGTTTAAGTGCAGTTATGAGTAGTCTAAATGTCTTAGTTCATGGAGAATGGAACATCCCGTTTTTTAAAATCCTTTTGAAAACAACGGTAAAATTTTTCTTTTTGTTAATACACTTGAAATACTTGACTTGAAAACTTAGCGGAAACGTAAAACATTAAAAGTGTTAAAAATGTGATTCCATCATACTTATAATGTAACGACCCGATTCCCGTGCCGCCGCTTTCTGCCTTACCTCACTTTACTTACTTACTCTACCTTACTTTACTTTACTTTGCTTACTCGCGGGCAGCCCGAGAACCGGTCCGTTACTGTTCTTACTTACTTACTTACTTACTTACATTACTTTGGTGGAAAACTTGTTTACTTTAATTTCTAAAAACTATTACCTTTAGTTCATAAAACAGTTTACAAGAAAACCGTCAATGATAAAAACATACATTCTAATTCCACCCTTATCAAAAATACATAAGCATCTGATAACTTAAAACTGCAGCGGAAGACAATTACTTCAACTTAAAATACATAAGCTTTTAATAAAATACATGATCATTTCATAACTTAAACTTACAGCGGAAAACTATAGTTCAAAATACATTCACTCTAAAATACTTTAAAATCCATCACACGAAAATAAGGGTATACATCTTAATTACATCTCAAAACATT